>OX451386.1:5629973-6153643 GCA_949629135.1 Eremobia ochroleuca | reverse complement strand
ACTTTTAGGTATTTCTGTAGTTGATTGAATTCGCTTTATGATCATTACATAAAATATGAGAAAATTGCTCAAAATTTTCAGAATTATGCGACGAAAAATATTTGTTTCAGCTACATTTTAAGATTGTTTTACCATGATACTATTTCATATGTATGAAATATTTTTAAATAACTCTTTTTTAAAACATTTGAGAAGACACTAAATTTTTCTTGCTTGTAATATACCAATACGCCTGTACCACAAAAAACTGAGCGTTTTACGGTTTCCTACGTTTAGGGCAGCACCTTGGGTGTGAACAACTTAACGACTCCTATATGAACCAAAATTCCCCTTCCCAAAATCATGAAAGAACCATTTGTGCTATTCGCAGACGATATAGGTATAAGACTTTATCGACTGCATACAGCGTTTTACCGAACTCCAAGGTTTGCGATGGAAATATACCTACTGATGTTGTCTCCAAAAGCTCACTGCAGATTAAAGGCAAGCGCATCAGGCCGAAGCGAATCGCATAAAAAAAGCCCGATGTGGCCCGTGTAATGTGCACACAAAATCTACGGAAGTGATGCATGAGGATTTTTACGGTGCGGCCCGCTTAATTGTGCGTCGAACTTTCTAAAGAGATATGGCTTCCAAGAAGAACGGTGGCCGCACTTGACGGTCTTAGTGACGGCTGTCATGAAAATAATACAAATACAAATGCCTCAGGCATTAAGTCCGCCTTTGTACAGTACTTTTTTTACTTGTGCATAAAGTTTTAATAAATAAATAAATAAATAAATCATTTATTTGTTTGAGTATGGGTAAAACATGAGGTGGTATAAAATTAAAGAGTTGTTCTTTGGACCATACCCTACCATTAGAGGTGTACAAATATTACTACTACATTAAAAAAAATAAAAAAGTTACATTTTTTAAAATATATAAATTTACATGCATTTCCTTATTACAATTAATATTATGAACAATTTAAACACACAGAATTTTGATTAAACCATTATTGAATTACATATTTAATTACATTTTTCATTCAAATAATCTTTAATTGAATAATAAGCTTTACTTATGAGATACACTCTTAATTTGTTTTTAAATGTAATTAGATTATTTGCTTCTTTAATAGATTTTGGTAACTTTTTTTTTTTTTTTTGGGTGGGAAATTATCAAATAACTTCTCCCGTTCTGGGCGGAACGGGAGGGTGTGTCAGACTTTTACTGACTAAAACCCACCCGTGTTCCTTCAGTTGCCTGTGCCAAGGGCCACGGTAACTCTTTCGAACAACCCGCGACCCTGGCAAGCATCGGCCCCAGTGGGCCCCGCCACTGCTGACATCTCTTTGAGGCGCGCGTGGAACACAACGCGCCGTCGACCCGAGCCTGGTCCTTACCAGACGGCGAACTGCCCATTGCTCGCCGTCTGCAAGCCCGCGCCTACGGTGGCCGGGAGTCAGCTCTTGACTCCCGACGCCCAGGGCGTCTCCTGCGGCGACTAGGGGCGTGAGGGCCCAAAGATTGCCTCTTCCTTCGCAAGCATTACTGCTTCGCAGAAGGAGGTGACGGCTTCCCATGCACTCTCGCTCCGTACCATGGCCTGGACCAGGGCCGGACGCGAGAGATCGCCGCCGCCGATCGCCGCCGTGAGGACGCGGCGGTGCTCTGCCCAAGCCGGGCAGACCTCCACTGTATGCTCCACCGTGTCCTCCGGGCGATCCACACAATGGTGACACCCGGGAGATTTTGGTAACTTATTATATATTCTGGGGCCCATACAAAATGCACTCTTGTCGAACATAATTGTTTTGTGGCTCATTGCACAAAGTGTACTGGCATGTCTAGTACTTTTTAGTGTTCTATATTTATGCAAATTATTTCTCACGTCTAAAGCCAATTCAAATATATACAATGATGGGAATGTCAATATTTTTAAATTAATGAAATGTGGTTTGCCAATTCTCGTACTTAAAAAACGTTCAACTTCTAGTTGCAATCTCATCTCAGCGACAATCAATGTCAAAAACCTGCCAAGAATGTATGTAAGGAAATACATTGTATTTCTGACAGATTGAGACTGGAATTAGAATGCGAACGTTCTTAAAAATACGGTACCTAGTTGTCCCTCTGTCCTATTCTTTGCCACCACCACCAACCCGTACTAGGCCCGCGTGACAGAGAGAAGCAGGCCTTCTCTCTGTGAACACAGTGTCCCCAGTGTCCCAGCTATGGGAACACGGCTGATTGTTATGTTATTCTTTTTAGGTACGAAGAGTCGGCCTCGGTGTTACTGGCGGCTCACGGCCCACTTTCGACCTGACAGATCCTTACTGCAACAATGTCTCATACGACTACGTGCCCATGCATGACCCGCACTTAGCCCACCATTTCTCACAGAAGCCAGCTAGAAACAGAATGAAGCAGCTGGGATACTGCACGAAGGATGGCAGAGCTGTTTGTTCACTGAAGGAGTTCAATCAATACAGAAAGTATTTGTATAATCAATTCATGGACAGAATTCATGTGGAGATGAAGAAATTGGTATGTTATGCGATTTTTATTGATAACTAGCGTCTGTCCGAGACTTCTTCGTTATGGGATTTCTTGTTCCCCCGATCCAACAAGTCGCATCGCATCGCCCGCCTGCGCTATTACTTTTTGATTAGCGTTCTTTCTGACTTTTTTTTTATTTTGGTTCCTAAGGAACGACCCTTGCCGCCGTTAGCGTGATGTTAAATAACAACTTGCTTAGTTGGTATTTGTAGTGAGATCCGCGACTACTGAGAGTGAGGTTTTGGGTTCGATTTCCATGTCAGGCAAAATGGTATTGGGTTTTACCATCAGGAATTTCTCAGCCCGAAGTTTGAAATTGTGCCTGGTTGTTGGCATTTGGGTCGCCCCCATTACATGGGACTTCAAAATATCCGACACAATGTGGACACCTGCCTACCCTTTTGAGGAATAAAAGCCTGATGCTATGTTACTCATATAATGAAATCGATTACAAACAGGATGAACGTGCGAAAGATGACTTAACCCTAAAA
Source organism: Eremobia ochroleuca (assembly GCA_949629135.1). NCBI lineage: Eukaryota > Metazoa > Arthropoda > Insecta > Lepidoptera > Noctuidae > Eremobia > Eremobia ochroleuca. The sequence goes on along the minus strand of OX451386.1, from coordinate 6,150,608 downwards.
CGAGTGGAGACGGACGTAGCAAGAAGATTCCAGGTGTTCACGAGGGCAGAGAAAGCACGAGCGCATCTCGAGAAGGTGGCACAAGAGCACAAGGATGAATGGGCGTCAAAGAAACGAGCGTATGTATTTACGTTCTACTATTTTAACATAAGGCCACAGGGTCAAATTTCACTTTTTGTTCAATTTTGTCTTCATTCTCTGAACACAAAATTAATCAAAAGTGAAAAATGAATTCATTAGTGCTTATTACACGAACGACACGCGTCAACGACAGAAGCAACTGGAACCGTCGACACTCGACGACGGTGCCTCTCCTGTGTATGAGCACGTGAACTGAGTGAATCGACCAACGACGATTTCAGCCCCTTTCATTCGGCATCTTTCACTCGCCCACGAATGATCGAAAAATGAAATGAAAAGTGCAGATAGACGTTCATTCCTATGTAATTTTGTCAGTGTCGAGTGATCGTGGAATGAAACAAAAATGAACGTTCACTCGAGTGAAGCTTAACAGACGTTCTTTTTGCGATTGTGAACGAAACATTTACTTGAAATTCTTATTTCACCTCCACGAGTGTTTAGTTTACACGTCGTTCTTTTCACGCGCTGTATGCGATGCTTCATATGCCCCGTGAAATTGAGTGTCGTCCGTTAGAGGCTTTAAGGTTTAGCCCTGCATTCCATGTGGTCGCTTATAGCGGTTGCTCTACAAGCTTTTTTTGAAAAAATGCCTACTACACATCTGATGACGATTACTGTAACATGTTTGCTTCAGATATATAGGAGGCATTTGGTTAAAGTTGAATAGTGTTCCGTACATCACTGCACCATACATCAATAGTATCCAGAGACTTATGACTTTGATTATGACTGATTATATGAGTACTTTTTGACAGGTTTGAAAAGAATATCCACACAGATAAACCCTGAGAGGTTTTCGTTGTCTAGCTAAAATCAAAATGTAAAATAGCTAAATGTTTTAGGAATAAATAAATAATAATCATCATCTGCCTAGTCTTTTCCGAACTATGTTGGGGTCGGCTTCCAGTTAAACCGGATGCAGCTGAGTACCAGTATTTTACATGGAGCGACTGCCTATCTAATCTCCACAACCCAGTTACTGGGTAATACGATACCCGTTGGTAAGACTTAATTGTCAGACTCGGGCTACTGACGACCCGTAACGACAGTAAAAGTTCCAAGAAATACAGCCGGAACCAACGGCTTAATGTGCTTTCCAAGGCACAGAGGGGTCTTTGGTATGTGTAGATGGTCACCCGTCCACGGACCAACCGCGGCAAGTGTAGCTTATCCAGATCGGTCGTCCCGTGTGGCTGTTATACTTAGCCATAAGATAAAAAAGAATAATTAAATAAAAATTACAAATATTTTATTTTTTTAATCAAAGGTCAATGGGCTAATAGTATGGGAGAAAAACCCATGGCGGCGGCGGACAGAAATGAAATTGTGAGGATATATAGATAAATGTCTCTTGTTTAACGTGGTAAGGGTCGCTTTCTTGTGGGTTGTGGGAATTTCGAAAAATAAAAGGGGGATTCTTCACTTTGTAACAGATGACGCAGGATTGAGGCATCTGATGTTGTCGCTGGATATGGCCCCACAACGTCTAATATTAGCCATCGGTGCAAACAACCAGAAAAGGCAAAGTTTCGGAATTTGTTATGACTATAGGTTTTTCTTTGAAATAAAATATTCGCACTTTTTTGGACATATAAGTATGTTCCGTCCATCACAAAAATTCCATTTGAATTTTGGTTGCCACCAAAAATATGGCTTGGGATCGTAAGGTTTCTGGCTACTGCATCATCTCGAGTTAAATACCGTGGCATAAAATCTTCAGTTAAGGATTGTCGAGCTATTTGTCTACCTTTCTCGCAAATGTTCTTCTAGACATATTGAATTTTGATGCCCAGCGCTCATCTGATTCGCAGGTTCTTATTTTTACCAAATAAACCGCTAAAACGGTGGCAGGATATTCAGATCTGACAAGAAGAGATGGAGTTTGTTGTAAAATGGTGTTAAATTGAAGTTTAGTTAAAGACGTCCAAAAATGCATTTCGTCATCATCAGTGTGGTATTATTTGTTGTAACAATAACACTGCGTGATTCCGATATTTTTCTAAAAACAGTTCTGTAAGAATGTGTTTTCTGCGACGTAACACGGATCTGTTACACACCACACAATTATTACGTCTATCCATATCCAAGAAATTCCAAACAAACAGTAAATAATCAGGTCCAGTAAACGCGCTTAGGCAGTAGATAAAAAGAGAATATAACCAATAAACGCACATATCACAACGACGAAGACATCGAAGGACTGCGATGACATGAACGAAACAATGCGCCAGCGCAACGAGCGAGACGTGACTAATGTGTGAGAGAGGGGGATCGAACGTATACCTGCCGATTTTGATCACGAGGGACGCACTTGCACTCTCCAAAACGCTTTAGTAGCTATAACAGAACGATAACTTAATAACTTAAATAAAGTATTCGATTGTTTTAATAAACATATTTTTGGTTCAAACTTTGTTCTCCTATGGATTACAAATAAAATAACCATATATAATGTTAAGTGAATTTATACTCTTTCATTTTATACCATTTTCATTAATGTCCGCGACACGCCCAATGACCTTTGTGACTAAAAAACTACACTTTACCTAAACGTATATACCATCAAATGTATCCCCATTACTTTTACCCAACGAGTTCATTGTAAGATTATTTCCGGCTGTCTACTTACCTAACCTTGCATACTAACTACCACAATACCAATCCATGTCAACCTTTTGGAAAATTCCGCGTACATCCTAAAACGTTTTCCCGAATACTTCGGACAAAGCTATTCCTTGAATATGCCTGTTGTCGGTGGAGTGCCCTTTTCAATATTATGTTGTTCGTCAATCCCTGTTTGGATGTTACAGTCTTATTTTGTCATAAGGATTTGGAAACCGATAGTTATGAATAATCATGTCCTCTTTTCAGTACCTACGAATTGTATTTTTTTTTTGTCAGTGATATCAGTGACCCTCTGTAGGAAAACCCTGTCATTGGATCGTCTTAAAATAATGGTTAGCTCCTTTTTCTTGCTTGTCTTCTTTACTAATATTACTTGAAGCTTGCGATCCCACACAAGGCTTAAAGAATAGTAATCACTATGAGTAAAGGTGACCCAGTGTTAACGGCCGCGATTTACGAGTTGTAGGTCGTAGGTTCGAACCCAGACAGGCGCATTACTTTATGTAAATTAATTCATCACCACTGCTCTTGAAACGGTGAAGGTAAGCATCGTGAGGAATCCGGGGCATGTCCTAGAACCAAAAAATCGAAGACATGTAACATCTACCAACCAGACTGGGCCCGCGTGGTGGATTACCGCCCACTCAACGGGAAGAGGCCCGTATCTTAGCAGTGGAAGCATTATACAAGGTGTAACTTAAATAACGCACAACCTCTTAAGGGGTCATTGTACTCATCATTATGAACAACTTTTACTATGGGACCAAACCTGAAATCGCGAAAAAAAAAAATCAGCTGTTCCCTACATTTATGTTCGCATAACTCGTCAAAATGTAGGGAACATCTGATTTTTTTTTCTCGATTTCCGGTTTGGTCCCATAGTAAAAGTTGTTCATAATGATGAGTACAATGACCCCTTAAGAGGTTGTGCGTTATTTAAGTTACACCTTGTATAGGCTGCTATGAGAAAGAGTTTCAGTCAGTGGTCGAGTGGTGGTGAGCGGGATAGTAAAAAATATAATGTCAAGTTTTTATGAAAAAACATAAATCATTACGAAAACGTGGACACAAACTCTTATGCCGAAAGTTTAAATACCAAAATCTCATTTAATTATAAGCTTATATGTAAATGAGGCTTTCATTTTACCAACACAACCAATAAAAAATCAATTACCAGGTACATTTATTAAAAGTTACGTCGAAACCATTCTCAGAATCCCGATGTATATTCTTCTTAATTTATTCCAGGTAGGTACTCACTCCAGTCTAGGCTAAAGGGGTAATATTTTGCAAAAGTTCAAAAGTTGCTCAACTATTGTTGTGAACTTGTACATATTTTGCCTGAGTTGTTGGGTACTAAAAGTTAGGAACGAAGCCTACACGTGTCTGGAATATTTTAAGCGGTAGGTAGGTAGAGGTACCCTCGTTTGAGAATGGTATGTTACCCCTGTTAGTAGATGTTTAGCGATTGCAAAATGTTTGTTTTAAAAGTGTATCCCACTCATCTGTGTGAACGAGAATGCTTTTCAGAAAAACGATTTGTCTTTATTTAGGTTGATAACAGGTTATGTAGATGGTGCCATACTCCTATATTAAAATAGAAAAAGAGAAAAGAAATAAGAAAAATGTTTATGCTGCATAAATAAGACGCAGAAACACATAACCAACCTCAGGCCTCCTCGCATGACATGTTTACACAAAGTAAAGCGCCTGTCTGGGCTCGAACCCACGACCCTCGGCCTCGCTAGTCGTCGCAGTTACCACTGGGCCACCACTGCTCTCTAACATACAAACATATTTTCACATAGTGTACTCGGTGTAGTTTTAATCAAAGATTGCTAGTGCAAAATGCCTCCAATCTCGGTCTGATACATCTTTTAGCACATAAGAACACAAATTACAAACACTACATAAAAGGTATTACCTCAAATTGCATTTCTCCACAGACTATAATTAATCTTATATCAGAGCTAAGACTCTCATGCATTTATTATCGCCTGCGAACATGATTATGTAAATCTTCTCTTGCCTAGCCTCGGTTAAATTATTTTGCTTGTTACATACTAACCTCGTAACGCCCAATGTACAATGTATTGAACAAAGTGACATACAGTATTACACATTGCAAACATGCATTTAAATTAATTAATGTACATTGTAATGTACATTGGGCGTTTAGGAGAAGGTTTTGTTTTTAGTCTGGGCCGGAATGCCGTGTGTAGCTTTGTTCAATACATTATACATTGAGCGTTTAGCTCATCTTGCGAAATTTAGCTTGGGCGTTACGAGGCTAAGGGGGTTTTTTAAACTGCATGTGTCCCACTTTCTAACAGATGACTCTCATTTAGAATGTAGGTAAAAGCAAGGTCTATAAAACTTATGATATCATCATTATCGGCATGCATGAGCTAACCATGCAGAGGAGCCTCTCATAATCAGTCTAATGTTTCTATTGCTGAGACCTAGATTTCCTCTCTGTGAGAGGGAATGGGCCATAACCAATCACGCGGGCCCAGTGCGGGATGTTGGATGTTTTCGAATGTTTAGTTCTAAGACGTGCTGGTTTCCTTGCGATCTTTTCCTTCACCGTTTTGGGAGCAGTGGTAATGAAATAATTTACACAGTAAAGTGCCTGTTTGGGTTTGAACCCACGGCCGTTACTCCTCCCCTTAGCCCTCCACTGACTTATAATAAAAAAGTGATCTTATTAGGTTCGGTTTTTTCTTTTAAGGTCGCAATGATAAAAACTGTACGAAATACTGGCCATTCACAAAATTCGAATGGCGTTTACTTTTTGACAGGTCCATTTAAAATTCTGCTATTGGTTTGAAAACAAGACATGCTTATCTGTGCTTTATTTCTTAGGGCGTAAAATTGATTCTTCTTCAAATAAATTAGCGCAGGAGCCTATGGCAATCTTTCACATTCTTCTACCATCCTCTCAACACATTTCTCCTACAGTCTAATGAGAGGTCCATTACTTACCTCTGCAGACACAAAGGTCGTCGTTCGTGAGCCAAGGGCGTGATTAATGTTGCTACTTATTTTAATTTAGTCCCTGTTTGTACATCTACCTTTAGCCGGAAAACATATTTCTTTATTTGCTGCGTTATTTATGAGGTTATGTTCAACTGTTGAGTTTTGTCTTTCTTGGTTTGTGTCGTTTTCTTTTAAGTATTTTCCAGGTCTGAACTTAGCTTTCTGTCCCAATAACCACTTATGATGATGATTGTTTAGTATTATACTCAGTGCCTGTTTCGTGGACAGTAATAGTAATGCAAAAATTTGATGCAATGAGTTCTTAACTTCATATGCATAGCAATTCAATCACAAGATATTTTACCTTTTTTTCGTGAGTACATCCTCATGGATACCCGCTATCTGGGAGATTGAAGGGTTATAGAGACTCATACCGACTAAAACCACACTTTACCTTCAACTTAAAAAAAAAAATACGTCGACAAAACCGCCTTTTATGTCATTTTTTTACATTTATGTCTATAATTTCACATGGTGTAGGTACACTAAAAAGAGTTTTCTATTCTATTACGTACCATGAACATTAATTAAATTAAAATGTTACGCCACGCAGACTAATCAAATTAAAATCTAGCTCCAAACATACTAAAATTACATACAAATCTCATCAAACTAATGATTAAACACTACGCTGAACATTGGATTACACAGAAAGAAATGCGCGCCATATTGACGGCTGCATTTTCATTTGCTACAGCACTCTGCTAAAATGTAATTACACGGAGAACACAATATGCTGATATTGCATCGACGTAGCGAGGATACAGTGCGATCGGACACAGGGATTAATTAGCAAATGGAGGGTTCTGCGCATATTGACGGTTGAATGCAATTCGAACAATGCGGTATGGAAAAATAAAACAAGCAAGCTTGAAAATATGAGAAAAAGGTATTTTCTGCGAAGATTACAACACAGACGCATCATATCGGATCTACATACATACATAAACTACATAACGCCACCTGCTATTTTATCTACTTCGTAAATAATGCCACCAATATTGTAACCCAATGTTATTCCTAAAAGTAAAACAGCATAAATGCCGAAGGCAGTGTCATACGGTTTTAAAACACACTTCATTCAAGTCTGATAAGCCGTGGCTTATAATAGTTACAGTACTTATTCTGACTCAGCGTACCTACGGTCAAAGACACTGTTACTTCAATTGCTAGGTACTCTGTGGATGAACCACTACTATTGGGTAGTGTTCAATCAAAGCCCGATAAACTTCGAAATTGAGAGACTTCCTTCAGCACGTTGGATTCTATCGATTTAAGTACTAGAAACTTATCATGCTTATTAGTTATTACTTGATAGCAGTGTAGTAGGTTTCCTGTTATTTGGCCTCGTAGTGAAATTGGGCTTTTCCCTAGTTTAATCCTAAGTTCGATGAAAATCAGGCTTTTGTACAAAATGGATAGGATTATCATGAAGAGAAAGACTTATAATAGATCAACTCCCACAGCTACAAAAAAAAAAAAATAGCAAGCCAACACCGCCACATTTGAACCACGCATCATATTGACGTCACACAAAAATCCTACATCGCGCTCGCAGAGTTTGCCGCGCGAGTAGCATTTATATACAACGCATCGTCCCGATATCAATCTTCGGGTTACGACACCCGTCTGGTCGGAGGATCCTCCCTTTGCTATGGCGGATGAGTGAACTCTACACCCTGTTCCTTATACATATGTAGAAATAAGCTAATAGGGATGCATGCTACGCCGATTCCAAATTAAAAAGGTAGTAAGATCGTAACAGAGTCAAGAAAATTATAGCTCTCAATACAGGCAGGCGGAAAGTAAAGATCGTGAAAAGGTGGCATTGAAAATAATGAAAGAAGAAAAAGTTAATAGCGTCTACCAATCGTTGGTCTGATACTCACGAACTATTAATCTGGTGAGAGTGTGTACTGTGTTCGCGGTTTAGTTTCCAGGCATGTAAACAAATATGTGTTTTAAGAAACAACTTTAATACCCACACATAAAGTTCAGTTTGCGCTACAACTTCAAAAATTTTATGACTTTTGCAATAGTACTGCTCATTCTGAAATCATTTTAGTGGAAATAACACTAATTGAAAACAAGGCTTTGAACTGACTTTAGAAATAACAGCACGTACCATCATTATGTATGTACGTTTGCCCCGCACGGCCCCTCAGAATTTGCGTTTTAGGTGTACATCAATGCAATGTACTCGCCCCTAGGAGTATATGTACCTGCTTTTTTTTCAATGTACCTCTGTACTTTTGAAGAAATATGCAAAAAAAGGGGGCCGTGCCAGTCAAACGTTTTCAGCACGGCCCCCCGTGTAACTTGAAAAATATATAGCGTATTAAAAAGTTTCTTAAACTCAAGGAATGTACTCTATTAACATGCTATATGTGCCGCAACAGATATTGTGAATTCGTAATAACAAATAATATATAGATGTGGATAGGGGGCCGTGCTGGAAAAAAAGATATAAGAAAATATCTAAAACAAGACAAAACAACCTTAGCTAAAAACTATTAAAAAATAATTGATGTTTGGCAAGTAACATATGTACCGCATTGGTTTCTCATACAACTTTCTAAATTTGGAAAATAAACCAATCTTAGTTCATTCAGCACGGCCCTCTATAGACGCCTATATCTTTGTAAATATGACATTTTTGTTTACAAAATTCGACTTCCTGATTTATGTATAGGAGTACATTCGTTCCAAATAAATTGCGATTCTGCTGTATTAGTACTTTAAAAGATAAATTCGATATAAAATATCATACATTACAACTGATGGGGTGACCATGATTCCATATGTTAGGTACATATATTACATTGAAATAAACATTCTGATTTTTTTTCCTTCGAAATTAATATTAGCGATGACGTCTTATAAAGGAATTATATCAGTTAAAACTTGTGTGCGTACGTACTTAAGAAACGGATTTGATATAGGTAGGTTCATGTAGGTACTGAGCTTGACCCTAAAGGAGATTGATTTAATTATGTTACACGTTGTATACATATAGCATAAACATTCATAATGCAAAGCATATAAAATCAGTTTACTAGATTTATTTAATGTAATTTAAAAATATCAAAATGTATGAAGCACCCGCTCACGGCACAGTGAAGTGTGAGCGAGACATGTGCTAAGTCTTACACCCGTATAATAAGATAGAAGTAATTGCTTGTTGCGAAGTCATTTCTTGATTAAGTCATAAGGTTTAAATTGCTAAATATTATTAAAACAAGTAAAAATAGATCACATGAGTTGATGAGTATATTACAAGTGTCGATGTAGTTACTACTAACTTCTATTGTACAGACGCCAGCACGTCAAGCTACTACAATCTGTCATATTTTTTAAAATAGTTTTTCAACTTTATCGCTAAAGCATAAGGTTCAAAGTTGATTGGAAAATCTGACAGTTTCGGGTAGCTTTATGTGCTGGCGTCTGTACATCAAATGGGAAGTAGTATTTAGAAATAATTGTATCAATAGACGTTAAGCTACTCGTAAATAGATCAATTGATGGTTGCATGGACCGAAACACTTGTTTAAAGGCTTTGGATGACCGCAACATAAATGAGTTTTGATGGTATACTGTGCCTGCCTATGGAATGTGAAGTAGGTTTTCAAACGAGAGTGCTGAGGTGGAACGTTTAGAGATAGCTTGGAAACAAGTTCTGGACTGTCAATATTTGATTGTGCTATATTCAAAAGGAAACTTATATCAGATATCTTTCTTCGAGTTTCAAGTGGTGGCAAATGAAATCGAGTGCAACATTATTAGTAACTCAGATGTGGAATTTTGAATTCGTTACCGAAATAGCTCTTGATTTTTGAACTAATCTGTGAAATATAATGAATCTGTCATTTCATTGTAATGTACAGTTCAGTCCATGTGATTTATCACTACATAGTATAAAACAAAGTCGCTTCCCTGTCTGTCTGTCCCTATACAGTGTGTCCGGACATGGACTAGCGATATTCTAAATACTTAAATATAAGCTATTTTAAAGTACTATTACACTATAGGCTTGGGTCCAATACACTTCCCCGCTATGTGGCAGCCATTTTGTTTTTTTTGTTGAAATATGCTCTATGCGAGTACAAAAAAAATCATATATCTCAAAGTTTTAGTCATACTGAGATAAAAATAGGCTTATTCGGAAGGCAATAATATTGTCTACCGTCTGCATTACAAAGCAATGTGTTCACAATTCCATAACTTTTGAAAAAAAATGTGAAAGTCGAAAAAAAAATCAAAAAATTATGCAATTCAACCAATAATGGTTAATTACTACAAAAACAACCCCGAGAACTTTTTTATTTTTTATACTAGATCGACAGTTTTTGAGCTACGCTACAATGCAACATAAAATTCACAACTGTATGTTTAATACTTTAAGAGTTATTGTTGTTTGAACATAGCGTATGCGCAAGCACAAAACGTCTTTGTTAACCGCCAGAGTGTCATTTATGGCATTCACTGTATTCCATCTGAGAGCAGGCGAGAAATACTGTTCGTTACTACCGTGAGTAAGCGAGATAGAACGTATTAGTCCACTACCTGAAACAAAATCAGTTTTAAGGAGAAATTATTAGTTGGGTTAGTTTAGTTGTCCCTCGCCCTGCGTTGTGATCGCTATCGCTACTTTCACTTACCGTCCGTGCTGTTTACGTGCTGCGTTAGTGTTTTGTATTTAAAAGTGTGATAAAGTATGGCACAGCGTCAATATTCATCGCAACATATTGCTGACATACACTTTGTGTATGGCTTTTGCAATGGAAGTGCAAATTTGGCTGTACAAGAATATCGACGAAGGTACCCTAACAGGCCTACACCGAGTCGCCAAACTTTTATCGACGTGCATTCAAGATTAGCGGAAAGAGGTATTCAAAGAGCTGTTAATGAACGCAATCGCTTGGTATCGCCCGAAGATGAAGAAGAAGTGCTTAGACTAATAACCAATGATCCTAGACTAAGCGTTAGACGGATTTCAGTGCAACTTCGAATGTCTAAGTGGCATGTATGGAGAATTTTGAAAAGAGAAGGGTTACACCCTTATCATTTTCGACGGGTTCAAGACGTGATCGAACCAGATTTTGCTGCGAGATCTGTGTTTTGTTCGTGGATAAATAGAAATTTGAGACAGAACCGTAATTTTTTACAAAGAATACTGTGGACTGATGAAGCCAAATTTACAAGAGCTGGGATTACAAACCACAGAAACGACCATCTCTGGTGCTCCGCAAATCCAAGGGCGGTGCGCCCAAGCTCATTTCAACATGAATTCTCAGTAAATGTGTGGGCCGGCATAATCAACGATAGGCTGATAGGGCCATTGGAATTGCCACCTACATTAAACGGCGCTAGATTTTTAGAATTCTTACAGACACAGTTTGCGGACAGCCTCATGGACCTACCTCTATCATACCGTCGGCGTATGTGGTTCCAGCTCGATGGTGCACCCGCGCATTTTTCTCGAACAGTGAGAGAATATTTAAATAATAATCTACAGCCGTGGATCGGTCGTGGTGGTGTAGTAGCGTGGCCGCCTCGCTCACCCGATTTGACACCCTTGGATTATTTTTTGTGGGGTCATATGAAACAAAAAGTATACGCTACAGTTCCAAATACCAGGGAAGAACTCGTCGCAAAAATTATGGCAGCCGCCGAAGAAATTAGATCCGATTTGGATTTAATTAGGCGCTCATCAACCCAGGTGGCACAGAGAGCCGTAGTGTGTCTACAAGCTGGAGGTGGCCACTTTGAGCAACTGCTTTAGATATTTTAATCTTCATTTAATATTGGAAAAAACATTAAATAAAATTCAATATGAATGTTATGTTTTTTTAATGATTTCCTGTTTAGGGTTCCGACAAAGGCCTTTTGTGCTTGCGCATACGCTATGTTCATACAACAATAACTCTTAAAGTATTAGACATACAGTTGTGAATTTTATGTTGTATTGTAGCTTAGCTCAAAAACTGTCGATCTAGTATAAAAAATAAAAAAGCTCTCGGGGTTGTTTTTGTAGTAATTAACAATTATTGGTTGAATTGCATAATTTTTTGTTTTTTTTTTTCGACTTTCACATTTTTTTTCAAAAGTTATGGAATTGTGAACATATTGCTTTGTAGTGCAGACGGTAGACAATATTATTGCCTTTCGAATAAGCCTATTTTTATCTCAGTATGACTAAAACTTTGAGATATATGATTTTTTTTGTACTCGCATAGAGCATACTTCAACAAAAAAAACAAAATGGCTGCCACATAGCGGGGAAGTATATTGGACCTAAGCCTATAGTGTAATTGTACTTTAAAATAGCTTATATTTAAGTATTTAGAATATCGCTAGTCCATGTCCGGACACACTGTATATGCTTAGATCTTTAAAACTTCGCAACGGATTTTGATGCGGTTTTTTAATAGATAGAGTTTTTCAAGAGAAAGGTTTATATGTATAATACATGCATAATATAGTAGAGAAATACTGATAATTTTAGAGGTTTCTAATGTGATGTCGTAAATAAACACATTTTTTTGCGCTTACATTGTAAACGCTGACTGAACCCGTCGAGATAGATCAAAATAATGTACTTCAGTATTGTACACCTTAAAAATGTCTACAAAAAAGTCCGCGATGGTATATGTCTATCTCTTAGCGATAACCCACAATAACCATTTTTTATCCTATATTTTTTACGAGAAATAATGGCTCTAAAATTATCAGTGTTTCTCCATTACACCCGTGCGAAGCCGGGGCGGGTCGCTAGTTGAAAATATATCTGTGATCTCTTTAAGCCTTTTGAGCTATGTAGTCTTAGCGGCACTTGTTGATTTGTTCGATTAGCGATTGTTTTCGTTAATATAGATTAGGATATTGTTGATTTGTTTATTTTATTAAAGATTTACTCAATTTATGCAGCAGTTTTTTTTATCCATTTTTACGTGGAATCATGGTCACCCCATCAGTTGTAATGTATGATATTTTATATCGTATTTATCTTTTAAAGTACTAATACAGCAGAATCGCAATTTATTTGGAACGAATGTACTCCTATACATAAATCAGGAAGTCGAATTTTGTAAACAAAAATGTCATATTTACAAAGATATAGGCGTCTATAGAGGGCCGTGCTGAATGAACTAAGATTGGTTTATTTTCCAAATTTAGAAAGTTGTATGAGAAACCAATGCGGTACATATGTTACTTGCCAAACATCAATTATTTTTTAATAGTTTTTAGCTAAGGTTGTTTTGTCTTGTTTTAGATATTTTCTTATATCTTTTTTTCCAGCACGGCCCCCTATCCACATCTATATATTATTTGTTATTACGAATTCACAATATCTGTTGCGGCACATATAGCATGTTAATAGAGTACATTCCTTGAGTTTAAGAAACTTTTTAATACGCTATATATTTTTCAAGTTACACGGGGGGCCGTGCTGAAAACGTTTGGCTGGCACGGCCCCCTTTTTTTGCATATTTCCTCAAAAGTACAGAGGTACATTGAAAAAAAAGCAGGTACATATACTCCTAGAGGCGAGTACATTGCATTGGTGTACATCTAAAACGCAAATTCTGAGGGGCCGTGCGGGGCAAACGTACATCATTATGTGTGTTATATTAAGTTACATAATCGTAACAATACACTTAGTTGCGTATACTGAGAATTGGTTTCATTCCCAAAGTACATTGTTACTTGTAAGGCCCTTTGTATACACACGTTTATCCTACCGTGAAAAACCAAGGTTTATTCTCTGTAAGGTCGTCGTTTTATGGATCACTATAGAAGCTTGTTGACAGATATGTTTTTTTCTACGGAGCGGTTTATACGCCATACATAAAGACATTGAGTAAAGAAACCGTGCCGTGTAGATTCCTAAGTGTATTGCCAACAGTTATGGCTTTTCTCGAATCATAAAACACGTGGCGAAACGATTTACTGAAGTGTAAAGTTTTCTTATTTTCTTCTACATTTGAGATTAATGTTAAAACATTGTCATTGTCTCGTTTTTAATGTAATTGGATTTATTCGCTAGATAAAGTTTGTGACTCAGATTTGCTTGAAAGATCGTTTTACAGCCGTAGCCTGAGATTTTTTTTAAAAGAGATTTTTATTACCTTCAGTTGTACAAAAACAATTATCTAAACACTATGCTGCGTTACAACTAAGAGAAAGATTGTTTTAGTTGAACTCTGGCACCCAGAGTAAGATTTAACTTGTGTTTAGGGTGCCAGCGTCCTCGCCTATAATTCAAACGTATGTCGGTAGTTGTAGGATGAGCACAGTATATTATAATTAAGACAATATAACTATATACTATATATATTAAGATAATATAACATAACGATAACTACCTACTAGTAAATGAGGTATAGAAGAAGCGGAGCGACAAAGGAGTCTTTACCTTAGAGGCGATACTTTGGTTCTTGCAACGCGGTTTCGTATTCACATTTTTTTTATAGCGAAACAACCTCGCTGTCGTGATATTGCTATTATCACCATACTCAACTATAAAATCAAGATGCAGTTCATTGGAACAAACTGGGTAGTACTGCTCCCAACTGCCTCGTGTCTAATGATTGCATTAATAGTCTAGTGAACAGTACTGTAGTGCTAGCAAATTGCAAGCGGTATCCCCAGGTCGGGCAATGTGCTAAAGGGGTTTTTTCCATATACATTTTTCAGAAGTAGGCCGGAGTCTGGACTTATATCCGACAAGTTTCTGAAAGCCATTTCGCTAGAAATTTCGGCTCCGACCCACCCGCGCTTTTACTTCGTTTTCTATGTGACTTTTGACTTTTTGCTCGGAACCTTTGGGTCGTAACGTGATGTTAAACCTTCCTCAAGAATTGATTTCATTTTTATTTATTTTTTTCAAATCCGGATGGTAGTTTCAGAGATTAGCGCGCTCAAGCAATCAGATAAACAAACAAACTCTTCAGCTTTATTATATTAATATATGTATATAAGTATAGATTGATAGCAGTATACTCGAGAGGGGCTTGTGGCTAAGTAATAACAGCCGCACAGGTCGATCAATCAGGTTAAGCTACGCTTGCCACGGTTGGTCCATGTTTTTTTTTTTTTTTGTGAATGGCATCTCGCAGTTCAACCTATGAGGTTGTCGACTGCTTAACCGGGCTTGCCTGTGGATGCCTCAATAAATTAAGGCCTCCAGCCAGGGCTTAAAAAACTTAAAAACTAAGCGACTACACGCTAAGGGCACCCCCTGTGGGGTACGGACCTCGGCTTAGGGCGTCGCTGGGAGAGGGCAGCAAGGGACAGGCTGGATCGGAATTATTTAGGGGCGAATTTTGAACTACAGGCTCAGTGGCGCGGGCTGGCTCGAGCAAGGGTCGGGGCGGAGTTGGTCCATGTATGGTTGATCATCTTTACATACCAAGACCCCTCCGTGCCTCGGAAAGCACGTTAAGCCGTTGGTCCCGGCTGTCATTCGTGGATCTTTGACAGTCGTTACGGGTCGTCAGAAGCCCAAAAGTCTGACAGCCAATCTTACCAAAGGGTTTCTTTCGCATTACCCAGTAACTGGGTTGTGGAGATCAGATAGGCAGTCGCTCTATGTATTATAAAATACTGGTATTCAGCTGCATCCGGTTAGACTGGAAGCCGACCCCAACATAGTTGGGAAAAGGCTAGGCAGATGATGATGATGATAGCAATAGACTCACTTACATCGAACTTAACCATCGTGTCTGATGCATATCAGTTGCAAGACGACCTGCATAGGTTTGAAATTATTGCATCCGTAACAAACTTCTATTAAATGTCGCTAAATGTTTCCTACTAACATTCTCACGTCGTACTTCTTTGATCAATTTTAATTACACCTTAAACGATCAACTCATTAGCAGGCGAAATAGCATAAGAGATTTAGGTGTAATCACTGACAGCAAGCTTCTGTTTGATCAACATGTAAATAGCATAGTTGCAAAGGCATCCAAAGCTCTGGGGTTTATACTACGCACCACGGCCTGTTTCCGATCTCTTAAACCTGTAAAAATTTTGTATTGTTCTTTCGTGCGTAGCCATTTAGAATACGCGTCTCAGGTTTGGAACCCGCAGTATGAGACTTATACCTAAGTCCCGTATTGAAGGCGTCCAAGGGAAATTTCTACGATATCTAGATTATAGGGCACAGCAATACTCAGTCGACTATGAGCACCGCTGCAAACGTTACCACTTCCTTCCTCTGGAGATGAGACGTCATATTGGGGACATGAGTCTACTACTGGGTATCGCAAATGGGCACATTGACTGTCCCGAACTTGTTGCTAATCTGTCGTTGCGCACGAATCTGATGGGTTTGCGTCAATGACCAATATTGAATGTACCTTTCGCAATGACTAATTATACGCGGAATGTCTTTTCAATAAGAAGTGCACTTGGGTTCAATAGGCTTCCTAGGGACCTTAATGTCGACTTGTTCTGCACCAGTGTGGCGACCTTAAGACGGCTTTTGGCACAGTTATTTTTCAAGGGTGATTAACTTGTCTACACTTTATTTACTAATTATATTAACTTGTATGTACTTTCTATTTTTCTATCTTTTTATCGACTTTTTTTTCTAACTATATGTGGAGGCTTGTAATTAGCTATTTGTTTATATTATATTCTTTATGTAATTGTCTGTTAGTCTGTAAGCCTTCTGTAAAAATAAATAAATAAATAAATAACTACA
Source organism: Eremobia ochroleuca (assembly GCA_949629135.1). NCBI lineage: Eukaryota > Metazoa > Arthropoda > Insecta > Lepidoptera > Noctuidae > Eremobia > Eremobia ochroleuca. Next base: position 6,134,092 of record OX451386.1, on the reverse strand, counting down.
GAAATGTGTGTGATGTAGAGACGCCAGCACATCAAGCTACTACAATCTGTCAAATTTCTTTAATAGATTTTCAACTTTATCGCTAGAGCATACGGTTCAAAGTTGATTGGGAAAATTTTACAGTTTCGGTTAGCTTGATGTGATACACCTCTGCCTAACCCAGCACGGAATACAGGCGTAATATAACTTTATATTTTGCCACTGTCTCGACAAAATACTTTGCCTTTTCTAATCCCTCTCGGGAACCATTGTAACGACTTAACCTCGTAACGCCCAATGTACAATGTATTGAACAAAGTGACATACAGTATTACACATTGCAAACATGCATTTAAATTAATTAATGTACATTGTAATGTACATTGGGCGTTTAGGAGAAGGTTTTGTTTTTAGTCTGGTCCGGAATGCCGTATGTAGCTTTGTTCAATACATTATACATTGAGCGTTTAGCTCATCTTGCGAAATTTTGCTTGGGCGTTACGAGGATAAAGCATTTTCGGGTCAATGAACACAGACTCCTAAAATTAATCACCACTTCAATTTGTCTCCTTCGTCTGGTCGTTTTATAGGACACTTACAAAGTTCTCATCCGAGGTAACTATCACCCGACTAATTAGACGCACCTGCTACATGTAGATAGGACAAGGTAACATTTTATTACCTCAGATTGACAAGAGTGATATAAACCTTTTGTAACTTTGAAGATATGAATTTTACTTGATAAGAATAAGGACTAAAATATTCGTACAGAGATGATTGTCAGGCATAAGATTATCATTTAAATTTAGGGATATGAAATACCTATTTATTTATTTATTTATTTATCCTCACACTGGAATACCATTCAGCAATTACACCAATGGAGCAAAAAATTACTTCATGTGCTTTCAATCCATTCTTTGTGCGGTGGACATCGAACGGGAGGCGATGGATCGTGCACGCTCACGCATCGCCAAGACATATTTTCTCCATTGCCCCATCACTCCTTCCAAATTACGCACATTTTAGAAACACCATGAATTTTTGAAAATAAATACATAAAAATTGAAAAAAACGGCGAATTTTAAGGTGTCGTCCTGACTGACGGATGACAGTATATGGTAAAATTTAAAAAAATCCAGGTTTCTTCACAATTTAAAAGTTAAAATTTCAGCAAACCTGCGGGGTAATTGCGTTACATACTAACAGTATCAATGGCTTTCATTGTAACAGTTCAACAACATTCATTGCGGTATCTACGTTGTTGAGCAGACAAATTTTTCGAACATATGAAGCGATGGATTAGCAATATCTTTCAAAATGATACAGATTGTAATTGAAAGTGTGTCACGCAATTACAGTTGCTGGACTTTTACTCAATATTTTAAGCCTGAAATTGCCGATCTGCCTCGAGCAAACATGGTAATGAATGCTCCTGCCTTCTTTGCATAAGAAGAGTCATTTGTATTTTAATATTATTACAGGCAATTTCATCTATACTAATATTATAATGCTGAAGAGTTTGTTTGTTTGTTTCGTTGAACGCGCTAATCTCATGAACTACTCATTCGAATTGAAAAAATATTTTTGTGTTGAATAGTCCATTTATCGAGGAAGGCTATATAACACGCTACAACCAATATGAGCGGAGCATCAATGAAAAATGTTGCAAAAACGGGAGAAATTGTTCTTGTGCAAAATAAAAGTTGGTATTTTTACTTCCTTAGTACATCGAGCGAACCTACGGGCCAGCATGCGGCAGCAGCGGGCAGCATTATAAATGTTTATTTCCTTCAAAGGAACCAATAAAGGAACCATCTAGTCTTAACTATAAAAGTCGACAAAGCTCCCCCAGCATAAAAAAGGACAATTTCTACGTAAACGATCAAGTACAAATCGTTTATCCATTTTGCTCAATAAAACGTGCTACTCTTGACTGTTTAACACAGAAACAATCTCGGTCCCTTACAACATCTTAATCAGTATTACATTAGCATCCGTCTTAAAGGCTAGTCTCGTTTCGAATTGACAATACCCATCACTAACTGTTTGCTGTGGTTTTGCTTTCGCAGTTTGGTATCTATGTACGCAGTTGTTGTTGTTGTGTGTTTTTGTTGTTGCGGTCTGTTTTTACAGTCATCATAATCATCTGTTAAATGGTGCGAATTTACCGCTTGATTTTAATAAACAAGTGATAGTGCTTCGTTGCCACTTTAGGGAGAAACCCTTTGTTACTGCTCCTCTGCATCCAAATAAAAAAAAAATGACCATTCCTAAATAACACCATTGTTTCTATCTCTGGTCTCTGTCAGTCAGCAAACTGACAACCACCAAAGGGAACTTTATATGCGTTGAACTATGCATAGAACAAACAAACAAAACATCGAAACATCGTAAGGGAACCAGCATATCCTAGAACCAAACGTTCAAAGACATGTGACATCTGCCAACCCGCGTTGGTCCCGCGTGGTGGATTACGACCCACTACTTCTCACAGAGAGGAGGCATGTGTCCTAGCAACGGCAATGTTACAGCCTGATTATGTATATGTTGTATGCTTAGAACAAAAGAGGGGCTCGCGGCTAAGTAATAACAGCCGCACGGGTCGATCGATCAGGTTAAGCTACGCTTGCCACAGTTGGTCCGTGGATGGGTGACCATCTTCACATACCAAGACCCCCTCCGTGCTTCGGAAAGCACTTTAAGCCGTTGGTCCCTCGTGCATCTTTGACAGTCTTTACGGGTAGTCAGTAGCCCGAAAGTCTGACAACCAGTCTTATCGTATTATCAGGGTATCGTATTACCCAGTAACTGGGCTGTGGAGGTCAGATAGGCAGTCGCTCCATGTAAAATACTGGTATTCACATAGACATAGTTGGGAAAAGGCTAAGTAGATGATGTATGCTTAGAACAAAATAGCTTCATAAAAAATGTCATCAAAGTGAAATAAACAAACTGCTTCTCACATTATAATCCAAGTTAATATTATGTAGTTATTCAATATTTGTATGCAGCGTTTGTCCTTGTTACACAAGTCGGTGCATCTTGCACTTGAGACGCCGAAACTTGGCAAAGTTGCATTTACATAACCTATTCAATGACGCCATTCGTCAACTTCTGCTAACTGCTCTTTTGTTAGGCTAAAGTTGGTGCTACATAGCTTGAATCTGTATTCAGGAACTGATATTATGATTTGGTGTTTTGTAACTTACCGAGAAAAATGAGGAGTTTGGATACTATCTTAAATCAAAAAGGGCAGCATAGATAGTATTCTTGAATTAATTTAAACGGAGCAAAAGGAGTATGTAAGAGTCGTAGCAAGTGGCGCTCCACAGTTTTTGCCTAGCCCCATGGGAATAATGCGTGAGTTTATGTATGTGTTAGCTCTATTTAAGCTAGATTGAGATGATTTCCAATTTGCATCAATGTATTTCTCTTCATTTCGTAATAAAATTGCCCTTCCATCCCCTATTTTACCCCTTTAGGGATGGAAATCCCAAAAGTCCTTTCTTAGTGGATACTTACTCTTCACAAAGAACACACCCTCTAAGTTTCATGTCTCTAGAACCACCGGTTTGGGCTGTGTGTTGATATATCACCCAGTCAGTCAGAAAGAAAGAAAGAAAGAAAATGCGTTTATTGGCATTACATCAAAATAAATACACATTAAAACTATAAAACAGAAAACAAAGACTATAATGCCAAAAGGGCCAGTCAGTCAGTTTACCATTTTATATATATAGATTTTTACCCAAGTCGACAAAGTAACTCCTATATCTGTATAAATATTAATGTATTACACATAAACCTTCCGGAATAAATTTTCTAAATGATAGTGTAAACCACATCAAAATGCATTGTGCAGTTAAGAAGATTTAGTTGGTCACATAGACCGGAAACCGACTTTTTTTTATACATGAAATAGCAGCGCTTCGCGGTTTCACCCGCATAAGTTTCGATCCCGTGGGAACATCGGGATGAAAAGTATTATATGTGTTAATCATGCTTATAAACTATCTGTGTGCCAAATTTCATTTAAATCCGTTTAGTAGTTTTTGAAAGAGTAACAAACATCTATCCATCCATCCATGTATCCTCACAAACTTTCGCGCTCATAATATTAAGTAAAATATTAAGTATGAAATAGGATTTTAGGATTTAATCCAACCTGAATTGCTGAGTATGACATGAAATAAATTATATTTCACATTTATGCTCCACTTGTATGAACCACTTCAAGACTTGCATCAAGCAAATGCTTCCAAACATCCTTCCGGCACGATTCCTTAATTGCTTCGTGCAGTAACCACAGGAGAGTCAGCCATGCGTCCTGCGGCCTCAGCGCCCCAGATACACTAACTCATTAAGTCTCACCCTGAGGGAATATCAACACGATTTACCCTCTATTACATATTATTATGAGCTACAGCTCGTAGTAATTACAGCTGTTGCATTAACGAAGCTAGCTCTGGATTCTCACTTATTTTCTATGTTTGTGGTAATGGGACATGGATGGGGTTCCTCTTCCTGCCCCTGTCCCCCATATTACTTGGGCTCAGCGTAACATGTCTCCGTTGGCCCCTGTCAGCCGTCACTCGTATCATTTACTAATTTTTGAGGGTTCCGTATCCAAATGGTGCCATCGGAACCCTATTAGGAAGCCTCCGCTGTCCCTCCGTCCGTCTGGCTGTCAGCGGGCTGTATCTCATGAACCTTCACAGAGTGTGTATTACTGTTTCCGCTATAACATCAAATAATAAAAATGAAATATATATAAATAGTTAAAATTAAAGGGAGTATCCCTATCCATACAAGAAACGTGTTTTTTTCGGCAATTTTTCCCTTGTGGTACGGAACCCTTCATGTGCGAATCCGAATCACACTTGGCCGGTTTTTCATTAAATTATTATACTTCGCACAATTCATCCATCTTTTCTTTGGTTCATAGAGCATGTATTGTAGAGCCGAATATGCTACTAATTAAAGAAATCTGCAGTTTTTTAGGCATAAAACGAAAAATGTTCCTCCTTCCTTTTCTCTCACAATTATAACTGAAAGCTAACGTAACTCATTACTCGACATTAAAATAAACCAGCGAAGAGTTCTCATTCCGTGTGTGTTTAACTCAAACGTTCTCCCTACGAGTACGTGAATAAAAAGTGTAGGATTTAATTAAAAGGAACATGGCTTGCTTCTCACCGCAAAGGGTTTGATCACGATTTTAAAGATGGAAGAATTCCAGAATGTTCAAGAGTCTTTCAGTTTCTGATGGTTAGTTTTAATGATTGCAAATGAAACCTAAATTCATTAGGAATTGTTCGACTGCTGTATAATAAACATTATATACGTAATACACTGTCACGCCTTCTTCTCATGGGGGTAAGTAGAACCTACAGAACGCCACCTGCTACGAACATTACATAATCTAATAATAAAAATAAATTTGAAGAGTTTGTTTGTTTGACTGCGCTAATCTCTGAACGAAATAAAATGGGACCAAACATGAAATCGCGAAAAAAAAATCAGCTGTTCCCTACATTTATGTTCGTACGAGTCGTCAAAATGTAGGGAACAGCTGATTTTTTTTTTTGCGATTTCAGGTTTGGCCCCATAGTAAACGTTGTTCATAATGATGATTACAATGACCTCTTAAGAGGTTGTTGGTGTTTTACAAATAACCCTGTATACATACCTACTTATAACCGTGTGCAAAACTGTAGGTACAAATGTAGCATAGGTATTGAATTGTAAAATAATGTGTATGTCGGCGCGAGCGTGGGCGTAGCGATAACAGGGCCATCATCATAATTTCTTGGTACGGGTTCCATGAGGAAGGTGGGTACTCGGGCAACCAGTAAAACGTAGTTTGAAGCGTGTGCGTTACTCCAGTGGAATGTTGTCGCTTTTCAGGATTTCAGCTTGACAGAAAATTAGTACCCCATCTCGTGTAATTGTGCCCGAAATTAATAATTTGTGCGTCCAGCCGATCCAAAGATATTCACGAAAAACAGATTTCGCTGGAGTAACGTTACTGCAGCGACATGTTTTTTTACCCGTGGTCGTAGCTGAATACAAACTAGCTACTTAGATAGATATAATTTGTGCTTAATTGTGCCCAAAAAATATAATTTGTGCGTCTTGAGGTTTCGGAGTTATTCAAGATTTCGCTGGGGTAACGTTTAGCAAATTGCTGTATCTCTTAAACGGCATGACATACAACTACGATTTTTTTTACTACGGTGGGTCTTAATTTGTGCTTAATTTGTGCAATTTTATTTTTTCTATAATTGACACCTTTGGATAATTAGATTTTTTTTTTCGAAAACACTAAAATCGATCCTCGCGCTTCAATGAGAAACCCTAGAAACTTACCAATTATGGTGATTTGTACCTTTCATGAACTCAAAGCATCATGTGAAATTCGATGTTTATATTCCAACTCCTTAGAGAGTTATTCCATTTTAATTAAAATCTGGCCACGATATAATGTAACGCTCCAATACATGAGTTATTATTAAGTGACTGATATTATGATTATACTAATAATTAGTACCCTTATTCAATTGTTTATCCTTAAAGTTTCAGCTGAAAAAACCTTCTAACTACTTAGATATAAGAAAAAAACGATAGGAAAAGAAATCACACGATTAACCGAACAAATTCGAATTACTACATCAAAGCGGGCTTACAGTACATTGTGCCAACCTTCTTAAATATGTAGCACAACATTTCGTTTTTTGAAACAGTCTCTCACAAAAGTGTTACTTATAATTTATTGTTTTGTAAAACACGTAGGTATTACGTACACACAGTGTGTAAGCCATAAATGATATTAAGGATTTGCAAACCTTTTAACTCTCAGTCAAATTTTAGTAAGTACAGCAATCTAATAAAGACCAAAGGTTTATTTGACGAGAAAGTGTATTTTTATTGCCAAAAAAATAAAAGAAAAAATACCTTTATAGATTTAGTTTTTAATTAAAAACTAAATCTATAAAGGTATCCTCTGTAAAATTTTGTTTTATTATTTAGGTACCTACTTAATAGAAATATTCACAAATTGATCAAATTGAGGAAAGTGGATGTCTATGTTGTCTGTCTCAGCCAATTCTAAAATACATCTACCCTATGCTATGCCGTCAGAACGACCGGTATAATAAAATATTACTTGGCGGGAATCCCCAGAGTTTGTCGTTGCTTCATTCGAAGTTGCCGTATGGAATGGTTTTTTGTAAACATTCTTCAATGAAAAACAATGGTAAGCCAACTTTCGTAAAATTCACTTTTAGTTCGGTTCGGTGTTAATTTTATTTGACACGAGTAATTGGCCGCCAATTTCGTGTGTGGAGAGCGTGTACGCATTATCTTTTTCCCAGTAATTCAAGGAATTGTGTGTATAATTACAACGCGTGTAATTTCGGCTGGACAATACGCATTGGTTTTGTGGTACATTGTGCTTATGGTCACGTAATGGCGACTGTTCGGCACACTATAATGTAAATGTGTGCGTGAGGCGAGTTTGTACAGACCCCAGCATATCAAGCTACCCGAAACTGTCAGATTTTCCCAATCAACTTTGAACCTTATGCTTTAGCGATAAAGTTGAAAATCTATTAAAGAAATCTGACAGATTGTAGTAGCTAGATGTACTGGCGTCTGTACAAATGGTCCAGCATACTTACTGTGCTTCACTTTCGATATGCGTGGCGCGGAGTCCTTTTTTTATAAGTCTATGGTGGTAGAAGTGCATATTCGTACATAATAATTTAAGGCAAGTGACGTCATCAGGCCATATGAACCAATATCTATCGGTATGGAGTTATTAATATTTTTTAAATCTACTAAGTATCAAACTTTCGAAACATTATATCTCTAATAAACTCGACAATAAGCGGGCGAGCGCGCACTGCGGTGCGTTTACGTTAGTTCTGCCGCACTGGGCGGGGCCTACAGTAACAAAACGCATGACCGCAGTGCGCGCACTTCAGACATTCCATACTTCACAGATTATGCGTTAGAAAAAGGCACCGCAGTGCGCGCTCGCCCTTAGGTCACTTCCTACTCTCTGATAACTCTCTATGTCACATGTTTATATAAAAGTAAATAAATAGTTACCTAATTAAACGTTTTGTACGCACCTGTACCCGTAAAAATTCAATTATAATACTACCAATTTAAGAAGGTGGGCATAATGTACTGCGAGCCCGCTTTTATGTAGTAATTCGAAATTGTTCGGTTAATCGTGTGATTTCTTTTCCTATCGTTTTTTTCTTATATCTAAGTAGTTAGAAGGTTTTTTCAGCTGAAACTTTAAGGATAAACAATTGAATAAGGGTACTAATTATTAGTATAATCATAATATCAGTCACTTAATAATAACTCATGTATTGGAGCGTTACATTATATCGTGGCCAGATTTTAATTAAAATGGAATAACTCTCTAAGGAGTTGGAATATAAACATCGAATTTCACATGATGCTTTGAGTTCATGAAAGGTACAAATCACCATAATTGGTAAGTTTCTAGGGTTTCTCATTGAAGCGCGAGGATCGATTTTAGTGTTTTTGAAAAAAAAAATCTAATTATCCAAAGGTGTCAATTATAGAAAAAATAAAATTGCACAAATTAAGCACAAATTAAGACCCACCGTAGTAAAAAAAATCGTAGTTGTATGTCATGCCGTTTAAGAGATACAGCAATTTGCTAAACGTTACCCCAGCGGAATCTTGAATAACTCCGAAACCTCAAGACGCACAAATTATATTTTTTGGGCACAATTAGGCACAAATTATATCTATCTAAGTAGCTAGTTTGTATTCAGCTACGACCACGGGTAAAAAAACATGTCGCTGCAGTAACGTTACTCCAGCGAAATCTGTTTTTCGTGAATATCTTTGGATCGGCTGGACGCACAAATTATTAATTTCGGGCACAATTACACGAGATGGGGTACTAATTTTCTGTCAAGCCGAAATCCTGAAAAGCGACAACATTCCGCTGGAGTAACGCACACGTTTGAAGCACAAATCACAGTCACGTTTATTCGGTAATTTACCATCACTTTATGAGCAGTAAGAAACAAAGGTTTGTACGGTGAACATGACAGTTCCGATGGTATGCTCTCAACCGTCCGGCGTGCGCTCCGCAAGTCGAATGCCGGCCGCTCTCCAATCGGCTCTGTCCACGTGTAGAAAATGGCGCAATGTTATAGCGCCACCTCACGGCGTTCACTGTACTAACCGATCAACCAATGAGAATTAAGTTCCGGTTTGACCAATATTATGAAATCAACCGGAAGTAGTATTTTGATTATTTTGTCGTCTTGATATCGCTTGCGACGACATGTATAATATTGGTGTTAAGGAAGGAATTATAATAAGTTTATGGTTTACGCCATCTTGTTGATAGTCTCCTTGTTGAGCCGGTGAAATTAGTTTTATAATCAGCCAATAATGTTCCCACTGCTGCGACACGGGCCTCCTATATTATAGGAGTGGCGGACTGGCCCGTAATCTACCACGCGGGCCCAGTGCGGGTTGGTAGATGTCGCATGTCGTTGATGTTTTATTTCTAGGACATGCCGGTTTCCTTATGATGTTTTCCTTCACCGTTTTGAGAGCAGCGGTGAAGAAATTATTTACCCAAAGTAAAGCGCCTATCTGGTTTCGAACCCACGACCTACAACTCAGAAGTCGAGGCCGTTACCACTGGACCACCACTGCTCCAAATTGGTTTTATGGAGCCTGAATATAATGAAGAGTTTTTTAATTATCTTACATTGTTTTATTTCTTAAAATGACTACGAGCTGTTTAATAATGTCATTGAATGTGTTGGCCAGATTCATTGATTTACAAAGCTAAAAGATTGACCATGTATTGTACGCGTATTACGAACTGCTATAAATCACTATGTAGGCTAAGACTTTAATTTTCCAGCGCTAATTTAATAGATTTATAATAAGCATTGTTCACAATTGCATTTCGTAAAATGAGGAAAAAAATTAAAATAAAAGCGAAACTCCGCAGACGAGACCAGTATCGATACTTAAACCCGATAAAACAAATTTTCTCAACTCATACTTCAAATAACAAACCTCCAATAAATATCAAATATGTTATCGTAATTAGGTATTATCATATATCACGTCTGCAGAGTTTCGCTAGCTAGTTTAATTTAACCCTGTTTAGGTAGGTAGGTGAGTCAGGCAGTTAAGAAAGAAACAAATGCTATTCGTTAGAGTGGTTTTCTAAGAGCAAAGATGGTAATGATATCTACTTACCTACCTATCTTGATTAATGTATGTGTTGTCTTTGGTCCCTGGCCCAGACATCAAGCGCTTGAGTACGAGGCTTTTGGCTACATTGTATATTTTATGTCTTTTTTATTTTTTATTATTATTTTGATTTTTAATTGTAGCGTGCGTTTTGTTTGTGCAGAATAAACGTTTTTTCTTTCTTTCTTTTTCTTTTACTTCAATCTGCCCAGCCTTTTCCCAACTATGTTGGGGTCGACTTCTAGTCTAACCAGATGCAGCTGAATACCAGTATTTTACACGGAGTGACTACCTATCTGACCTCCACAACCCAGTTACTGGGTATTATTTATTTATTTATTTTATTTTACAGTTTTTGGAAAACTTACAGCTAAAAACTTTTGCACGATTAAGAGTAACAGAAATAAGGCCAATTACAAGTTTCCACAGATAGCATGTTGCATGATGATAATTACCTAAGTACTTGTACACCACAAAATCCACACAGAATCTTTAATAATGACAACAATCCAATTTTAATCAGCAATATAATTTTGTTTTTGCATTGTTATTTATACAAAGAGTCTTCAATACCTTCCAAGGTATATTTACTCTGAAGGTATTGTCATGAGATTAATATATCTTTTTATTACATCATCTCAGTAAATTTACGCAATAATATTACGTTGTACACTCAGTACATGATATATTGCGTCACTTTATTTTGCATACCTACAATTCAAAATATAATTCCATCAGTTACCAATAAGATACAATAATCAAATCGAGAAAAAGTAAAAGCTTCTGGTAAACCTACATCAATATTCATCGACGGCATGAAAGTGGTACACGAATCTCATTTAAATGTTCGCAAATTATTTTTGGAAGCAGAAATGGTGTATTGAATGCTCCTGCAGCATATTTATTCAAAACCATTCGACAGGCGAAAATTACTCATGTTTGTGATTTGCCTAGTCCCTGACAGCAAATAGCTGTCGGAAGAAAAGCGGTCGTCTACTTGATTTAAACTGTTAAATTTTTCGGGATTCGGATTTGTGAATAGCCTTTAGAGGACTCTTTCGAGAACATCGATTCGGCACGGAGCGTATCGAATGTTTGTGAATAGCTATGCTGTGATGAAAGTATGGACGGACGCCTTTATTAATTATTGAAGCAATATGCATAGTCGTGTCACTTGTCAAGAGTGAAATGAAAGGTTTCTTGTTCTAACTGTAATTTTGTGCTAACATTATCAGATAGGGTATTAACATACTTATAGTTTTTTTTTTTTAATAATCATCATTAATCTTTATTTATCTCAACATATTAGAGGCACTGATATAACGGACAATCTTAAATAAAGAAAGGTGTCTGTGATAGGAGGAGGGTCCTGAGTTACATCACCCGGCTCTCTTGGATAAGACATTTTACTTATACGTAATGTAAATTAGTTGTTTATAGTTAATTGCCGTTGTTATCATTTCACAGTTCTGAACAGTTTTATTTTACATCTACCAGCAAAACTGGGCACAAGACCGTTAATCCGTCAATTAACGAAGTGAATGTTTCGAGTAACAGATTAACTTTTAAGTTAACTGAAAAAAACTTGCGGACTCATTAACTTCCGTTAACCTTAAGTCCGTTAATCGTTAATTAAGTAGGTACCTAATGATGCCGATTCCCTTATTCACAAAGTAAACTAAATTTAAGTTCAGTGCATTTTTTTCTTTCTATTTTATTAAGAAAAGGACAGAACATAAAATTTAGTTTAGTCCTGTCAATTTAATTGGCGCCTGACACTACTCCATACAAGTTCTGACGTGATTAAAAACTTGCCTACTAAAATTACATCAATCTGCGTCGGGCGCTGTGTGGAATACAATTATTGACGTCTGACAGATTTTGTATGAAAAAGTGGTAAAAAATCAAATTAAATCACTGGTAAAAATTTGGCCGAGTAGTATAAGTTTTTACCAATGATTTAATTTGAATTTTTTTACCGCTTTTCCATACAAAAACTATCAGACTTTTAGTGAAAATCAGCCCTAATTAAGATATTAATTCTTACAGTGCCAAAGAACAAGAAAATAAAATCAAAGCTAGAATGCAATATTTACAAGAATTTAACGAGAAACAGCGACGAGAACGCGCAACGAAGGCCCATGAAAAACAGAACAGGATCAAGCAGAGGGTCCAAGCTGCTAACGAAATGGAACTCCGGCGCAAGATCACTATGATACGGCAATGGCGAGCCAATGAGAAGAAGCGGCTGGCTCGACTGCGGCACGATAGAGAGTCGAAGATGAGACGGCTGGAGAATGAGGTAATGTGTCATTCTTGTACTGTTTTGTTGATATGATAATGCTTGGCGGTTCTTCTCTGTTGCTCGGCTCTTATCTTAAATAGTGCTCATTTGATAAATCTATACAAGCTGTAACTTAAATAACGTACAACCTCATAAGGGATCATTGTACTCATCATTATGAACAACTTTTACTATGTGACCAAAATAGAAATCTCAAAAAAAAATCTGCAGTTCCCTACATTTGGACGAGTTACGCGAACATAAATGTAGGGAACAGCTTGTTTTGTTTTCGCGATTTCAGGTTTGGTCCCATAGTAAAAGTTGTTCATAATGATGAGTACAATGACCCCTTTTGAGGTTGTGCGTTATTTAAGTTACACCTTGTATATATAAAAATCAATTGCCGTGCGTTACTTTCGCAAAAACTCGAAAATGGCTCGAACGGTTGTGATGAAACGGTAAGTTGTTACGTGCGCGCCGGGGAAGGTTCCTAATAAAAAAACTAAAAAGGCATTGTAATGCATTGCCTAGTTTTGAATAAAAAATACAGCTTAAACACACATGTTATACGATAGGCCAACAAAAATTCAAGCAATATAATCGCTAGAATATTTTTTTATATTTCAAGATGTCAGAGGGATGTTACCCATAACTACTTATTTTATAAAAACAAAAAGCGTAGAAAATGAACAGATAACTCGACAAAATACAGTTTTCCAGTACGCCGAAACTCTATACCAGCTTCAAAATACTGTTGAGATTTTTTTCATTCATCTCGCAAGCGCACAGCAGCAATATTTAAAATACGTGCTCGGCTACCAAGAAATTCGATTTCTGGTTGAATTTCGTCCCTATAGCGATGACAATGAAATGCAAAATATTTTTCAACGTGATTTTCCCTTGGGATTTTTGCATTTTTTGGCAGATTTCAGAAAGTTGGTGCATATTTAGCTTTTGCTTTTATGAGTTTCGGTAACTGAAAAGTTTACATACCTAATTAAATTCAAATCTTGAAATTAGAACTAGAAAACTGATTGTCTGATTGATGAACTGACAGTCATGTTTGAAAGTAGAAATATCAATAATAAGTGACATGCCTTCCATAAATTATCACATATATTTGCCGTCATATAATATGTATTAATGTAGTACATATGAATCATGAAATCTGACCAATTTCCGTAATTGAAAACCTTCTACAATCTAGTCGCAATCTCATCTCAGCGACAATCAATGTCAAAAACTTGTCAAAAATTTAGGGAATTATGAGGTATTTTTGACAGATTGAGACTGAGATCAGACTGTGAACGTTCTTATGATTACGAGATTATTGCTCCTCAGATATTACTGCCGAGCTGTTCATATTAATATAATAGGTATATTTATGCTCGTGTCTGTAGGTATTATCAACTTGATAATAATAATAATAATATTCCACAACTTTCACACAACGCCATCTAGTCCCAAACTAAGCAGAGCTTGTGCTATGAGTACTAGACAACTGATAAACATACATATATTAGGTCATCCCACTTCCAGTGTCATATTTTTTTATTATTATTATTTTACAAAAACTGACTACTACACTATATAACCTTGTGACACTAATCAATAATCTCCACCACTATTAATCACTCGCCCACAGACTGCTGGCAAATCTTGAACACCATTTAAAGTACCACTTTCATTTAATTCATCAATAATGCTCTTTAGTTTAATATCTAACTCCTTTTTGCTATTGTATCGAGTACCCGACAATTTCCTCTTCACATGGCCAAAACAATTGAAATCACAAGGATTCATATCCGGGGAATATAGCGGCTGAATAATTTCAATCCATCCTTTATCTTCAATTAAATTCTGAACTATTTTTGATTTGTGCGGTCTGGCGTTATCATGTAAAATTATAGGACTTGTTATATGATGTTCGTCTGCCCAAATAGGAATATTTTCTTCTAAAAATGACTTATATCGCTCTCCAGTCATAGTTGTATTTTCATCATAAGTTCTCCAAAAAGCAATGCCTCTGACATCCATAGCTACTATTAGTAGTATTTTTCGTTCATGTAGCTCTGCACGTGGTAAATGTTCAACTGAAGTGCCCGGTTCCACCCAACATCGTGACTGATGTCTTTGACGAGGAGTATAAAATTCGACCCAAGTTTCATCGAGGCATATGAATCTATTAAGTATATTTTTCTTACGGCGATACCACGATAAATGGCTACGCGCAGTTTCATAACGAAACTCCTTCTGATCCGTGTTCAGAGTGTGGGGCACCCACACTGCACTTTTATTGACCAGACATAAATCCTCCGTGAGTACTCTATGTATAGTGGAATGAGGAATGTTAAGTTGAGTGGAGAGATCACTGACACTGACCCTACGTGACTGACGAAGTGCTTCCTTGATTTTGTCCCTTGCTTCTAATCTAGTCGATGATAATGATCGAGGTGCTCGCGGCTCATCTTCAGCTGTGGTTCTTCCTTGTTTGTACATTTCAAGCAATCGCTGTACGGTTCTTTTATTTAAGGCGTTACGACCAACACACTTTACCAGTAAGTCGTGCGCAACGGGATCCTGCCGTTTTGCCGAAAAGATTTTGCCAAATTTTCATTACCCAAACAAATTTTAGCAACCTTTTTTTATACCAATGTAATATTTGGAATAATTTTAGTACGCACATTTTCATTTGGTCAAATGTTTACTTGGCAGATTATTACCAAGAATAATGTCATTAAGGCTTTTGGTCTTTAATCAAATGATTTATTACAGCAAACAAAATTAAGACAATAAACGTTGAGTCAAATGATTTGTTATGACAAAAAATATAAAGGCAAAAATAAGATTTTTTTTTTTGTATAGTGGAATTGTATAATTAAAAATGCAATTTTATTGTAATATAGGTAATCATTTATTAACACGAGTACAAAATAGCAAAAGCTAGTACAAAATATTTGTAACTTACAATTTTAAATTTTTTGCAATGGACATTAGCAGATTTATTTCGGAGTATTCAGACTTGTGTTGTAGAACTCGATTAATTCTGTCGTCTTTATACATATATTTTTTTTTCTTTTTTTGTGGCGGTTCACCTGATAGTATAATCTCAATGTCAGCTAAATTTGAAGAAACTTCATTTATTAATTCTTTAATTAAGCGATACACTCCAGGGTGGTATTTATCAATGAGAATGTTTATTCTACGATGCCACGCCTCAGCTGAGTTTGTCTTTCGTTTACAACATGGCAACTCCAAAAGCTTGGTGGATACTTCGGTTGCGTGTACCATGACCCGCTAACATAATTTTCTTCAAACCAATTCGCGATTTGCTTCCAATCAGAATCTTCTATACCTTCTATTAGCTTGTTAAAATATAGAATGATTTCATTTTCTGGCAAATAACTTAAAGCCAATAAACATTTTACTTGTTTGTTAAATTTGATGTCATTTGCGTATTTCTTTGTAAGTTTATGTGCTTGAATTTGTCTGAAACAAGTCAAATTTATGGTTACTAGACATTAGGTTATTTATGGGACTAGTTACAGTAGGTTATTAATTTTAAAAAAATGGTTAGGTTAGGTTAGGTTAAAACTGTGACCACCTACGCACGAGCCGAGCGAGCGAAGCGAGCGGTGCCGCGGCAGCGGCCGGCGAGTGCCAGAAACGACTAGATGATATAGAAAAAAATATGGAAAAAAGAGATTATATTTAGGAGGCTATCGAGAGAAATAATATAATTATAATAACATTATTATTACCTGTTTAGAATTTGTATGTCTGTTTGTAAAATTGACGACACCAAATATTTGGCTTATTTAATTTTGCGTAAAATATGTTATACCAACTGAAATATTTGACTAGATAAAAAATGGTAAAAGTACTAGTTGGTGAACAAGTTATTGTTCAAACGTTCACTTGCCAAACATAGGTTTTCGTAACAATTATTTGTAAAAAGATTTTTTGGTAAGTAATAATTTGGCAAATGAAATTATGCGAAAATTTGTTTGGGAAGTGATAATTTGGCAATTTCTTTTCGGTAAAACAAGGGAGACCCGTGCGCAACTCCTCCAGAGTAGTTGAGTAAAGCACAAAACTTTAGAAATATACGTTGCTCCACTACATTAATAGATTTTTTTAAATCTTCCATTTTAAATCTATGCACGTCTTGACAATACAACACACCAAATTAAACTAACATGATTGTACAAGACAACACATGTATTAACTATTGCATACCATTGCGCAATACATAAATATTGGAAATAAAAAATATGACACTGGAAGTGGGATGACCTAATATATTTCTAAATACATACATATTATAGATAAATTACACCCAGACAAAGAACTAATGATCGTGCTCATCACACAAACATTTGTCCTAGGTGGGAATCGAACCCACGACCTTGGGCATAGCAGTCAGGGCCACTGACCACTAGACCAACAGGCCTGTCGATCTGTTTGTTTGATATGTTTGTGTTAACACAACATTGCACAATGTTAAAGTCGTGTCAACAGCAAAGAAGTTAGTTAATTGATCCAGCCCTAAGTAATTCGAAGGTATATAGATAGTCGTCCGAATTTGAATGAAATAGTTTCGTTATTGCACCTACCACTGTTTCTCTCTGCTGCACCCAAAGATTGACTGGTAGAAAATGCCTATGGCATTAACTCCGCCCCACCTCTGTACATTTGTATGCTTAAAGTATTAAATGGATCGATAAAAAATAAATGAAATAATGTTCGTGATAAGTTAAGTGAAGCTTAAGCAGGAAGTCGTGAGACAAACCATAAATCTAACTCTTCCTAAGTTAACGTCAAGTATAAGTCAAAATAAACACGTAGTTGTTTCCACATTCCTTCTAAATAAAATAACATTAATACAGTCTGAACCCTACCGAACTTGAGTTCATCACGTTGTGTACATTTGAGGAAAATGGTCGTCGCGGTTTCAGTAACCGTAGGCTGGAGGCGCACCCATTAACTCAGCTGTGCCAAATTGTTGAAGTAATTGGTTTTTGTTATGTACACCAAGGCTTGAGACGCGATGTGAAGCAAAAACGAGACTGAGCAGAATTTGGACTATAATAGCTGAATGTTTGATACCGCAAAACAGAATTTTACATAGTTTTAACGATAAACAGGGTTATTTTTTTTATTTTTTTTTTGTTTTATGTAGGGCGTAATCTCTGGAACTGCCAGTCGGATTTGAAAAATTATTTTTGCATTTGATAACCCGATTTTTGAGAAAGGCTATAGAATACTTATCATCACGCTATGACCCCCAGGAGCCGAGCAAAAAGAAAAAACGTTAAGCAAAAACGAGGTAATACGAGTGATGGGATGCGACACAGTGGGTCGGGGGCTGAAATGTCACGCGGACGAAATCGCGGGCAAAAGCCAGTGTTTTTTTATATTATTATGTAAGTTATCGGTTTTCCTTTTCGGAAGCTTTTAACTCATTTTGTAATTCATTCATGATTGGACTGTGTGAAAGAAGATAGGCTGGAAAGGGAGTGACTACCGAGATGACGATTAATAGAGAAGTATTGAAGAAAACTGACATGTTGCGCCGATCCCTAATAAATTGGGATAAAAGCAGGAAAACGATTATGACTCATCTATTATAGTTCGCTTCGCCTGGAACATAAATACGTCCAAAGACAAAGAGGACCAACAGATCTTCATCACTGCTATAATAGTTACATTTCACGAACGCACGTCAATCCGCGCAAATTATTCCTTAAAACAATGACATAAGAGTCACATAATGCGCGCTCGTAAATAGCTAAGACTATACTAAGTGCGGATTTCACCAATGAAACTGACCGATCAGCACATCTATTAATATATCTCGTTCAAGAGCTGCCAGTTCTACAACAATTTTGACACTGACAGCTCTTGAACGCGGTTTTTGGATGACTGATCGCGTTCAGTTTCATTGGTGAAATTTGCCTTAAGATTATGATGCTGCATATTAATTTATGACACCCATTTCAATGGCCATCTTTTCCTTGTAATACTGCAACTATTTGAAGGCCGCAGGAATCCGCTGCAGCACAGAACCGATCGAAGTGGCGGTGCTTGGCGGAGACCTATGTCTAGCAGTGGACGTCTTTCAGCTGAAATAATGAAGATGTTTACTGGAACAATCATTCAATACAAACTTTGCTAACATTTCAGGCGAACGACAAATGGATAGCACGCGTGGAAGCTCAGAATATGAAGATACAGGAAGAGAATCTGCTTCTGCAGCTGTACACCGAGGACATGAAGGCGGGGGCCAGGAGGAGAGCTAAGTAAGCCAACTTCGATTACTTGAACTTTGAGGGAGTGTATCTATGTTCTATCTATGTTATCGGCACCCCTCAAGAAGACCATTGCATGTGGGCCATGGCGACCGTCCCTGGTCATTCCAATCAACCCACCTCCCTCCAGCAAGAAGAAAATTAGGTCTCCTAGTCTTGAGAATATCTGTAAAATATCTGGGTGACCCGAGGGTTTCTGTTCTAATATGGGTGACGCCTGTACATTCAAAGGGCACATGCGTGACGATTTCTTCAGCATCCACGCATGCTCTGCGTGGAGGAGTGTCCATTATGCCTATATGGCAATTGTGTGGATATGTTTGTTTACCGAGTAGTGTCTCCGTGATGGTCGTCCAGGCGTAATAAGCGTTTGCTCAGACTGCTATCTAAGACAGATAGATATAGCTTCATTGGGTCAGTGTACTCGAAATGTTATAGTCGACCCGGTAATTGCTGTACGACTTTTGACAAAAACTCCCAGTAAATTGAAACTTTACATATTTTAAAACTATCTTCACATTTTAGAGCAAAAATACGTTGTATGACATCCAAATGACATTAGGCCTTAGGGTGATAAAGGAGTTACGAGGTCGGCTTAATAGACGATAGCAAAATGACAAGCTATGCATTTCCATCATAAGCGGACCTTGCATTGTATAAGTTTTACTTGTAATGGGGGGTTAGCTTATACGAGCCATAATAACTTGATATATCGTCGTGCATACCAGGGCAAATCTACCTTATAAAATGATCTTGGTTTTAAAGAATTTTTTTCTTAAACACCTGTATTTGTCTCGGAAATTCTAAAGGGGACTCTGTTAAGTACCGTTTGACGGCAAATGAGGCAAAGATTCTGATGTAGTCCCTTATTAGGCACGATGGTACAAAAATAAAAAAGATAATATTAGGTATCAAAATAATTCGTCACGCAAAAATCATAAATCGTTTTCAAACTAAATTTTACGCGTTAACTCGCAAGCTTTATGAAGTATTGTGCTACGATAACGAATTTAAAATAACAGTTTCGAATTTCTGATAAAATGCAATTATTATTTTGAGTTCCACAATATGTTGACTTTGCTAAATAATAATTGGAATTCATTGAATAAGCGCAGAAAACGAAATTTTAAAATTATAACGATAGGTGCCATGTTAAAAGATATTTTTAATTTCTTATACTTTTACGACACTTAAGTACCTACAGGAAAAAATAAGCGAGTCAGAAAAAGACTGTGAATTAAAAGAGACAAAAAAATAGTACCCTCTTTTTGGGCTTCGACGCAATCATGTAAAAAATACACAATTCTCAAGAAATTAATCAATCCTTATTTAGTTTCATCTACTTTGCGTGTCGATGGCAATCAAAATGGACTTTGCACATAAATCATCTACGTGTTTGGCGCCATCCCGAGCGTCCATCACTTCCTGTAACGTGCAGCTGGAAGAACACGTAGGACATGATATTAAGTGGTCCATCTTTTTTGGAACAGCACCACATTTACACTCCAAAGCGGAGTCGTCTCCTGAACTCCTGAGGTTTGCCTTGCTTCGGTCAACATGGGTCCGGAGTCTGTGTAAAGACTTCTGACTAAAAGTACCTACCGTTGGTCATGTGTGACTTTGAAAATCACTTCTCCATATTGGCGAAGAACGAGAGACAGTCGGTTTGTTAGCTATAAGGAACCAATAATTCTTATTACATATAAAGCCATTCAATTCCCACATCGTTGAGACAATAAAGGTCTATCCATACATATTAGGCCGTGTCCGGGACTCGACAGAGCCGTAGCACACACAAGGCAGGCACTGAAGCTCCATCGTCGCCGGTCCGGACACGGACGTGTGTGAGCGACTTCATACAGGGTGGCGGGGACAGCAACCTGTTACCATAGATTCAGTACATGATTCTGAACCCCCAAACGTTTCAATAATATGTAGGTTATTTTAAAAATAAAGGCTTGTCCATACATTTTGTCTGCGCAGATATTGCACTTTTCTATGAAACAGTAGATTTTTTTTTGATAACCGACGAAAAATTTCTGCTCTACCATGACTACGAACGACGAACCATGAATTCAGCACATTCATTCATTCAGAATTCACTCATTCAGCTGAATTTGGTTTTAGTTTGTACGACGATGATCTCGCCCTGTATACAGGAAAATTTTTTAGTCACCGTCCAAATTTTGATATATTACTCTTTGGCGAAAATCATTGAATACTTGTTTTTTCTTTTAGTATCACTCAATACAAAAATATTGAGATATCATATCACAAAGTAATCTATAAAAAGTTTATGTTTCTGGACACTGCCGCGCCGTGCGTACGCGCTTGATGAAGTTGCGCGGGCCGCCCCGCCCCGCGCGCCGCCGCAATTCATTGATAACACAATAATAATCAAAGTTGCAAATTTTCCCTTCATACTTTCACGGGCTTAGGACCGTCAATAAGCAAAAGCTTTGTGCTATGTTCATTAAGATTAGAATGTAATCCTTAATTAAACAATTACAAATAAAGTAAAAATAAACTAGATAAAATAAGAACTTTAGACCTTATTAAACTTATTAAAGCCGTGCGAAAAAGTTTTGCTATTAGGCGTATTTAAAAAATTTTAATCAACTTATGTACAAATAATTAAAAATTTAATCAAAATCATCTTAGAACAATCACATTAACAGTACTTTAATAAATGTTCAAAATGCATACCGTTTCTCTCTAAACAGAGTCTTGCACGTTTATGCACATTGTTTTTAATTTTGTTGAGCACTACAGTGTCACTTTTCACTTGGTCGAATGCACGTACAATTAGCTCTTTTAATTGGTCTAGGCTTTGGGCTTCCTCCACATACACTCGTCGTTTTATTTCGCCCCACAAAAAAAAGTCACATGGAGTAAGATCTGGTGACCGGGGTGGCCAGGCGACGGGCCCCCCGCGACCGATCCAACGATCACCGTGTTCTATGTTTAAATAATCACGAACGGCGGCGGAGTAATGAGGCGGTGCACCGTCTTGTTGATAATAAAAAATCTCGATGGGAGATTACCGGCACGTCATCCATGAAAACTGCGCGTAACATATCTAGTACGTGCCCCCGGTCAGCCGTCCCTCAATGAAATATGGCCCCAGTATTCTGTTGCCGATAATTCCAGCCCACACATTTGCGCTAAACCGCACTTAGTGATATGTTTCTCGTATCATGTGTGGGTTTCGAAATGACCACCAATGTTCATTATGCTGATTATACAGCCCCCACTCGAGTAAACAAGGCCTCGTCAGTCCACAATATGTTAGCATCGGGGTGTGCGATCAGCCACTCGCAGAAGGCTCGACGGGGAACGGCGTCTGCGTCGTGCAAGGCCTGTGCCTTTTGAAAATGGTACGGGTACAACCCAGCAGTATGGAGAAGTTTCCACACGGCATATTGCGAAGCGCTGCGCTGCATCTCGCGTACTCGATCTAGGGCTCCGTTCAAAGAAATCGAAGATATCTTCTTTGATCTCTACTGCGAGTCTCGGCCTGCCACGTCCTTGAGCGTGTGTAGGAGCTATAAATTGGCCATGGTCTAATAGCCTCTGATTTGCGGCCAAAATCGTTTGGTGATTAGGTACTGAAGGATTTATTATCCCTTGATTGCGAAGGCGAGGAACACTTTCTGCTTCGTACAGTCTCTGGGCACCGTTCAAGCTTTCACCACTAAGTATGTAAGATCGCACCACTTCGTAATACTCGCGGTAGGAATACATCGTAAACAAATTCACGAATCACGATAGCGCGGGGCGCCGCGCGCCGGCGGGGTGCGCGGGAACACGGAAGGAAGCGCTTGCGTCGCGAAAGGGTGCGCGTGGCCGACTAACGATGATGTGACGCGCAGGTGTAGCGGGGCGGGGGTAAGCGGGGGGTGTGCTGCGCCGCTGCCCTTTTCATTGATGTTTGCGCGGCAAGTGTAGTATTATTAACGTTTAACTTGTGACCACGCAGAGCGGATAATTCTTTCGAGAAAATGATTTAATATGAAAATTTTACGTATCGTTTTTTTTTCAAAAATGGAGTTAGTAAATGATACCTAATGCATAGAAAAAATTTGGACGGTGACTAAAAAATCTTCCTGTATAATGTTCACACCGATAGTTATTTTTGAGCCCCTGACGCACCACGGTCCGTCCACGTACCGGGCACGGCCCTGATATGTGTGGATCGACCTTAAGCAAGTACGTAATCCTAATTTATGTTAATTCATTTCGTTCTTTATAGCGCCAGATTACTGAGCAATGTAGTCCTGATTGTGTTCTGAACGACATCTTGCTTTCACTAAGAGACACGTGAGAGCTAATAAAGTAAGGAAATATCAAGCGGATGAAACAAATGAGTGAATGAAAAAGCAGGAATTGATGGATTTCCTTTCAAATTATTTATTTATTCATAGTTAATTAAAACAGTACAACACCAGTAAGAAAGAGACAATTATTATGTCGACAATAATATAATTTTCACTTCTCATGCTCTAAAAGTTTGTCTTTATGTTGTCCGTAGGCGACATAAAGTCGCTTTTTATGCTCTAGGGCATAAAGTATTTTTTTTTTCTAAGATTAGAAGATATATCAGGCCCAACAGCCACACGCACAACAAAACGCCGCAGATTAAAGTCGTTATTTTATTTCATTTGCTTTAATTTATTATAAATCACGTCGGTGTTTTATGTCTCTTTCGTGGCCCGTGGCTAAATAATAACAGCCGCACAGGTTGATCGATCAGGTTAAGCTACGTTTGCCGCGGTTGGTCTGTGGATGGGTGACCATCTTTACACATACCGAGACACCTCCGTGCCTCGGAAAGCACGTTAAGCCGTTGGTCCCGGCTGTAATTCGTAGATCTTTTACAGTCGTTACGGGTCGTCAGTAGCCCGAAAGTCTGACAACCAGACTTACCAAGGGGTAACGTATTACCCAGTAACTGTGCTGTGGAGGTCAGATAGGCTGTCGCTCCATGTAAAATACTGGTATTCAGCTGCATCCGGTTAGACGGGAAGCCGACTTCAACATAGTTGGGAAAAGGCTAGGTAGATGATGACTTCCGTGTTTTCTATAGTTAATTTAACAAAACCAGGTAAAATAATTATCATTCATTATTTAAAAACGCAAAGAAACGTTTTTATGACTTGACATTATGAAGTAACCAAGTCGAATAACACATGTTGAAAATAAAAAAATAATTTTTTTTTAAAAAGTTTCGTGGCGTGAATTGCTATTCTCTTCTTCAATTTTGCAACATTCTTGAACAATGAAAATACTGTTATATACTTTACTAGCGACCCGCCCCGGCTTCGCACGGGTGTAATGCTGATCACTACATAGTATAAAACAAAGTCGCTTCCCGCTGTCTGTCTGTCTCTGTTTATGCTTAGATATTGAAAACTACGCTACGGATTTTGATGCGGTTTTTTTTTATAGATAAGAGTGATTCAAGAGGAAGGTTTATATGTATAATATAGTAGAGAAACACTGATAATTTTAGAGCCATTATTTCTCGTAAAAAGTATAGGATAATAAATCGTTATTGTGGGTTATCCCTAAGAGATAGACATATACCATCGCGGACTTTTTTGTAGACCTTTTTAAGTACATTAGTTTTTTTTAGTACATTATTTTGATCTATCTCGACGGGTTCAGCTAGCGTTTACAATGTAAGCGCAAAAAAATGTGTTTATTTACGACATCACATTAGAAACCTCTAAAATGATCAGTGTTTCTCTACTATATTATGCATGTATTATACATATAAACCTTCCTCTTGAATCACTCTATCTATTAAACAAAACCGCATCAAAATCCGTTGCGGAGTTTTAAAGATCTAAGCATATATAGGGACAGACAGACAGGGAAGCGACTTTGTTTTATACTATGTAGTGATGTCTGTTTCATTTTCTCGCAAACGAAGTGAAAAGCAGAGTGTATAACTCAGGCATAAACGAGCCATTTTACCCCCTAGACTTAACTATCTACCCGAGCCGCGTCTCGGGGTAAAATGGCTTCTTTCATGCACTAGTTGTACAATCTACTATTAATTTAAAACTAACATGGAACAGTGAACTCCCTTGCATACTTTCTCTCACAGAACACCAGAGATATACGCATAATTTTACTCCATTCATCCGCAAACACCACATCCAGGGCGTCAATAAAAACTAGCATTTGAAACCTCAATTTGGGACCTGAGGGTCAGCGCAGATAGAGCAGCAAAATTCTCGAGAAGTATTTAATCGATAATGAACTTGATAACAAGTAGGATTCAGTTTAAAATAGCGTGCTAGAGTTGAGCTGATTCCCTATGGCATGTGTTCGCCAATGCTCGCGTATATTTTCACTCAATTGGCAGCAAAGAACAGCAGTTTGCTGCTCTGTGTTGATCTAAAGATGTAGGACGCCATGAATTTCTTCCAAATTCTAATAATACCAGTGTCAATTGAATTTTCGACCAAGAATTACCATTTCATCATTCCAATCTATACCAGGAAAGCAGAAGTTTACGCGTACAATGCAGACCTACAGCTGCAGCTCATCAGGCTAGCCAACTGGAAGCTGATACACGGAAGCGAAACGAAAAAGGCCAAGCTCGTCAGGAAAATGGGCGTAGAGTTCGAAAGGGTAAAATAAAACGAGTATTTTGGATCTCTCTAACTTTGACTGTCTTCTTGATCAAATGCTGTTAACTTCGGTCAACAGCAGTATTAGATTTCCGATGACCGCATCAAAACCAGCCGGGCAAATAAGACCGCAAACAATGTTGTGATTTTATTTTGCAACATAGTTTTTTCAACCTTATTGCTTAGAAATTGTGTTTTATTTTTCCATCAATATTTTTATTCTTATTTTAAAAAACGTTTACTTTCAATAAAAGTAAATATATTGCAAATGATAATAAACTTTGTTTCAAAGTTAAGGTTTATAATCAAGTTACCTATATGCAACTGCGGCTACTTGAGCGATGTTTTTCTTCCTAATCTGCTAAACGTGGCTTCGATTCCCAGGACGGCAGTTAGTGAGTTTTTCCGTCAAGAATTTCTCAGTTTGCAATTGTCAAGGCCTGATTAGTGAAGGACTGAGAGGGTTTTCATTTCCGTTTTATGAGAATGGTTACTATTAAAAACGATATCGGGGAGCTGGCCCTGGAGTTTGGGCTTGTGTGTGCTTTCCAGCTAAAACACGTGGCGGGCGGGCGTTTTGAGTGACTGTTTTATGTAATTCTGACGGTCAAGAAGTCAGCCTAATTTGAAAAAATATTTTAATATCTTTTGACGATTTCTTTACAGTAAGGATCGCTCATTATTTTGCATGTTTTCAGTCGAAGCGCGGCGCCAAAGGAATGAGTCCCGAGCTGGCCTTCAGGATAGCCAGTGAAGCGATGGCGGGTGCAATGTCCACGGATGGCGATGTGCTGATGACCCTGGGGCAGGCGCGCGCGAGAATGGACGTCGAGACCGTGCTGCCAATGGCACCAATTCGATTACTCGATGAGGTAAGTTGGAAAGTCAACAATAGCACCATAGCACGTCTATCGTGGTCGTCTCTTAGCTGCCAGGCCTTTTTTTTATTGTATTTTCTTCATCTGGTACGCTTGTAACGTGCACGTTTTACTACATCATTCTCAAATATATTTATAATTTCTCATCTTGAAACAATATGTTGGTTTACGTGTCCGTGGAGTTTCTTGCCCGGTCTTCGTTTCCATAGGAACCTACTACGCTTTGGAATGGGCAACTAGCTTCGTCTTTCTGACTGACCGACTCCTTGACAATTCAAAAGTACCTGCAATTGATTTACCTAATTGAAATAAATGCTTTGAGTTTGCATTCCGTAAGGGGTGCTACGCATACGTTCAGGTCGGCTATATAAGATTCGGCAGTATTTGGTAAATGCCGCGCCCGAAGCAATTATTGCAGATATTCGGCCAATTTCGTGCCGATCGGTAAACTTCGTTCGGCAAGATTCGCTAAATCACATTCGATTCGGCTCGGCACACCGAGCGGCTTTTCCCGAACATGTATCTACATAGGTATATTCAATTTCACGACACGGCTGTGCTGAATCATAACGAGCCCGACAATTGTATTGCAACACTCCTACCAATTTCATGCCGTTTGCTTAAAATTAATCAAATTCTGACTCATCCAAAATTTACCTCAATTTATTCGTTACGACCAACAAAGTAGTACAGTATTTTTATCTCACGAAGCGACTCGCTTTATAGGCCTACCGCTTAACTGAGACGTTGCCTGAGGTAGCAGTGCGGTGCGGGAGGAGTGTGGTGACGTAATGCGAGAGCTCAGTGATTCGTCAACTTGTGACAACTATCACCCCTCCCGCACCGCGCAGCTACCTCAGGCAACGTCTCAGTTAAGCGGTCGGCCTTATAGTTGTGCTTACTAAGTGAACAAACACGCTGTGTGTTAGTAAGCGCAGGAGCTCTCGGTACCGTCGATATAATGACGAAGTCGAAAGAGTGTGTGTGTGCATGTCTGTGTGTTATTTGTTAACGGTACTTGTCTTCACGCACACATTCACAGCGTGTTTGTACCCCTGGTTACCACAAGTACAGCGCGCGTCGTTTAGTGAAATAACAATACTACAACGTATGTACAGACGCCAGCACATCAAGCCACACGAAATTGTCAAATTTTCCCAATCAAGTTTGAACCTTATACTTTGGTGGTAAAGTTGAAAATCTATTAAAGAAATTCGACAGATTGTAGTAGCTTGATGTGTTGGCGTCTGTACCTAATGCTGATCTGACTTCCATATGAATCGTGTCGATCATGAATGATTAATGAATCTCTCAATTTGCTAAATAGAATCATAACCGGTTGATTATGTTTTGATTGCGTGCTCATAAATGATTTATTACATTAGTTATGTAGGTAATCACATTTATTGCAGCTAGACGAACGTGAGTTAGAATTCGGGTTATGAGATGAGAATGCATTAAAATTGTGAATAAAATATCACTGAGTTACTATAACTGATTGACATTACATGTCAATCGAAACTATAATAGTTAAGTGTTTGTACCAACCTACTTACAGAAAATAAATAATTTATCATTATCATTTATACTTTTGGTTTATTTCGGCTAAACTAGAAATTACTTAAGTAGAAGATCTCAAATTCTATACCTATTTGAAATTTTTAACCATATTTTATTTAGCCCTATCGAGCAACACAAAATATAAACATTGAGATGCTATTCACATTTTAAACAGCACCCCAATTGCGTCACACTTTCAATAAAAACCTGAATCATTTTCAAAGATATTTCGAATCCATAGCGTCATATGTTCGACGAATTTTTCGGCTAAATAACGCAATGGATGTTTGTTGAACTGTCAAAATGAAAGCCATTACTACCGTTAGTGTTCAAAACCTGAATCTCACTAACAATAAGCATCACTTTTGTATGTATTTTTCTGTTCTTTTCTTTTTGTCTGTTTATATCATATTAACACGTACTCGTATAAGTATAGTATTCGAACTTGTCGCTCGTCCATTTTTCTTCACACTGACTAAACCGATCGCGAGGGCGGCTTTATATACCCCCACATCACAAGTACTTAGAATGTTCTACAACATTCTAGAATATTATCGAAAACAATTAACTTGAAAAAGGAAATGTATAGAGTTTTGTAGTGTCTCATTACTTTTGCCAACCCAATATATGTCTGTATAAATGGATAAATAAGTGAATAACAGTCAAACCCTACCCATTCTCCAAGGATTTTTTTTCTATTCTAGAATAGACTCCAAAAATAACTGAATATAACTGAGCACAAACGCTTCTTAAAATATTGTAATTTATGTAGGTTCACTTACTGCCGACATGTGTGCTCTATTATTTTGACCTCTGTCAGCAATAAACCGGAGTTTATATGGACCCTTTAAGAATATTGTGTACTTTCATTATTTATTTATCTAATAGCAGACAGTACTGATTGAATTAGTGGGATTTATTATCTACTATTTTGATATTTTTAACCTCTTAAAAAGGCATTATTTTTCCAATACTTGAAACTATCCAATACAACGTGTAACGTTAAATGCGCAAAACCTCAGACACCCCAACTAATTTTTAATTCAATTGACCTATTTCAGAGAAAATAAGTCATTAAAAAAATTGTAAAGGTTTTATGTGCTGTTTTAGTTTTACTGGCCATTCTGATCGCTTCTTGTGTCTGCAACGACGCTTTATCGAGGGAGGAGTCGTCACCGGGCCGCTGCGCTGCGCTGACATTGGGTTGCTTGACCTATTAATAAATAGACACGGCAACTATTTTAATAAAGATTTTTTGAAAAATGTGACCTATATTAAAAAGTGGTTCAATGAATTCTGCTCGTTATTCTGATCAAACTATTTTCAGGTTTTGCGCATTTAACGTTACACGTTGTATAAGCTAACAAAAAAAACTGCAGTAACATTTATCACCCAATCATCATTACTTCAACCGAAAGACGTCCACTGCTGGACATAGGAAGCTTCGCCCCATCCACAGCGGGGTAGTTGCATAACACAGTAACAGTAGCAATGGTTTTCATTTAGACAGTTTAACAACATTAATTGCGTTATTTACGTTGTTGAGCAGACACATTTTTCGAACATATTAAGCAATGGAATAGCGATATCCTTCAAAATCATTCAGGTTGTGACTGAAAGTGTTTTACGCAATTAGGGTGCAGCTCTTGTGTCTCAGCTCTCAACAGTATAAAGTTATTCTTCTCTAAGTACTCTTTCTCTTAGATGCTGGAATCTGCGATTATGGAGTTCGCCCGTCGTCGCGTACACCTGCTCTTAGGTGACGTGGAACGAGAGGTGCACGCTCGGGCATCAGTCGTATTCTTCCAGAATTATAGACCTCCTGTCGGTACCAAAAAGTAAGTTCGTTCTTAATTCCTAGTCCAAAGGACCTGACCTGAGAGCCTAGACAAGGTGGGAATCGCTTTCAAAGCGTTTCGCATTTCTAAAACGAATTTCAACAGGATTAACATTAGCTTTTCGGTAGCTCCTTCTATGCCAGTCCTCTACAATTTAGACGTTTGTTTCCATCGTCGTTCTGGTCCATTTGCGTAATTTAATTACTGGAGGGTGCAGGTAAAATATGTTGAACTTAATAATCTCATGTTTATAATATTTTCCTGACAGGCCCAAACAGCCGCGTTGGTCTGTCCAAGTGGCGAGGGAGCTGACTCGTCTGTTTGCGACCCAGCGCGGCGACAGTTCGATATGTTTCGGCGAAACTACCAAAATAGCCGCCGAAGAGGAAATAGACTATGAGCCCAAGAGCTCTAAGAATAGACCACCTACGCCTGTGGTATGTCATATTAAGTATTATAGTATTCTTTGAATTATATAATAATCACAGTAAGAGATTCTTACAAGTCATCACATTAACGATGTTTTAAGCGACGTTGGTAAATGTCTAAACATACATTAAGTTGATCTTGAACGACATCTCGTTGACACCCAAATTCTCGCCGACGATGTCAACATCCCTTTTTTCATGGAATCACTTTTTGCTCCATCCTTTAGTCGTCCTTCAGCATTGTTCCTTTCGTGGACATGTATTTTTGCCGCCATATTTATAATCTTTGCCAAAATGTAAATTATATACACACACGTTCTATTACAGCCCTCGAAAACGAAGTTGGCAGAGGTGACTTTCAACGACAGGGCGGAAGACTTGCCCGAACCTGTGACCATGGCCAATTACCTTCCTGAGAGAAGGAAATTACTCGAGGTAATGTGTCTTGACGATTGAAGAGAGTTTAGAGAATAATCCTCCTAGAGGTTATGTAAAGGCGCTCCTTACCGGGAGCATTGGCCTGTAATGTAACAATTCAAGATTCGGTTTTGAGTATTATGTTACAATAAATGGTATTATTAGTAATTGTAGTTATACATAGTTCAATACGTAGCAGTCGTGGGTGGCCCAGTGGTAATGGCCTCGACTTACGAGTCGTAGGTCGGTGGTTCGAACCCAGGCAGGTACATCACTTTGCGTAGTATATTTCATCCCCCATGCTCTCAAAACGGTGAAGGAAAACATCGTGAGGAAACCGGCATGTCTTAGATACAAACATTTGAATACATACAAGCCGCACTGGGCCCGCGTGGTGTATTACAGCCCACTCCCTCTGCAAGAGAGGAGGCCTGTGTCCCAGTAGTGAGAACTGAGGCTGAATATGTTAAAATATAAAAAAAACCAAGGAACTCTTAAAAAAAAAAATAAAAAAAAATGGTCGTCAGTCAGTGAGGCAGTGACTGCCGAGCATTTTTTTAATTTTTTTTTTAAGAGGGCCTTGGTTTTTTTTTAATTTGCCTGTAGGTCTATGTCACTGAGCCTGAGCCACGACAAAGGTGCACATTGATGTTACAAAATGTATCACGGGTGTTCCCACTCACTACTGTAATGTTACAAATTCTATCATTACTGTAATGTTCGTTTCATTCAGTGATGTAATGCTCGAATCTGAACTGGTATATTACAGGCGAATGGTGCCGATGAATGGAGCGCCTTAAAATTCATGATTGTAATTTATCAATCACACAGTCATTTAAATTCTTTGATTGTCACTTTCACGGTCGAGTAGTAAAGTATTGTAGAATGTACGTTCAATGTTAAAACAGTGAAATAATTGGCTGAAACATGGATTAGGTACGGAAAACAGACCAGTTTTCAGAAAGAAGGATCGATTGTAGGTTCCAATGATAAATGAATGATGAGACTCGAATCGAAAATTGGCATTGTTGAAAACGAATGATATGAACGTCCTAACACAGGCGATTTTCAAACCAGTTTTTTTTTTTCACTTTTCTGACACTATACAGAGTGGCATCGACGCGCAAACTGTAATTTTTTGTTGGTTATCATTAAAAAAATCAGCTTTTACATTGAAAAGTGAAATACTTACGCGGTCAAATGTAACTGAACAGCATTTTATTTTTTTAATAAACTACGAAAAATTTCAACTCCCCTAGGGGGTTCACAATCATAATATACTGAATCCATGGTAACACTCCCTGTATAGAAACATACAGATTCGAACATAGCATTGGTCACTATTCCATTAATAATATTAAATTACAAAACATAATCTTTTATTTTCTACTTATTGACTTGACCTAAGGGAGGAAGCCCTCGAACAACTTAGTTGTCCAGCAACTTTTTTGTCTCTGTCGCTGTCTTCTCACCGAGACTTGGACGATGCGCCCACGGGACAGCAACGCTACTTTTTCGTGTAATTTTGCCGCATTCATCAACATGAACTTTGAAAAGACCGTTGTGGTCTGTCCGCTTGTTCAAAAAAATTGGCTGGCCGGCAACTATTTTGTCGTCATGCGCGCACTTACATTGCAACCAATAGACGAGCGACAGTTGCGTCACCGGCCTGTCTCCGAGAACCCGCGGACAAAATAGTCCCCCAGCTGTCGCGTCGCTACATGCGCGTACTTTCATACAAACCCGTAGACTAGATAAGGTAGAAAAATTAGTTAAGGAGACAAAAGTTGCTCGTGAGCACCCTCCCTAAGTACATAGATATGCTCGTTGACAGAGCAGAAGTTTCTAGACCAACTTCAGTGAAGTGATTGTTTTAATGAATCTGCTATAGATGGTGAATGCCGCAGCGAAGCTCCTGTCAAGGGCTGTGAGCCAGAAGGTGCAAAGAGGCATGGACCTGACTGTAGGCAAGGTGACCCTGCCGAACATGAGGCACCCCAGTAAGTTATCAATTACATGCAATATTTTATATTCTTTCTTATATGGTTACTTTCTATCCATATAAGAAAGAATATAAAATATTGCAAAAAAATACTGGAATTCGGTTAGACTGAAAACCGACCCCAACATATTGGACAAGACAAGACTAGGCAGATGGTGAGGAAGGATAAAAACGTTTACGGTCAGGGTAATCTCGTCAGGAACGAAGATCTTTACTTGATACTCGCACGCACTCACACACTTGTATATAATAGAAAGAGACAAAGCGAAAGTCGCATTGAGGTAATAATAACGCTTTTTCCTTACTTCTGATTTCTACAAGGACTTTATGTACTTTTTATGTATTTAGAAGCAGACTGCTCTTGGACGATTCAAATGATTTGCCAATTTGTGCATACAGCACCTATTCTTAACGTT
The DNA here is from genome assembly GCA_949629135.1 of Eremobia ochroleuca. NCBI lineage: Eukaryota > Metazoa > Arthropoda > Insecta > Lepidoptera > Noctuidae > Eremobia > Eremobia ochroleuca. Next base: position 6,101,063 of record OX451386.1, on the reverse strand, counting down.
ATTTATCATTGAATCTACTCTTTTTTAACCGACTACCGGCTGCGGCGAAGCCCAAAAGGAGGTTAGGTAATGTTTGACTAAAAATTGTTCAAACTTCCTTTAATGCTTGAAACTGCCTTAAAACTTGGAAACTTTCACCAAAAGGCTCTCTTACAATGGAATGGAGGCGGGATTTCACCAAAAGGCTCTCTTACAGTGGAATGGGGGTCGGGAATTCACCAAAAGGCTCTCTTACAGTGGGGGGCGGGATCCAGCAAAAGACTTACAGTGGAATATGTTCACTAAAAGACTCTCTTACATCGGAATAGGGGGCGGGAATTCACCAAAATGCTCTCTTACAGTGAAATGGGGAGGGGGGATTCACCAAAAGGCTCTCTTACAGTGGAATGGGGAGGGGGGAATTCACCAAAAGGCTCTCTTACAGTGAAATGGGGAGGGGGGATTCACCAAAAGGCTCTCTTACAGTGGAATGGGGAGGGGGGAATTCACCAAAAGGCTCTCTTACAGTGGAAGGGGAGGGGGGAATTCACCAAAAGGCTCTCTTACAGTGGAATGGGGCGAAGCGGTGGAAGCTCTCTCGAGCGCCGTGGTGGACAACCGCATCAGCGCGTCGTGCGGCGACGTGCGGCGCTGCGGCGAGATGCTGGCGCGCCGCGTGCTGCGCTCGCTGCGGAACGAGATGAAGATCGAGAAAAAGGTGCGCCATAGTACAACACCAAACCTTCATCTTCATTGTTCTTACAGACAAACGGTTCTTTGGGCGTAGTTTAAGTATAAGTCTGTTAAAAAACATTTATTAAAAAGGACAATTACAAACAAGCCCACAAACATACAAGTGAAGCTAATATAAAGCGTATAAAAAGAAACATACATGCCTACATTTCCCGAAGTTCTAGGCAAAGATATACACATACAGTGACCTCCAATGGCCTGCTGTGACACACCACATTGTAATTTAAAATTCTAGTGATCCCAATGTTTGAACTGCTATAACGTTGTTATTGACTAATTGAAATACCTTTGACTTATCACAACAAATAATCAAGTAATCCCTTACGAGTACCAGATATACCTTTGACTCAAGTATCACGGGTGATTTTTTTTTATATTGTCTGTTTTTGTAAGTTTCTTTTTTTTTTTAACTTTATACAGGAAGCGAAGCTAAGACGAATACATATTGAAAAACCTGTAGAAAAACCTGCACAGCCTGTAAAGCCTGTATCTGTAACCAACCCTGCAGAAAGTCACACAAGTCGCACAAGTACCAAATAATAGAAAGCGGACATTTCGTCGCTGGTATATATTGGTGTCTTTTTTTGCGTTTTTTTTTTATTTTATTTGTTCAAACGTGGCCCAAATAACTTTCAGTTTTTTTTAGAATCATCAATTTGTTTTTTTAGAATCATCAATTTGTAAAATTTTAGTGGGTGATTCTTTCAACATGTTATGGAAAGCCCCTGAACGTTCGCGCGTTCTATAACGTATCTACATTGTAGTTGGATTTCATTTATTTCATTTTCGACTCGTCGTTTGATACTAAAGCGGACGGATAGGTAAATGTAATTAATATTAATTAATATAAATATTACTCTTTGGAAAATCTTTTTTAAAACGTTTTATTGTCATTACTTATCGATAGGTTCGGTATCGGTAGGCCTCGGAAAGCACGTTAAGCCGTTGGCTGTCATTCGCAATCTTTGACAGTCGTTAGGGGTCGTGAGAAGCCCGAAAGTATGACTACCAGTCTTACCAAGGGGTTCATACCCCTTGCTTGAAGCTGACCCGAACATAGTTGGGAAAAGGATAGGCAGATGATGAATTATCGATAGGTTCCGATCACGTTTGTGCAGTTTGGTCAGTTTAATTTGATCCTGTTAGTATCAAAAATGTCACTCAACATTTTGCGACCAATGATGGTTAGGCTACGTGCGCACTGACAGGTGACTTGCTTAGCGCCTAGGGCCTATTGACTTAATATCCTTCGATACGTACGCGCTAGGCGACTAGCGAAGAATTAGAATTTTCGCGCAGCGCCGCACCACGCTAAAATTCTAGAACGTTCACTTCGTTACTCGCAAGTCGCAAGGTACCTAGCTAACGCGCTAGGCTCTAGCCGCTAAGAAAGCCACCTGTCAGTGCGTACGTAGCCTTAAAGTTGCTTTCAATGTTCCTGCAGTTTCATTCTCTTCAAAAATTCTTATCGTTTGTAATTTCAGAAGCAAAGCGGGTTAACATATGAAACGAAGCAGGACTTCTTTTACGTGCCGGATGAAATTAAGGAGGAAGGGTCCTTGGAGTCTCAATGAGAAATTCTTTCATAAAGAATATTTTTTTTAGATTGTATATCTGTATTTATAAAACTATATAAAATTGAAGTGTCTGTTTGTTATGCAAAAAATAACAGCTGTCTTATAAATGCATATGAAAGTTTATACGGTACTATAACAAAAAAAAACATTTTTTTTTACATTTTTGTCTATCAGTCTGTTTGTTCCTAATAATCTCCGAAACGACTGGACTGATTGTGATGGGACTTTCACTGGCAGATAGCTGATATTATAACTTTATGACTACTTTTATTTAGACAAAGAATTAGGGTTCCATGTAAAACAAAATTGTTTGTGTGATACTCTACTGTCACCGGATGAAAAAAAAACACGATTATTAGGTATATATTTGTGCAATAACTGTTTTTTTTTTGTTGTAGTTCACGTAGGTGTAATCTATGGGTAACTTTTGTTTCCAACAAACCTACGATGTGTAAAGTTGTGTATTCTATTATTATGAGTTTAATTAATTCTAGAAAACACATTCGCTTGCCTGTTCGGTGTTCTTCGTATAAATGTACGTTTTTATTTTTCCATAATAAATGTATTTTAAGCGCCGCTATTTAGTTTCATTTACCTTAGGGCTGATTTTTCAATGGACCTACAATTATTATTCGTGGAATAAAATCGACGTCTGACAGTTTATGTATGAAAGAACTGTCAAAATTTCAAAATTATTCCTTATTACAAATACAAATACAAAATGTTTATTTCTATTTATATTTATTTATTATTATTTTAATACATGTTTGAAATTACATGAAATTATTACTTGGTTGGCTAAGATCAAGACTCATAATTTCAATAATACTTGCCACTAGCATGTGCATTCGTGGCACAATGCATAAATTTAAACCAACAGCCAAGTTAATCGGCTTCGATGATGGAGCAGCCCTACCTAGACAAGACTGATGTGGATGCGGCCAACGAACTGAGAAGACGTCAATTACAATAAATAGCGATAGATAAATAAACTTGCTTTATTCGTTAATAAATCAATAATTCGACAGTACTATTATTATAGATTATTTTGTTATTTTAATTAATGCTTTACTCAAACTAGAATAATATTTGTTTGATAAATTAGACCACCATTCTCAATCGCGGAAACGGTCTTGATAATCTAAATAAATAGTAATCACCCATCCAGAAGAAACTACCTCTGGAAATGCAGCCCATCCCAAGACCCGGCCCATCTCCACGTTAGCCATTTAACCAATAACCCCTCATTCAATACACTTACACTTACTTGACTTATATTGGTAATTTCCCACCAAAAGGGGCTGGGTTAATTCTGGAATACTCTCGAACCTAACTTATTCTTGAAGGGTGTAATTTTGGTCAAGCGGCGTTACGTGATCGGAAAGCGATACACTACACTCATCTTACTCAAGTTCTCTTTTAAGAGGTTTTTTTTTTTTGGGTGGGAAATTATCAAAATAACTTCACCCGCGTTGGGCGGAGCGGGAGGGGTGTGTCAGACTTTTACCACGGTAACTCTTTCGAACAATCCGCGACCCTGGCAGAAGGGTTATGAGCTCACCGGCCTCTTTGGGATGTAGATTGGACGAAAGAACAATTTCCGGAGTGAACGTAAAAGATGCAACCGGCTCTTGGTCTATGACTTCTATGAGTAATGAGATCGGTTAGGCATCTGTAACCCCGCCGGAGATTAGCAACAAGCTAGTTGAACTCGCTACTAGAAACGAGATGGAGAGCAGCGAGTGTATGGTTCAGATAGTTTTGATTTAGTTAGGGAGTGCGCGAGTGCGACGAGTAGAATGACTGCCCAGTCACTTGCTAGTATGCGTACGTACCAAGCGAGTTGACTAAATAATAACAGCCGCACAGGTCGATCGATTAGGTTAAGCTACGCTTGCCGCGGTTGGTCTGTGGATGGGTGACCATCGTTACATACTGAGACTCCTCCGTGCCTCGGAAAGCACGCCGTTGATCCCGGCTGTCATTCGTGATTCGGGATCTTTGACAGTCGTGTGGGCTAGTCAGAAGCCCGAAAGTCTGACAACCAGTCTTACCAAGGGGGGGTATTACCCAGTAACTAGGTTGTGGAGGTAAACAGCATCATTATAAATTTTCTTTACTCCTGTTTCATGTCTATTATTATATGTATATATTTATTTATATTAGTACAATATACTTTATGTATGTAATCGTTGTATCGTGTAAATGGTACACCACAGACTACCTACAGACTACCTACAGTATTTGTCTCTCCTTCCCTTTTCAATCCATCCAAAGGTTGTCTTTAAAAGATCGCTCTCAGCGATAAGACCGCCCATTGTGTCACCCTTTGTAAAATTTCTATACGAGTATTTATGTCTATAATTTATATGGAGTGCATAATAAAGAGTAAGTATTCTATTCTATTCTCCAAGTAAAATACTGGTATTCAGCTGCCGGTTAAACTGGAAGCCGACCCCAACATAGTTGTGAAAGGGCTAGGCAGATGATGATTATATAAATAGATTTTATTTATTAAATAGTATTTGTATATAGATATGGTACTACGATACTGGTATTCAGCTTTTGCAGTTGGGAAAAGGTTAGACTTGTATGTACTTATATCGTCCCTTTTCACTAACCTGCATTCTGGATTTTCGGGTTCCATAAAGGTTTTACACAAAAAAACCAAACCAGCAACTATCCCAAAAAAAAAAAAAAACAAGCCACATACATATTTCAAAATCGAAACGTCACACAATGTCAAAATTCCAATAAAAATGTGAACATAAAAATCTAATTACCACAGCGAGTTCAAAAAAATAGCAGTGATGCAGTTACTACACGAAAACACGACGCTGTTAATGTCGGTTCGGGAAAGAAATATGAGCACGAACATGAGTGTGAGAGAGCTGTCGGATAACATGGAGGTGAAGGAGAAAAGGTCTTCGGACGCGTCGTTGCTGATGATGAACCGCGTAGCAAGTGGTGATAATGTTGCTACCGGGCTCAACTCCACTCATAGGCTGAAGGAAGAATTGCCGCCACTCGTGCCATGCTGCGAAGGGAGAGAACTACAAGTACGATTTGCATTCTTGTTTTAAAATTGCAGATATCGCAGTATGAGTAGCTAGATCAGCCGTGCGATTCTGTAACCATCTCACCGTGAAAGCTTGTGTGAAGTGAGCGTGGAGTGAGCTGTCATTCGCTAAGGATTAACACTATTAAGTGCTCATTTCACTTATGATTTCACGGTGAGATTTTTACAGAATCGATCATAAGTGAAATGAACGCTCTAGAATTTTCGCAACCGGTCGCTCTTGGCACCTTCGCATCGGAGGATGTCGTCATTAGGCTCTAGGCGCTAAGCAAGTAACCTGTCGTGTAGGTACGTACGTAGCCTGGAAGGAAGGAAGAAAGTACACCAAAAATTGTGTCGTTACACAACGAAAAATAGTTGAATATCCAGCTAATTTTAGTTGTTTTCTCTTGATATGAACACCTAAAAGAGCTTAGGTAGGTACAGAGTTACTAATAGATCCTAAACTCGGAAACGTGACGTTAACAGGAGAATGCTCGAGGCGTGATAGGTAGGTAGGTACAGTTGCCGGCACGTAACTTGGCAAGGTTTAGGCGTGTGTGTTAGTGGGTAAGTTGGCATATGTACACATAAACACACACGTTGTCACATGTGCATCAAAAAAATGGTCACTTTTGTTGCTTGTCATTATTCTATGGTAATTGCCTTAATTTATTTTTAAACATGTCTGTTTAGAAGACGTTAAAGAAAGGAAAAACGCATCTAACGGCTCTTGCCAAGTTACGTGCACGTAAACGTCAGCTTCAGGCGGAAATTCAAAGAAGTTCTCACTGCAAACTCCCAATTGAAATTGTCTGGACTTAAAAGCGTACATAAGTATATTTTGTATCGCAAAACCATTCAAGTCAAAAACATTAATAGTTCTAGGGGTGCCCTGAGGGAGGCAATCTTTCAAATAGCTTTTGGGGACTATGAAAGCAATTTTATCCCAACCCTCTCGGAACAACCCTCCATAATAGCATTGATGACACTCTCCACGGATTTCTTGTGTTTATATTAAATGTTAATAGTGTTACTAAAAGTGTTAGGAGCTCTTAGAAACGAGTTTGTACCTTTTTCCTTATTTTATGTCTTTCTTGTTTCCAAACTGTTTTGGAAACAAGAAAGACATAAAAAAGTAGGTAGATACGTCCAGATAGGTAATTTTAACTAACGTTAGGACCCGAACATTTCATTTCTTTACATTGTTTTTTTTTTTGGGATTTGTGTAGAAACGTAGGTACCTACCTACTTTGGTCAATCTCATTTCAACTCTTAAGAAATGTAAGTACGTTTAATAGTTTTTTTTTATTCGTCATTTACTTTTGACTTGAGAATTAATTAATTTGAATAATAAATTTCATTTCATATTTAAAAATTAAAATGTCAAATTTAATCAAAATTATTCTTTTTAACTAACTATTCACACTAGGTACTAAAAGACTAACTAAGTATATAAATAAATACAAAAACCAAAGGATCTTTAGGCGTCGAAGTACTCGTCCGCATCGCTGTCAGCCGGAAACGTGCCCAGAAGCCTGGCAGCATTGCCACGTTGAATGGCAATGCTAATTCTTTGGCCAAAGAACGACCCAGCCCTCTGGGCACGTGAAGCGTCGATCAGCTGGCGAGTTTCTTTAAAAAGGAGACGCGCACTCGGGCCCCATGACCCGAGCGTTTCGACTCCAAACGGAAAAAATTAAAAAAAGAACACCAAATGACAAATCGTTTTTTTTTTTGTATTGAATATGGGTCTTTACCGGAATTAAATTAATTTTATTTTTATTTATTTATTTTATTTAAGTATATGTAATATATATTATATCATAATATCGCTTTAAAATCTTGGGGTTGGCACAGGAGCGTGTGGATTGGGATACAAGAAAAGAGCCATGCTCATCAGTGGGTGATGTCAAGCTGTAGATAATGGATGACGATCGCTTTAAAATAAGGTAGGTACCGATTAAGTTCAAGGTGCTATATCTGTACCTGGAATGAATACACAATGCTGGAATATAATGCGAGTTTCGTCCAAGAAACAACATCGTGTTCAAACAATAATGGATAATGTTTCACCCGCTAAGCCCGCAAAACAATCGCAAAGATACATTTATTTAAGTAAACACAATTTAATATTCCATCAGAAAATACATAACGCTCCCTCGTTCAGAATAACATTTTATTTTTGTTTGACATTTCGCAAAAGTGTCGTCCCAGCCTAATTTAATTAATTTTATTCTTTAATCCAATACCTGTCGGTAACGACTGATTAAGCGGTGAGTAATTAAATCTGAATCTATAATTAACTGGGTGCGCCTTGCCTAATGAGTATTCAGCTCAGAAAATAGGTCAGGAAAACGCTAGGAAGAAGTGTTTTTCTCTTTGTTTCTTTTATTTAGTTCTTAGTCGTTTGTTTTAACCTTACTTAGAATTGGTTAAAAACGTCGGTTGATATTTACCGCTTTATTACAGCTTCATTTTGTTTTCAGCGCTTTTACGTTTGGGATAAATAGCCATTAAGCCATCATTGTACAGACGCCAGCACATCAAGCTACCCGAAACTGTCAAATTTACCCAATCAACTTTGAACCTTATGTTGTAAAGTTGAAAATTTATTAAAGAAATTTGACAGATTGTAGTAGCTTGATGTGCTGGCGTCCGTACACAGTGTAGCACTTGCTACAGGTACGAGTACATGGTCTTAAATTGAATGAAATTCTGGTTACGCGTAGCGATGTCTTCCTCAGTTAAATGTTATCTTTTCCAAAAACTTTGATAAAATGAAAATGCCGATTCACCTCTCTCATTTCCACTATCGCGGTCAATGCCTTCAGGCTATCAATAACTCACAATATTAAAGTCTGTGCCTTGTATCAATGAGTAAGGTCCTGTCTCTCTCTGATTGATGTGGTCCAATATACCCGGGTCGCGGCGGTCCATTCGCAACCCAGTTTATTCAACGCGAACATTGATTAAATATCAAACAGCGTTACAAAGTTCATGCCCGTAATGAATGCTGATTTGTATAAATATTGGTAGGTATTGGAACTACTTCAATACCTACTAAGGGCCGGTTTTTCGATCCGTAATCAATTATCTCTTTTGGTGACTGTACACCATGCAAGCAATGCATAAAAGCGATATTTTAAAAACATGCATTTAGCTAAGTATTTAGCGTTAGCATTAGTAATAAATGAGTACCTATTAGGTACGAGACAGGGGAGCGTAAAATGCTAGTGTTATGAAGGACTTGACTACTTTGATTTTAATTTAGTCTTTCTCGTTCGTAGATGTAGGGTAGTCCACACTAAAATTGACGAAATATTTTATTCGTGTTGGTAGGTACCTACCTATATTTGGTAAATCTGCCAATCGTCAGAATCAGAGACATCTTCAACCCTTTTTACGATAAGTGCTTAATAAGTAGGTAGGTAAGTATTATTTGACTAGGTTGACTGTGTCTACTTACTTAGTTTTTCCTTTATAAGTAAAAAAAAAATAAGTTCAGATTATAGCCCACTATCTCTCGAAGAGTAAAAAATTCTTGATAACATGTACTTAACAGATTAACGAGGACCTGGTGCGCAGTGGACTCTCAGCAATCTCCGTGAAGCACGACAGCGTGATACAATGTTTGAGCATGTCTCGCGCCTGCGAGAGGATGCAAATACCGCCTGGCCTCGTTAAGGTGACGCGATTACCAACTTATGCAGATAGAGACTTCCCGTCAACTACTGTAAACGTAGTTAGTGATGTGCTTCACCTGTCGAGCGTTCCTATGTAGATACTGAACACAGAGCACGGAAGCGTTGCGCCGACAGCGATTATACCTACGTGCCAGATACGAGTATATACTTTCAGAGTGGCAGGGTCATCGACGCGCAAACTGTAACTATGAATTGAGCACATGATTCTAAACACAATTGGGTAAAAAAAAATTTCATCGGTTATAAAAAAAAAAAAAAAACAATCCGCTGTTTCATAAAACCTACCTACGCGGTCAAAATGTAATTATTATATTACATTTTGACCGCGTAGGTAGGTTTTATGAAACAGCGGATTGTTTTTTTTTTTTTTTAATAACCGGATTTCGTTGTAAAAGAGGGGCCCGTGGCTAAATAATAACAGCCGCACAGGTCGATCGATCAGGTTAAGCTACGCTTGCAGCGGTTGGTCTGTGGATGGGTGACCATCTTTACAAACCGAGACCCCTCCGTGCCTCGGAAAGCACGTTAAGCCGTTGGTCCCGGCTGTCATTCGTGGATCTTTGACAGTCGTTACGGGTAGTCAGACGCCCGAAAGTCTGACAACCAGTCTTACCTAGGGGTATCGTATTCCCCAATAACTGGGTTGTGGAGGTCAGATAGGCAGTCACTCCATGTAAAATACTGGTATTCAGCTGCATCCGGTTAGACTGGAAACCGACCCCAACATAGTTGGGAAAAGGCTAGGCAGATGATGATTTTTTGTAAATGGGTATTTTATTTGTGTACGTGCAATGCGATCTCATTGAGGCGGTTCTCTGGAAAAGTGTCGGACATCGTAATACCTAATACCTATGCTATTTTCTAAAATAAAAACCAGCACTTCAGTTTTACTCCTCCACTAATAATCTGTGCCTTTGTATCAGCATCGAAACTCCTTCCGGAGTCTCCACCGTCCAGACTTGAAGCGTGTTCCGTACCTGCGTCGCATGTCACCTGATGAACTGGAAACCTTGTTCCGTGGGTACGCCGACTTACCGCCCAAAACGATGCCCAAAACTGGTGAGTTTTTTATCTGAACTTAATTTCTTGATAACACACAAAAAATTAGCACTCAAATTATGAAGAAAAACATTGTGAGAAAACCGGGCGTGTCCTAGAATCACAAATTCGAAGACATATGACATCCACCAACTCTCACTAGGCCAGCGTGGTAGATTACAGCCCAGTCTCTCGCAGAGGAGACCTGTGTCCTTCTTTTCTGTACTCCGTGCCTGTGTTCCAGCCGTGAAAACATACGCTTACTATGCTATGCATTTTGACAATGGCGCCGACTCCCTTGTTCACATACTAAATTTAAGTTCAGTGCATCTTTTTCGTTCTATTTAATTAAGAAAAGGTCAGAAGATAAATATTAGTTTAGTCCTGTCAAATTAGTCAGCGTCTGACGTCAATATTGACGTATTTTTAGCAGCCAATTGTTTAATCACGTCTAAACTTGTCTATGGAGTATCTTAATTTGACAGGACTACACTAATATTAATCTTCTGTCCTTTTCTTAATGATATAGAAAGAAAAAGATGCACTGAACTTAAATTTAGTTTAGTTTGTGAATAAGGGAATCGGAGCCAATACTTAAGCTGGATACCTACGTCCTAAACCATGGAATATGGATCTCCATAAAAGCAGCTAGAATAATAGAGATTTTTACTGACGCAATCAGCACCTATGGCAAACGAATGCACTATAGTACACAAAGTCCCTCTGCAGGGCAAACGCCTCCCTCCCTTCCACTTATTTCTACCTATTGCTACTATATCTGGCCCAATCTTTTAGAAAAGAGGATGTTCCCTTACCTACATTAACTCGGTTCTTTAGGTATTTTATAGGTAGGCATTCAATTTTAGAATCAATTTCAGACTTTCGAGAGGAAAAACCAAAATCGCCATTGCCACCCGATGAGAATGTTCAGGGGACGGAAAAAATTGAAGCCAAAGAAACCTGCAGACCCAATGAGGGTGCGAATGTCCTGGTTTTTGTTATTTTTTTACGTTTGGCAAGTTCGATTGTTCGCACAGACGCCAGCACATCAAGCTACTCCAATCTGTCAAATTTCTTTAATAGATTTTCAACTTTATCGTTAACTCATTAGGTTCAAGGTTGATTGGGAAAATTTGACAGTTTCGGGTGGCTTGATGTGCTGGCGTCTGTACAATGCTACAAGGTTCTTTTGGCCAAAAGAACCTTGTAGCATTCCGAATTTGGCCACGGCCAAATTCGGAATAATCATAAGGATCTCAGGATGGGATCCTGGAGAAATCGAAGGAACTCTTCAAACATTATAGGCACACCTATAGCGATTAGAGTATTTTTTTATAGTAACTCCTGCATTTGATCTAGGAAAGCACCATTTGGTGCAGTGGAACTGATGATGAAGACCACAGATGGGCACCGGAACTACTCAATGATAAGTATTTCACGGGTTGCAATTCGATTACTTTAATATGGTTGCCAAGTAATTTGTGCTCGTCAAAATGCGAATGGTGAAATGAAGCTGGTAGGTAGTGAAAAAGCAGGAGAACTCAATATTTAACGTCCCTGCATCGGGAAAAGCAATATTTTATAAAAGGCGATGATCAAGTTGAGATTAGGCTATTGTAACTTAGATAAAATTATAAGCAGACACAGTAAAAAGCGAGAAATAAAAACTTTTTAACAAAAAAACCGACTTCCAAAAAAACACTACAAAGTGAAAAAAAAATTTATATAAAAAAAACAACCGACTTCCAAAAAACACTAAAAATTGTGAAAAATAATTTTAATTTTGGAAGTCGGTGTCGTTGGTTCCGCATTTTGGTTTTTTGACAGCGACTTCCGAAATTAAAATTATTTTTCACAATTTTTAGTGTTTTTTGGAAGTCGGTTGTTTTTTTTTATATAAAATTTTTTATTTTTCACTTTTTAGTTATATCTACCCCAATCAAATTCATATAAACACTACTTGCTATGTAAATATCAGTGACAGGAAGCTGCATCTGCGTTTATAGGGTACAGACGTCATCACGTGTATGCATTTTTTACGCAATCGCACAACATAACATCTTATGTTGTGCGATTGCGTAAAAAATGCATACAAATGCGATAGCAGCAGTCGCGGTTGTTTTACTGGTATTAATTATTATTATAATAAAAAAGAATTATAACCTTTGTAGTGAGTACAGGCGTGATATTATGTTGTGTGATGGTGTAAACAATGTTTAGATATGCTATAGCAACAATCGCGGTTAATCTGCTGTTATTTATTGAAGAGTTCCCCCGATTTCTACAAGATCCCATCATCAGATATTGAAATGGTGACAATGGGACCACACGGGAAGCACCAGCTTTCAAATAAAAAAAGAATCATGAAAATCGGTTCACCCAGTAGGTTATTATGAGGTAACAAACATAAAAAAAAATAAAAAAAAACAGTCGAATTGATAACCTCCTCCTTTTTTGAAGTCGGTTAAAAATAACTTTAATTTCGGAAGTCGGTGGCAAAAACTATAATACAGATCCTAAGGCACCGACTTCCAAAATTAGAGTTGTTTTTCACTTTGTAGTGTTTTTACATTAACGGAATGTAGGTACTTCAATTACCTCTAGAAAATAGAATATTTTACATGGCAATGTTATTGCCGATACGAAAGAACAATTTAGCTACGGAATTACAGAATTCTTTACTTATAGGTACAGGAGCAATCCCATTGCACCCTATCCTAGAAAATCGATCGGCGGATCCTGAGGACGTACCGGCAGGTATGAGACTGCATGGCGCTCGCGCAAGGCTGTATACCTCCGTCCTAGCCGGTGCTAAAGCTGGCGATCAGCCAGAGTGAGTGTTGCACATGTGTTCCTAGCCTTTAATATAAAAATTTTACCTTCAAATAAAATTTGTATTATGTTTCCTAAGACGTCCGAAGTCCATTATGAGAGAGTACACGCTTCGTTCCATGAACAGCTGCTAGATTTTACTCAATTTCCGCCTCGTAATCGCGCCACTAGCGCCCCCCAAAGTCATAACTGTGAACTACTTTCAAAAACCATATACAAGCCGCCATGATGAAGTGTTAAGTCATTGTTAGGCTCATAATGATGCAAAAGTAGGTAGGTATGCACCAGGAAGACCTTACCTGGACTTCGGACGTCTTAGGAAACATAATACAAATTTTATTTGAAGGTAAAATTTTTATATTATGTGTTCCGTTTGACGTCCGAAGTCCATTATGAGAGATATGTTTGTTATCTCCTGGTGGATTGTATGAATGAAAAGCAACAATGTGAATTATAAACCAATATTATTTTTTAATCACCATTTTATACTTTAGGTACCTTCATATACACAGGTTTTAAATATGAACAAAAATCTAGCCATTTAAGCACTGGCAGTATAATTATATGAGAAAACGTAAGTAAGTAAGCAATCGTGCAACATCTTCATGAGTAATTTTAACCTAATCAATTTTATCGGTTAACTTAGAATCAATTGGGGACTTGAAATAATCTTGATAACGAATGTGCCGAGGACATTTCGTTATTAGATCTGATTTCTTTACTGTAAAATTTTCTGAAAGTTGATTCATGCCTCCAGTTTGCCTTAGATAATATGTCATTTATAGGATAATTTTCTAGCCAATTTAATGATGAGACAGCCGATCTAAAACTACCTGGAGAGGCTTGTATTCCAGCATCAGATAGAACACGTTTTACCCAACCACCGATTATAGTTGGTGTGGCTGCTCTAACGGGATCTCTGGTAGTTATGAACAAATTTTTTAATGACCCCCGTCTTTCTTTTGATAAATCTTTTAACGTGCGGAACCAATATAATGGATCTGTATTTCGATCTTGGGATGCCAACAAAACCCAACTGGATTGCTGGAAAGTCGCACTATCTGTCTTTGACCCGAACACTGGATGTAAAGTTATGGAATCCCCATTATCTACAAAATGATCACAGTCAATATGCAAAAGGGATAGGTCGTGTACACGACGTCCCGAACATAATAATAAAATAGTCGCCGTTCGCTTAGACACCTCATACAAACTACTGATGCAAGGAGTTTTATCTTTTAAATAAGTAATTAATTCCCTGGCGTCCCATGTAGGCTTACCTTAGGTGGCAACGGCTTTGCAATTGAAATTGCTTTCAAAACGTGCTTAACAATGTGACTAGAAGATATTCTAATATTTGAAGCAGTTTCACAAATAGATGCGATAACGGACTTGTACACAAGAATAGTTCTGTAAGCTAACTTTTGATTAAGGTACAGATATGCTAGATATTTAGCAACATCTGTCGGATTTGGTGTACGGAAATTTACATTATTTTGACTACACCACAAAGACCATTTACCCCAAATAGATGTGTAAGTTTTTAGAGTTGAAGGTCGCCAGCAAGATAAAAGAAGATCTTTCTCTTGTGGAGACCAATCGTTTGTCATGGTGTCCCAGCCGAAATGAGCCAGGCTTCCAACTGCAGATCTTTGACATGAGGTGGTCGTAGGCCGGTCACCGTGTCCACTAAGGTCTTCTTCAGGTCTCTGATCTTCAGCGGCCGTGCCAAGGATCGATTCTTCAGGTCTGGTCGCCAAAAGGGTTTCTTCCACTTGGGTGCTACTATTATGTAACGACCTGATGCTGAGTTGAGGTGGTGAAGAACTCGTGGAAGCAACGCCGGCGGTGGGAACACCCATGCGAGGGCATATCGCCAGTATCTGCTGAACGCGTCGTGATAACAGGCGTTGGAGTCTGAGTAATCTAGAGAAACGTAATTTATCACGACGTGTGCGGTTCGTGACGCGAACAAGTCTATGTCCGGTTTTCCCCAAACCTGAAATATCTTTGAAGTTGCTGCCACCTGCAGGTGCCACTCGCTGCCGGCGTGATCTCGCGACAAGTGGTCGGCTTCGGTGTTGTACACCCCTGGTAGGTAGTGAGGGATCAGTACAACATTGAGGTCGTCTATTAGAGTCAACAATTTCCGCGTCAATTCCATCAATCGGTGTGATTTCGTGCCGCCTTCCTTCTGAATGTACGAAACCACTGTCTTGTTGTCGGTCTGTAGAATGATTTTGGAGTCCCGGAGGGCTCTGGATTCCTTCGACAACACAGCAATCACAGCATACATCTCTTTGAGATTGCAATGCCATTTTTTCTGGTCGGGTTGCCATGCACCTTGTACCTTGTTGTTGTTGACCAGGGCACCCCACCGAATGTCGGAAGCGTCCGTGATGACAAAGTTTGTGGGTAGCACATCTGTGTGAATTGCTGTCTTTTTGACCTACATTTTCCATCCACCACTCGAGTTCTTGGCGAACGTCTTGTGTCAGCTGTACTGCTCCGAGAGGATTTTGTCGCAGTACTTTGACGCGACATTGCAGCGCACGGCAATGCATCCTTCCCCGGTGGGTGATGAAGGACGCAAAGTTGAGAAACCCTAAGAGGCGTTGTGCTTGCTTGAGGGTCCAACTGCCCGCTGCGAGTCTGGTCGAGAGGATCTGTCGAATTTTTCTTACCTTCTCTGGTGGTAGGGACTTGCAGTTTGTTTGGGTGTCCCAATCGATGCCGAGATATTCGATCGACCTCGTTGGCCTGGTGATCGATTTCTCGTGATTTACACACCAGCCCAGACTGGACAAGAAGCGTACAGCTATGTTTAGGTGCGTGCTGAGTACCTCCTTGTTCTGGTGGACTATTATATAGTCGTCTAAATACACGACGAGGCGCAGACCTTTTGTGCGAAGGTATTTTGCAGTCCAGTTTGTTATAGTAGCAAACATTTTGGGAGCAGCAGCCAGGCCGAACGGTAGACATGTCATCTGCAGAAGTTGACCACCGTAGCTGATGCGCAAAAAGCGCCTGTGTTCTGTGCGTATAGCGAGGTGGTAATAGGCCTGGCTGAGGTCCAACTTGACCATCCAGTCGCCTTGTTGCAGAAACGAAGGCATTTGCTGATGGTGGAAAAGATGGAAATGCTTTGGCTCCATGTATAAATTTAGTGCTTTCAAGTTGAATATTACTCGAGTTTTGCCATTTCCCTTTGTGATTATGAAAAGGGGGCAAATTAACGATGGGGTCGAAGGAGCAGGCTCTAACACTCGTTCTTGAATCATCTTGCGAATTTCTAGTGTCATTTTTTCCGAAACGGGGGTTTGAAATTTTGACAGGTTGTCCGAAGTAGGTAGAATTAAGGGCGGCGCCTGATTGAAGGGGATACGAGCTCCCGATATCATTTTTAAAACAGTTTTTGGAGGGTCGAAACGATTCCATGTTTCTATATAATGCTGAAGACAGCCGCCCCAAAATCTCGGTATTAAATAGTCATTTTTGCTTATGTCCTGCTCGCCTCCCGTTCTTATCTTTTCGCCCCCCCTTCTTTTTTGAAGAGAAATCGTAATTTCGTTTGTTGTCTTTTTTGTCGTTTCGCTTCGGTTTGTTTTGTCGCGAACGAAAAGTATTATCTTGAAAAGACGTCGAAGGCTCTAAAGATATCGGACGACTAGTTCCCGCACTATTATTCTGTTTTTCTAATTTTTCTACACCCCCAATTTTTTGTAGGTAGTGCGATAAGTTTTGAGGATTGAACATATATTCGATTGAGGGTGGAATTTTTTCTATGTCGTCGCGTATGTATTTACTTTTAACATTTTTCAATAACGACCGGCGTCGCGTCTCTATGACCTCAGCTCGTTTACCACAAATAATTTGGAGAATATCATGAGATACCGTTTTATAAGATGACTCAGCACCAAACAACTCTTTTAGTTTGTCATAGAGGTTAGTTGAAGATAATTGGACGTTCGAATTAGCAGACCAATCAATTAGTGTCTGTAGCGCTGCGTTCACATGCTCGTTTTGAGTTAAGAAAGCATTAGATAACGCCGCAAAACTGCGTTCCATTTGAAACCATCTTAACGGTGAAAATGGGTCTTCAAAACGCCGCAATTCTTCGTTCACTTTCAATTCGACAAAACTAGGAAAAGCTACATATTTTTTTTGTACTTCTGTGTAACGTACAGCATTCCAATCCGGGGAGTCGAACCTCTGCATTTCTGATATTTTCGTTACACGTTCTGGATTTGCTTTAGGTACATTAGGTTCCTTAACGGAAACGTCTAGATTTGCAATATTTTCTAAGCAAGGGGTAAGCTGCGGCGGACGTAAGAAATTTTCTTGTAAATTGATGGTAGGAACAGTCGATGTTGAAGGTACCGCGGTGCCAATATAATTTTGCGTGGCGGGTATACTTTGTGCTAATGGAGCACTATTTGCGATCATATAATTTGTTAAAACATTATTAACATGACTCACCAACTGCTGGGATAGTAGATCAAACCTGCGATCCAGTTCAGAATCTTGCGAGAGGGAGCGCCCGCGTACCTGCCGGGGGCGTTTGCGCGGCGCTGGTTCACCTACATCGCTCTTCGATGACACCGTATCACTTCCTTTCGATGACGATGAAGAACTCGAACTCCGTGTCCTTTTCCGCGAAGTGCCGTTCGGCGCGATAGTTCCACCGTCCATTTTGTTTAAAATGAACACAGTTCACGAGACGAAAAATTATTAAAATACTAATCTAATGAACTTTTTACTTTAATCTCAAAAGTTCTAAAAATAAAGAATATCGCTTTAAACGATATAACTCACAATCTAACAGAGCTGCGCACAGTTCGGAAAACGATGCAACAATGACTTAACACTTCATCATGGCGGCTTGTATATGGTTTTTGAAAGTAGTTCACAGTTATGACTTTGGGGGGCGCTAGTGGCGCGATTACGAGGCGGAAATTGAGTAAAATCTAGCAGCTGTTCATGGAACGAAGCGTGTACTCTCTCATAATGGACTTCGGACGTCAAACGGAACACATAATAATGATATTATGTAGGTATCGTTTAACCAATGTCTTCTGCCATATTGGATAAGGAGGCACATGGGGCCACTATGGTAACACCCCCGATATACAGGTCGTGGGTTCGAACCCAGCCACTTTACTTGGTGTAATTTACAACATCCCAGCAGAGGGGACGTTACGCACGTGGGCTGATTGTGGTAAACTGCCTTATTGCAAGACGAATTAATTCAATTCTCGAGGTTTCTGTTAGCTTCCAGTGTTAGGTTGTATTCATTTCAATAGTAATTACTTCTCGTTTTTTGTATACATGTACAGACGCCAGCACATCCAGTTACTGCAATCTGTCAAACTTTAATAGATTTTCAGCTTTATCGCTAAAGCATAAGGTTGAAAGTTGATTGGGAAAATTTGGCAGTTTCGGGCAGCTTGATGTGCTGGCGTCTGTACAATCATATTATTATGGTTTTAACCCTTTATGGGGCTCTGTCCATATATTGGACACCATACATTTTGAATCTTCGCGGCTAAACTAAACGTTAGACAAATGCAGCAGTAAAGCCCTTGGAAAAAAGAGCAAAATTCTGTCCAATGCATAGTACCATAAAAATTTCAATAAATATTAGTTTTAATATCCCAGTGTTTTATTTTTAACATACAAGCCAGGATCTTCAGCCTTATAAAGGGTTAAGACCGTTAGCTTACTTATACAACGTGTAACGTTAAATGCGCAAAACCTCAGACACCCCAACTGATTTTTAATTCAACTGACCTATTTCAGAGAGAAAATAAGTCATTAAAAAAATTGTAAAGGTCTTATGTGCTGTTTTAGTTTTACTGGCCATTCTGATCGTTTCTTGCGTCTGCGACGACGCTTTACCGAGGGAGGAGTCGTCACCGTGCCGCTGCACCGCGCTGACATTGGCTTGCTTGACCTATTAATAAATAGACACGGCAACGTTTTTAATGAAGATTTTTTGAAAAATGTGACCGATATTAAAAAGTGGCTCAATCAGTTCTGCTCGTTATTCTGATCAAACTATTTTCAGGTTTTGCGCATTTAACGTTACACGTTGTATATTAACCTGTTGACCGCCCCAATCGGATTAATACGAAGTTTTGGTGTACCATTTCAGTCGTATTGATACGACTGAGAACCTATGTTCATCTGTTTATTTCATTGCACGGCCCTATTCGACGTAGGTATTTATTTTTCGATTTATGAGCTGGGTGCTGGGGGCACGGCATTGATATAAAACCAAGCGGTTAATAGGGTAAGAAATTAATTATGATGCATGATGTGGTTTCCTATAAGTGAAGGAGTACACCTAATTAATACCTGCCCATTATTTGTGTCAATTATAGTATATATCTTCTGTTGGAGATCCTAAATAAATAGAATATCTTGTTTGTAAATAAAATGATTTCAATAAGAATTTTCTCATTTCAGCGGCATATCGACTCAAGACGACTACGACACGCGTGTCCCCGATGACCCAGCTCCCGACGAAGAAGTGCAACTCCAAGAAGAACTACAAATTATTCTACCCCCACGCTACGATGACGTCACCGCAGACTCCTCCATCACCGCCACAGAAGAAAGCAGTATTAGTTAGATCCCACACATACGTTATCATTATGAATTAAGGTTCAATTTTGAAGAAACGTAATTATTAATGAAGTTTAATCGAAAAATGAATATTGGCTCGAAAGCACGTCGAAAACTGTCGAGGCTGATGCGACTCTCAAGGAAAAAAATTAGTAGAATTTTCTTGTATATGAACTGGATTATTAGTGATTTTATTCAGAAAATTTGATTTTATAATTTATTTCCAACCAAGTCTGTACTAAGCACACATTTATTTCTATTTCATTTTATCGTTTTCCTACTTAGTACATACTTTTGATAGTTATTTCTGAACATTTTTCGTGTGATAGTTGTCTTTTGTAGGAATAAAACTAGATGTTTCAATGGTGAATTTATATTGAATTTATCTTTCTACAATATTATACAATAGGTTTTAAATACCAATGCTTTCCTGCGCAATGAACCCAGCGGTACATTACCATACAAATAATAATTATTTTTACATCTCCGTGCAAAATAGTTGCTAGAAATTTTAATTGCACTTTCGAGTTCAAATGAAAATTGATTATCAAAGGTATATCAGTTCTAAAGTTGATATTTCCATGACCTATTGTATACTGTCATGTTTTCGAGTATTACAATCGATCTTTCGAATATTCTAGAAAATAATCATACATTATAAGGTTCTATGAAATATATTTATATCACAAAGTATAGGTGAGTTTCAACAGAAAAAGATAACATAGCTTTCATCGTAGTTTACTCACAATTGGACCCATTTTTGCAAACAAGAACCAACCCACAGCAGGTTGGCTGTGGGTTGGTTCTTGTTTGCAAAAATGGGTCCAATTACAATTCAATAGGACATCTAAAAGTAGGCAAGAAATCAGTACAGAATGCGGAAGATTGCCGAAAAAGTAGACAATGGACCGTGAAATAAGAGCTAATTTTGATTAACATGTGTTCCTAGATTACATATTATGAGGAACGTCCTAGATCAAGTGCTGAAATGAGGCGCAAGACGGCCTTGCTTTGTTTATATTATTGTCTCACGTACATTTTCATTCGAACGTTACCACTCCAATCCTTCATCTGTACTGAATCGGAAGAATCCCCTAGAATCCCAGGTTAGAAAGGCGGAACGAAACTATCGCTACTACTTTCATATTTTTTGTTTGCAACAGTTTGGGTTGATTTTTAGCAGCTTGTATTATTATGAAACCCTAACCAACTCTCAAGTACAGATGATATTTGAAACCGGATTTCAATGCCTATCTATATGAAATATTCTAAAACTTACTGTATATCAACATCTCAAGCTCCGCCCTATTTTGCGCATACTACCACTAAGGACAATAATAAGGACCACTTTTACCATCAGCCTTCAACTTAATCGAAAGATAAACAAGACGACCTGGCCCTTCTAAAGAAAGTCTGCCGAACCGCCGTTTTATCTGTTGGTAAGCAGTTAACCGATGATGGTGAAACTTGCCCTAAATCTAGCAATAACTATTTATTACGTCGTTTCCTAACATTATCAACGAAGTCGATGTTCCAACTTGCAGTTTCTAATTTCGTTGAACTATTTTGCGTTATATGTTATTTATTATCTCTATATCGTATCGTTGGAAAATCTATTTATTGCTTTATTTCTATGTACTTTTTTTACTTTTTGCATAATATATCACAAGCTTTTTCACCTAACTATTGATTCATTAACAATCACGGAGTAGATTATCATGGGGTGTCAATGTGAACAATTCGAGGTGCATATGCTGACTTGTTTGGTGGAAGACTGGCAACACGTCGTACGCTTTCGAGTCGAAATGGTAACAATTCTTGATACATTGACAGCTTTTCTGAATGGTAATGCTGAATCTAGTATCTATTATCCAAGTTCGCTGAGTTTGAGAGTGCTTCAAACGCCGAAACGTTTCGTTTTCTTCCTAATCTGCCTCTACAGCTTGCCTGTCTCATCCCTCTTGAACATTCCATTCCTAACCTACTCTTAAATGATCAAGCCTGGGTATTCCAAGAGTTTGCATCTATAATCAACCTTGTATAAGCGAATCGCCCTTTCGGTAAAAGCCCTCACGAGACGAAGCTATAAAAATTAAATAATTCGCTAGAAAAATCTCATTTCAAGGTCCATTCAAGAACTGTATTTACAAAATCAGATGGTCCCCGAACTGAGTAACTACTGGCATTATTGATATTGGACGCTTTACTTATGCATGCTTTAATAACCTGGAAATAAGACTGATAATCAAATAACAACCTACATTTTTAACTTATATTCACTGTCAACTTATCTTTTATCTCAAATTGTAGGAGTTAAACCGCCTAGCGTTCGTAAGACTGGACGCTCAGCCAATATATGTTGTACTCTGACAGCAAAATAGATAGGTTTTTGTCTCGATTCACCCACAATACAGATTTAAATTCCTCGCGTATAAAATATTTAGCATAATGTACACAGATCAACCTCAGCATCTTAGTAAAGCGCCTAAACACCGCCCGCCAAAGAATCACATAGAAAGCTGAAAGCGATACAGACTTACATACAAAGTGGATTTTGCCTTAAAAAATTTCGCATACAAAAATCATCATTCAAACAGCGACAGTAATAAAAATACTCTTCAATATGTACATACATTGCATTAATATGTACATTATTGTATGAGGGTAGCTTGACTATTGTTATAAAAATGAGGGTATGTCAAAGTTGAAAGTGAAAAAAATATAAAGAAATTAAGTGTTAGTAGATATTTGCTAAGTAGTTAGTCATAGAATAGTATTCACATTTTAATTAGTGAAAAACTAATTAAAGTTGATACAAGAATTATGAAACATAATCAATATCAATATATAGGGTGACTGGTAATTAGTGATCGATACTTAAACACATGATTGTACTCATCATTACAAACAAATTTTACTATCGGACCAAATCCGAAATCGCGAAAAAAAATCAGCTGATTTTTTTTAAGTATCGATCACTAATTACCAGTCACCCTATATATTATAAAAGAAAGAGTACAATGTGCGTGCCGCGAAATGAGTCCCGGTAGGATCAAGGGAGTTATATGGTGTGGTAAACCTCTATCTCCCGCCCATGAAGAAGGTTCCCGTTTTTACCTGAAGGGCATGCTTTTGAAGATATAAGGGCTGGAATTTTCGCCCTCTAGAAATTTCTAGAGCAGTCCAGAACATTCGAGACTATTCGAGAGCATACCACAACATTCCAGAACATTCTGGAATGTCATATCAACTCCTTGAGCGAAGCCGGGTATTAATTATAATATAACATAGTGATGTATTAACATGTCAATTCAATGAATGTCCTTACATACAAATTAACAAAGGGTAATCGACATTTGTAATAATCGTCAATAATTTGTGATTTTTTGATTATTTACCGTTACCTCTTGGTCTGAAATGTTTCCAGCAGATAAATACTAACTATAGTCAAGCCACTTCATACAAATGACCTACGCAGCGTGCATAGCTATCACGTAAATATCCATAATAAACAATATTGCGACCATCCATACATAGTCCTCGATTACCCACAAGAATGCATTAGAAACTTTATTCTACATTACTATACAAAGGAGGTAAACATTTAAACTAAATAAAAAAAAAATCATTTTACTTTATGTAATAATTCTTTAAATAACATTAAAAAAAATAATCGCATATTGTTACAACAAAACATTCTAAATTGGTTTTTTTTTTTCTTTTTTTAAAATATGGAATAATTGATTTTGTGACAAGCATTCGCTTGCTTGCTATCTAACTTTATATTCGCACGGACACTCTCTCGCACCTCACTGGAGCGTTTTTGTCTGTATAACCATTATATAGAATCAACACTGGTATTCACAATGACGTTGCTTGTTCCGGCACACGGGCGCTTACTTAAATTAAATGGCATCGACATCCTCACCTGGAATTAGAGAAAAACATAGTTAAATAATAAGTATCACTGCTGGTTAGGAACGCATTAAGTACTATTCTATAAATTATGAGTGTCAATAACAGCCGTGCGATTCTGTAACCATCTCACCGTGAAAACTTGGGTGAAGTGATCGTGGAGTGAGCTGTCTTTAGGGATTACTACTATTCATACTAGGGAACGCAATCTCGTTCTCGCGAGATCTCGGCCTTTTTTAGCGAGATTGATCTCGGACGAAATCTCGGGAATTTAACTCAATGAATGCCAATCTCGCGAGATTGGGGCTCAAGTGAGATCCCGCGAGTTTATGAATAACAATACTGCGAGATTTCGCCAATATCGAGATTTCGCGAGATTGGCAGTTTTGTGTTTTTTTTTGCAAATAATCACAATATTTGAATAAATTAGGAAAAAAATAATAAAAATAGTTAGCTAACAACAACTATTAGTAAACAAAACAAATGCAAGCTGATGACGCGAGATCTCGCCCTTCTTTCGTTCGGAGATCAATCTCGCTAAAAAAGGCCGAGATCTCGCGAGAACGAGATTGCATTCCCTAATTGACACTGCTAACTTCAAGCTTACTTCACTTATGATTTTACAGTGAGATTTTTACAGAATCGACCGGCTGGGCCCTAATTCACTATGACCACGTAATGGTTCCTTACTTCGAAACCATGTCAATTCTTTAGTTAATCGATTGTTGTGAACGACATCTGCTAATAACGTATACATTACACACACACATTAGGACATTTCTCTATGACACAATGAACGAAACCGCGCGAAATAAACGCAAACTTGGCGTGGTTTGAACTGTCAAAATACATGTTGCCTGTAAGGTTGACATTTCGATTCCTTACCGTTACAGGGGCTTTCTACAAGATACGATGTTGATGTGGTTTGCACGAGGTTAGATTTCGCGGCGAATAATAATTACCATACAGAATTCGGGCCCAGCTGATGCAGAATGACGAATGATACCTACTGCAGCAGTAACGTTGGAAAACAAAACCTTGTTAAAAGAGTGACGATGGAGTTTCTTGCCCATTCTTCTCCATACGTAACTACCTTTTGGAAGGGGCGTCTAAAATCAATTCTATTTTATTGTATATTTTGACATTCAAATTCCCTGTTATGTGCCTATTTGAAATAAATGCTTTGACTTGAGACTTCGTGCATTGTATGCGGTGCAGCTGCGTGAACGCAGCGTTACATCTAGTGAGCTTGAAGCACATGGATTTAGACTAGGTTTAGACGATTTCACCATAACCCTCGTCAGCACTATTTTTAATTGTGACTTAATAGTGGCAAGCCGCAAGCCTTATCAATCGATGTATGCATTTGATTGCATTACTGGCTGTCGCGGTCATACAATATGCGAGTAGGACGGAGAGAAAAACAAAGTCAACCTCAAAAAGTACATTGACAAGAATTCATTTGATTGTTTACAATTTGAGTTCCATAATACTGTATCCATGTAGAAGTAACCAAATGTGTAATATGTTTTGTGTTTACACATTAACCCTTATGTGAGTGACGAGGTACCCGAGGTGCATTTTCAAATTTAACCCTTAAATGCATGATTTATTTTATCGTATTGCAAAAAATGCTATTGTATAGGTATTTATCTATAGAATTTAGATAATAAATATATAATAATTATACAATAATATTAATATTCATAGAGTATACAGCGTGTAACGGAAAGGGGGTATCAACCCAGAAGGAGGTGAATGTGCTCATGAAACTCAACAACTTTCCCCAAAGAACATAGGTCGAAATATGAAAAAAAAATTTGGCCCCCCCATAGTAAATCAATCAGCTGGTAGTCAGTTTTGTAAGGGAGGGCCAAATTTTTTTTTTCATATTTCGACCTATGTTCTTTGGGGAAAGTTGTTGAGTTTCATGAGCACATTCACCTCCTTCAGGGTTGATACCCCCCTTCCGTTACACGCTGTATATATTGTTTTGACAAAAAGAGGTGCGTTCAGAAACTCACAGCTATCACATTCTTAAAAAAATTAAATGACGTACCTACTTTGTTGCCATATGGCAACATTATGCATTTAAGGGTTAAAATGCTAAAGGCACCCGGGTACCTCATCCACTCACATAAGGGTTAATACAATATTATGGAACAAAGATTACACAATTAAATTAATTCTAGTCGATGTATAACATCTAAACGAGGTTTGAAATCTCCATAATAATTTTCGTGTAGTCTAGTATTTCAGTTGTTATATTTTTTTTTTTTTTATCTTTAATGCTTTGTGGTCAGTTATTTTAGTATATATCTTTACAAATTCTCTACTAAATGTCTGTATTCACAAAACCTTCATTTTTAAGATCCTTTCCGAGATCTGGCTGATGGTCTGTGAGAACTGAGGGACCACACTTTAAGGGCAGTAGTTTTTAATATATAAGGTGTTAAAAAATTAACCTTACAAACTTTAAGAGGTGCTTTAGACCATCAAACTAAACAACTTTAACTATGGGACCAAACCTGAAATCGCGAAAAAAAAATCAGCTGTTCCCTACATTTATGTTCGTACAAGTCGTCAAAATGTAGGGAACATCTGATTTTTTTTGTGATTTCAGAGTTGGTCCCATAGTGAAAGTTGTTCAGTTCGATGGTCTAAAGCACCTGTTAAAGTTCGTAAGGTTAATTTTTTAACACCTTATATTTGCCTACAAATTCCCAGATTCGTTCTACAATTGTTTTAAGTCTACTAGTGAATCCTAGGATTTTCATTTTGCGATTCCCAGATTGGTCACTCAGGTCACACGCACGTTCTTGTTCCCACATTTATGACCACGCCTCCCCAGAAAATACTGGCGATTAGTACAGAAAGTTAGGTACGTACCGTGGCGGGCGCGGCGGCGCTCGGGCCGCCTACTCTGCAGCTCATAATTTATGGTTGCTGGTGAGCCAAGTGAGCCCCTCGTACAGCCCGTCGCCGGACGTCGCGCACGACGGCTGCACGTACCAGTTGCGGTCCCGGATACGCGTCAGCCCCAGCTTCTCTTGTATCTCGTGGGGTTTCATTGCTGGAATTGCATAGAAAAATATTTATTATTAGTATGAAAGGCTCGTGGCAGGCGGCGATCTGTAGTTTCTGCCTACCCCCATAAGAAGGCGTGAGTTAATGTATGTATGACTTATTATTATGTATTTATAAAGAATTTACAATAGACTTGTACTAAAAACTATGCCGCATAAAACCGTTTTCCCGGTTATTCTTGCTGCTTCAGACACACACACACACAGTACACTGCACAGTATATTTTCAAGAAGTCTTGTTGCATATCTTCCCTATTGTTTGACCTCTGAATTTGCATCACTGTCAAAATCATAGTGATCTTTATTCCCGTCACAATAAGGTTGTTGTTGGGTTGCTGCCACAGACAATCTGTCAAAATCATAGTGATCTTTATTCACGTCACAATAAGGTTGCTTTTGAGTTGCTGTTGGGTAGTGGCCACAGAAAAAACAGTCAAAATCATAGTGAACTTTATTCCCGTCTCAATAATGTTGCAATTGGTTTGTTGCTGTCAGTGTGTGAGAGGACTGTAATTATTTTAATTGCTCGTAAGTACGTTTGCAGGAGTTATTACGGGGCTTAGAATAACAATTGAGGCAATTTGTCTTTCTAACATTACAAATTATGCCTACTTAGCCGAAGTGTTCGATATTGCACCAGGATAAAGTTCTATAATTTATTTATCTGTATCTATACAGCGTGTAACGGAAGGGGGGTATCAACCCTGAAGGAGGTGAATGTGCTCATGAAACTCAACAACTTTCCCCAAAGAACATAGGTCGAAATATGAAAAAAAAATTTGGCCCTCCCATAGTAAATCAATCAGCTGGTAGTCAGTTTTGTAAGGGAGGGCCAAATTTTTTTTTCATATTTCGACCTATAGTCTTTGGGGAAAGTTGTTGAGTTTCATGAGCACATTCACCTCCTTCAGGGTTGATACCCCCCTTCCGTTACACGCTGTATATGTATAATAAAATAGTAACGAACTCAAAACTGTACGAATATTTAGGAATGTTTAATAGTGTCACGTTGTCGAGCTGTTTGGAGGTAAAGTCGCCATGTGCGAACAATGACTATCATTAAAAATTAATTCATTTCGTGCTTATACGGATTATATATAACATTCAAATAAAGTTCCCAGCTTAATTCCAGCACTTATTGCAAGAAAGTCAAAATAAGAGCACGTGAAAACCTCTTCATTAAGAACTTGCCTACTCAGTCGCATGTCAATCGCAAAAAAATTGTGTTTTTATTTATATACCAACATGGTTAAATCAAGCCGGGAAATATTATTTGAATACAATCTACTGTATATAAGCTCGTCATTAATTCATTTTGATGATTGTCATTGTTCTCACTTGTTGACTTTACCTCCAAATATCTTTAGGGCACCATATTGTCAACATTTTATTCTTTGTTTAAGCGTCCTCTACCCATATATACCTGTTTATGGAACGCCGTGAATTTGAAAAAAAAAATGGCGACGGGTGGCTAACACACAGGGTACTTTTGATCCCGAACGATAGTACGTCCCCGTGGGATATTTTCCGACATCCACGCGAGAAAACCCACTGGTAAAAGCTAGTATTATTTAAAATCGTGATCTATCATAGCGTAAATTAAATGCGACTTTTGGCCGAACAATCATTGAATAGCTAGCACCATTTCTTGCAGCTGAGGAATGGCGTGCCCTAGATTCCTAATCCTGAACCGCGCCAGCAAGTTCAAATTTACCGCGCAACTAGCATATACTTGACATCAATCGTCGGGCAGTAGCCCACCAGACACAACACCCGTCTGGTTGAAGGATCCTCCCTTTTCTATGGAAGATGAGTGAACTTCTACACCCTGTTTCTCATACCTCTATATGCCTACTGAAATCTTTTAGCTTGCGACATCACAGAGCTCAACAAGTCTGTGGACGAGTGTCCCACGCATCATAATGTCACTGCGACATTTCTAGTGAGGCGTGTCTTGGGACATTTATTGCCTACTCAATACACGACCTTTTTAGTTAGGAAGTTTTCACTAAAGTTTCTTAACTATTTCAAATCACTACAACTCATGTAAGAGTAAAGGACTCATCCGCACTGTGGCACATTGGTATCGCACATGGATTCGAATTTTAAAACTAAAATATTTATTCGTTTAATTATAAAATTCCAAATAACGTGTATCTACGCGGTCCAGCACCCTAATTGCGTAACACTATCAATCACAATCTGAATAATTTTGAAGGATATTGCTAATGCATTACTTCATATGTTCGAAAAAGTGTCTGTGCAACAATGTAAATAACGCAATGAATGTTGTTGAATTGTCAAAATGAAAGCCATTCCTACTGTTAGTGTGCTACGCAATTACCCCGCTGATACAAGTCGCAATATAAAGGCTGATTAGTAATTGAAAAGAGTTTTATCGGAGCTAATTGCAAAAATTCTGACCGACAAATTGGGGTCCAAATTGGGTTGTTTTCTCCTCTACACCACTCTGGACTTTAAACTGATACTTTTCTGAAAGCTCATGAACGAATAAATCCCTCAATTATATCAAAAAAGTACCATACCTTTGGAAATTAAGCTTCGTATTCACAAAGACATACACAAATATGCAGAGAAACGCGACATATGAAGGTTTTAATGTCTATAATAACATACCGTCAGGCAAGTCCTGTTTGTTAGCGAAGATGAGTATGATCGCGTCACGCATCTCCCGGTCGTTGATGATCCGGTGCAGTTCCTGGCGAGCCTCGTCGATACGGTCCCGATCCGCGCAGTCCACCACGAATATTAGACCCTGAGTGCCTGGAACATTTTTATTAGGACTTTAGTATTTGTGGGAAAATGGTCTTAGTGGATTAGAGATTGGCTGATTTTTCCGACGACAGATAACTACTATATCGAAGGATCAATTTTGAATTTTTGACAGTTCTTCCATAAAAAAACTGTCAGACGTCAATTTTATTCAACGATAAAAATTATCGGTCAATTGAAAAATCACCCCTTAGTGAAATGTATTTTAGGTTGATTTTTGAGTGAATATTTCTAAAGAAAAAGGTCCTTAATGAGTATTTAGTTGCAATGGAATTTGAACTTGACATTCAGTTTGTTGTTCCATAACTTGAAAATCATCCCAAATTCTTCATTCAAATATAGGTGCCTGATCCTGAAGTTACCCGACTGCAGGATTATGTCAGGAGGCAGTAGAACCACCTCTCGTGATAATAACAATCAGTGATCACCCATCACTATGCCAAGAACCCAGACTGACTGGTTGAATTTCTTAACGATCGTGAAGAAATTTAAAAAAATAAAAGTACTGACGTTTACAGATAGCATTTTTGTATGCAATAAATCAACAGGATTCATAATCATCGCTCCAGGAACAGAAAGAAGCTAGCCTTGGGTTCATCATCCTGCTTGCCTTTTAGTTAAAAACATTCCCAGTCTTTAAAAGAAATATTATTATGGAGCAGCCCTACCTAGACAAGACTTATGTGGATGCGGCCAACGAACTGAGAAGACGTCAATTACAATAAATCGCGATAAATAAATAAACTCATATTATTCGTTAATTAATCATTAATTTGACAGTACTATTCTTATATTTTGTAATACAAAAATATTATGATAAGCTCTTGTCAATTTGATCAGCGCCTAATAAATTTACAAAAAAAAAAGTAAGTAGTACACACCTGTATAATAATGCCTCCATAGTGGTCGTATTTTGTCCTGCCCCCCAACATCCCATACGTTGAATTTGACGTTTTTATACGTAACAGTTTCTACGTTGAAACCGACCGTAGGTATCGTTGTGACTGACTGACCTAATTTTAATTTATATAAAATAGCTGATGTTTATTTTAAGGAATTACAGTTTTTTCATCACATTGGTGTCACAAATAATTTATAAGCAAAATGTCTATTCGTATTGCTAGGTAAAATATTCAAGATATTAAGATATAAACAGACAAGTAAATGCTGATTTACAGTGATTCAGTATCTCATAAATTCCAGTGCTGAATACTGCATGTTGTACTTGATTAAAAAGTTTAATTTTGGTCAAATATCAATTCAGTTTCTCATAAATTCTAGCGACAGTATTTATCGGATACTGGACCACCGTAAATTAGCAAGCAGTTACTTCTTGCCTGCTTGACTCTTCTATACTTATATTATAAATAGGTAAAATATGTGAGTTTGTATGTAGGGGGTATCGCGTAATCTCCGTGGCTACTAACCCGATTTTAAACATTCTTTCATTGACAGAAAGCTACGTTATTGCCGGGTGCCATACGGTATGTTTTATGTTAAAAAAACGGGGACGAAATCCCGGGTAGAAGCTAATCTTGAATATATTGGAATAGAGTTGCCGCCTCGGCTTTCTGTATATATTTTCGTGGCTTCATACTACAGCCACAAGTATCTGGCGATTTGTAACCTCGATTCTGTAACGTCCTCTGTTACATGAGGCGTGTTTATAGCGTTATAAATGGGGAGTATCGATGGCGCCATAAAATAGAAACGTAGCTATTAAACAGTTAAGTTTGCATCCAAATGTTTACTGTAAAAGACGGTGCTTTCGTTTCCCTGCTGTATTTATTTATGGGAGAAGGGAAACACTCCAAAGTAAATCATGTTGACTTATTTTATCACTACATAGTATAAAACAAAGTCGCTTCCCGCTGTCTGTCCCTATGTATGCTTAAATCTTTAGAACTGCGCAATGGATTTTGATGCGGTTTTTTTTAATAGATAGAGTAATTGAAGAGGAAGGTTTATATGTATAATACATGCATAATATAGTAGAGAAACACTGATCATTTTAGGGGTTTCTAATGTGATGTCGTAAATAAACACATTTTTTGCGCTTACATTGCAAACGCTGGCTTAACCCTACGAGATAGATCAAAATAATGTAGTACAGTATTGTACACCTTAAAAAGGTCTCCAAAAAAGTCCGCGATGGCATATGTCTATCTCTTAGGGATAACCCACAATAACCATTTTTTATCCTATACTTTTTAAGAGAAATAATGGCTCTAAAATTATCAGTGTTTCTCTACTATATTATGCATGTATTATATGCATATAAAGCTTCCTCTTGAATCACTCTATCTATTAAAAAAAAACCGCATCAAAATCCGTTGCTTATTTTTAAAGTTCTAAGCATACATAGAGACAGACAGACAGCGGGAAGCGACTTTGTTTTATACTATGTAGTGATAGTGATCAGCATTGCACCCGTGCGAAGCCGGGGCGGGTCGCTAGTAAAATATATAAAACGTTTTTGTGGTATTATCGGTCCTCCTGGGATTAAGGCCCACTCTGTTTCGCAGAAGCTGGAGTCGCAGCTGTGGGAACATAATTTAGGTTTAACTACAAGGATTATATTATAGAACTAGCTGCGCCCCGCAGTTTCACCCGCTTAAGTGTCGATCCCGTGGGAATATCGCGGGATAAAAAGTATCCTATGTGTTAATCCCGGTTATAAGCTATCTGTGTACCAAATTTCATCCAAATCCATTCAGCCGTTTGAGCGTGAAGAAATAACAAACATACAAACACACACACTCCCAAACTTTCGCCTTTATAATATTAGTGTAATAGAATACTCTTTATTATGTACGACATGAATATTTGGCAATAGGATTATATATCCTACACCGAATAGCCTGCATCACTGTAGAATATTTAAGCCCACCTTGGCTGTTGCATTATTCCTGTTGAAAAATATGAATAGTTTTGATTTTGACAAAGGATACTAGTCTTTCCGGCAGCATCGAGGCCCAGCATCAATATCCTCATCTCCTTGTTACCGAAGATTTTTGACAACAGCTTCCCCATTGTGCTGAACTCGCCTCAACCGCACAACTGGAAAAAAGAAATGAAGAATATTAACTTCTTAATTGAAATTATCGAGACTAATGGCCATACACGATTCAAGAAATGGACAAAAATCATGGATGACCTGATAGTAGGAAAAACTACAGATAACTTCAAAATAGCTGGCTTCAATACCCGAGTTAATGCGTTAGGTTCTAAATTGAAAGCAAATGTGAAGAAATATACATTAAGGATTAATACCGATTTGAAGATAAAGTTGAATCATCAATTCATCCCATCGCCTAAGATCTTCGTCTTCGATATCCAAAAAATAAACAAAAATCTATTTCGAAGACCAGATACCCACAATAGAACCAATTATATTTTCAGAAGACCAAGCATAAAACCATTTAACTAAAACAGAGCTATAAAACGAAAATAATGAAATTTATTGTTTGTTCGAGAAATCAATTTGTACGAGATACTTAATTTAACAACTGGACCTGATCAGGAAGTTGGTCGAAGCTGGTAAAGCACTCGAGAAGTTATGAACTATGGAGTTGAGGGGCGCTTCCCGGTGAACAAAGTCAACTAAATCAGTTGTTCAGTAATTGAGATTTGCTTATAATAACTATAGATATAACGAGGTTTTTGTGTGGTTTTGAGTTTAAAGATACTTTATTTATTCTAAAAGAACATACATTGCTCACTTAGCGAATAAATACATAACTAAGGTAAGGTGTAGTCCAGTAGTTAAAGTTTTGTTTACTTAATGTAGGTAAGTGCGATGTCGACATAATTATTATTGTGTGAAAGACTAGGGTAATTCGTTAATTTAATAGTTTTGTGTTGTTTGTGACGTACTGTTAGAGTTTAGATTTAAATAAATTGAAGGAAGATATGCTCCTGATATCTGCCGGTAGATTGTTATAAAGTTGAACACCTTCGTATTTTATATTTTCCTGCCATATTGCGTCCGTGGGGGGCGCGTCTGTATTTGGTTACGGTTAAAAAATAGTTTATTTCTGTAACTTTCTTGTACAATATTATTCTGTGGTTAGAACCTCCCAGGAAGCATTTAGTAATGCTTGTATTGGATGAAACGGTTTCTTTGACTATATTTGGATATTTTCGTGTTGAAGGATAACTGTGTGTGTATGGTTTTGTCGAGAATTTTCCTAATGAGAACGCAAGAATTGAATGTATAAAGTTGATGAATGCTCATTAGTTTGGTGTTTTTGTATAGTTCGGAGGTGGATGTGTCATAATCGTAGTTGAATAGAAGCTTAATTATTTTATTTTGTGCTATTTGTAGGTCTTTAATTGTAGATTGTGTAGTGTAGCGCATCCCTAGATTTCGATTAGATAGTTTATTTTTGTCAACTGAAAAGCGATTATCTGGGTGGAATTTTGATGTTTGACAATCAATATCAATATTATAAATGCGAATGTGAAGTGTTGTTACGCTTTCACGCTAAAACTGATGAACGGATTTGAATGAAATTTGGCACACGAGTAGCACACATAAATAAAGGTTTCTTTTGTACATTTTTGAATACTGGTATTCAGTTGCATCCGGTTAGACTGAAAGCCGACCCCAACATAGTCGGGAAAAGGTTAGGCAGATGATGATGATGATGATGATATTCAGAATGTATTTGAAAATTGTGAGAATATGGATGAGGACAATTTTTGATCCATATATACAGGGTTATTTGTAAAACACCAACAACCTCTTAAGAGCTCATTGTACTCATCATTATGAACAACTTTTACTATGGGACCAAACCTGAAATCGCGAAAAAAAAATCAGCTGTTCCCATTTATGTTCGTACGAGTCGTCAAAATGTAGGGAACAGCTGATTTTTTTACCCTACCATATCGATGGAAGAGTGTGATAACTTAATAACAGGCTATCCATCCAGTGTATTCTTGCTTCGATGAGCTTCAATTTGGTTTCAAAAAAGTGTTCCAGAAGAGCTATCGAAAACGTATTATATCCATAAGAACGAACCTAAGCGTTATATCTATCTAACTCCACACAAATTTTTATCTCGCGTATTCCACTTTATGAGAGAAAAATATTTCGCCCAAAAGATTATAAGAAAAAATATGAAAGCCACAAAAGTATCCCTGAAAGATAAATTTTACGAGTCACGCGTTATCGAGGAGCGAATCAAAAAGTTTGAGAGCAAACTAAAAAAAATATTTGCCAAGAGTCGATGTACCAATTTTGCCATATAGTGTATTACAGTCCAAGTTTAATTAAATAAGTTGATGGCACTTAAGTACCTACCCAGTGGTTTTGAAGACGTATTGAAATCTTTTCATCATAGAAACGATTAAACTGATTCGCAGTAGTGGGCGTTTCGTCCTCAATTTGTGTAGGAATTATGTAAATAGGTCTGATGGAACCGCCCTCATCCATTACTACAATTCTAGGCAGGGATAAGGCACAGAGCTTTATTCAGCCTTAGAAGATCTGTTCCACATCCACACTGGGATGACAAATTGCTGGTCCATTGTACGGAAACTAGACCACTGTAAAATAGAATCGTTGTGCAAAATATAGGTACGTTTCAACATTCTGCACAACGATAATATGACCTACAACAACATCCGATATATTGTTATTTACAGACAAGTATCAAATATTTCGCACTCTTTCGTTCATTTCAAAAGTAACCCTAAATCTTCCGTCACCGTTTTCAGGTTCCTATTACCTGACATTACAGTACAATTTACGCTTGCGAATCAGATCTTTGAAATCGATCCCGTTTTTAGAAATATCCCCATTTGAATCTCTTGGAAATGAAGGGTTGTAAATCATATTATAATTTCAGACCTTGTAAAGGTGAAGGCTTTTGGGAGATGAATTTGGGACAAAAGTTATTTAGTTTAAGTAATTTTAATTTAAATAAAGGATTGGAGAAGAGATATTACAAAGGGATATAATATAATAAGTTGTCAAGTAATATAAATGACTCTTTTATCCTGTTCATTAGGTTAAGCGTTTTTTGACAGATGGAACTAGTGATTGCAACAACGTAACATATCGATTATTTAAACTTTAATTTGTTTGTAGTATCGACTATCTATTTTTGCTGTCGAATAAAAAAATGGTGTGGTTTCTTTCTTTTTTGTCCGTATTTATTATTATTAAATATGTATGTCGATAAAAAGTAGTCCCTGCTCTGTCCTTCTCCAGGGTTCAAAGTATTCCCATACCAAACTTCATCAAAATCAGTCCAGTCGTATCGGAGATTAGCCGGAACAAACAGAAAGACAAACAAAAATTTTGTAAAAGCTTGTTATTTTGACATTACAAACAGACACTTCAATTTTGTTTATAAGTATAGATCTATACAGATTGCAGGATTGTCTCTTTTATCATTAACATTATCTATTAGTCCAACAAATTCTGTCTATTCCAAATATTAAGGATCCCCACAATCATATCTTTACATCGAACATAATGTTTTACGTCACCGTATCAATGATCTGCGCTAATGCATACAACGTTATCATCAATCAACATAGAATCGGGGCGACGGTTTGTTATCGGAAACCGTCTATCATAGTGAACACCCTCGTTTATTTAAATGTTACATGTTTAATGGAGTAAGCAGAGAACATGCGATTTGATTTTCAATGACTTTTGAAATTATACTAATTGTTCCTGTTCTGGGTGTAGATCGCTCATTCTCATGAGTAAAGATGTGCTCGCCACCATCTCATGTATCATCAATCTGCCTAGCGTGTTCCCGACTATGTTGGGGTCGGCTTCCAGTACAAACGGATGCAGCTGAATACCAGTATTTTACATGAAGTGACTGTCTATCTAACCTCCACAGCCAAGTTACTGTATAACACGATACGTCTTGGTAAGACTGGTTGTCTGAATTAGGAGCTTCTTGGGGACTACCCATGAGAATGACTATCACAACTTTTTGTAAGACACATTTTTTTTTCACATTCGTGTTTAATATTGTATATTTTGTAGTGTTTGATGTATTTTTTATGTTGTGTAGTTTTGTCGTGTACAATAAAGTATATATAAATAAATAAATAACACAATATCTCGTCAACAATACAAACAGTAATACTATAGGACACTTGGTACCTTTGGAATTGAGTAACTAATTCATTTAGATAGTATATTATTTATTTCTAGAAAGCATTACTCAAAATTCTAGCTGTGATATATTCTAGTGTGACATATAGAAATTTCGTATTTTCTTCAAAGGCTTCCACAACGCGAACCTGGTTTACAATCCTTCCTTTTGTCAAGAAACAAGTCAACTCTAGCATAGAAATTATTAATCAAGACTGCCATTTAATATTCAAATCACAGAACAGCATTTACTTCGAACGAAATATTTAGAAACGGGCGCTAATAACAATGGTCTTGCAAGGAAACCAGCTATTACTTTAGCATCCCACACGCAACATCTACCTGCAAGATATTCTACGCCCTAGATACCTACGATGTGTACTAAATATAGAGAGCCCTTGGTCTGAAATCTTAAGTCTGTCTGCAGTTCGATTGGCATTTAGATAACAGTTCTTGTTGAGTTTGTTAAAGGCTTTGATTTGTGTAAGATGACTTGAACTTTATCAACAATAACGTAGCTAGCAGTATTTTATCTATTGTATTAACTGTTATACGCCTTCTCAACGCACAAGCAAGCAAATCATTCTGAAGACCTATTTAAGGACACGTTACAGTTTGTCAACGTTTCAAGCACTCCCTAAGTTTCCAGCCCACTTGTTAATGGCAATGCGCTGTAAAAACATATTACTCTTTGCCTTCAAAGAACAATTTTAGAAGAGTGCGTAGCCGTAAATCATCATATCAGTCTAAATTGTTCCCACCGCTGGGACACAGGCCTCCTCTTTTCGAGAGAGAGTGGGCTGTAATCTACCACGCGGGCCCAGTGCGGGTTGGTAGATGTCACACACATGTCTTCGAATTTTTGGATCTAGGACATGCCGGTTTCCTCACGATATTTTCCTTCATCGTTTTGATACCGTAGATGCAGAAATAGTTTTAAAAAGACACCTATATCCAGTACAAACCTAGATGCAGACAGTTCCAAGACAATCGTTAAAGGGCAGATTACAGTGTCTAACAAACAACTCGATCTGAAAGGTTAGAATGATACTGAAAGGTCAACATTTCTTAGACACGTGTCATAGGACCTAAGCTTTTTACGAAAGCCCCTTTTGCTCATAACAACGAACTTGAGATTCAACCTCTAAACAGTAGAAAAGTTAGCTAGAATTACACAATAGAATAATATGAGAAGAGAAAAAAACAGCATTTTCCGGAGGAGGGGAATAGGGATAAAACGCGTGAAATGAATTGCTAAGCCTTATTTATCACGGCTATTTTTATCTGTTAGATATAAAACAGTCCATTTTTGTACAATTGCCTTGGTAGTAATTAGGAGCATTACAAACTGCTAAACGATTAGTATCGTGAATTAAGTTTATTCCATCCATAAAAGACAGCAACATTTACCAAGTAAGCTTTTTCAATCTGATAAGATTATTATTTTATTTATTTTCTGGAAAGGGTTTGCTTTTAATTCAATACCAGCAGAGCTCGTTTAAAGAGAATGCAGGCAGTAAAGTTTCTAAACGAACTCTGCTGCGCGATCGGTTGGCCAAAAATAGTGACATTGAGAATATTCTTAGTTCAATCACTGAAACTTTTTCATTGATTGAATAAAAGTACGGCTACCCATTTTAATCTAACGCTTTACGATACGTTTACTATAACTTAAGGGGTCAGTCACCATTCACGTGTTTTTGCACCGTGTGCGAATGCACATTAGTCAAATAAGGCACATGTTAGAATTTAATATCCAAAGTGGTACGGCGGTAAGCATTCCATTATTCTAAGCAAAAAATATGTGAGTGAGCTAGAACAATGCTGTAAAAAAAAATAGAAATATAACTTAAGATAAAATATAGTTTTCACGGGTACCTCCTCTACATGACTAAATAAATATAGTCTCACATTATAAAATACTAGTTTTGGACTAATTTTTCAAACGACCGATAGTTTTTATTCGTGCAGTAGTTGTCTTCTAACAGTTTTTGCAAGGAAGAACTGTCAAAAATTCATTTACCTCCAATAAATTTATCTGGCGTTCGAAAAATCAGCCCTTAAAAGAAAACAATTGTCTCCCAAGGACTCTTCAATTATTTCTTTTCATAAAGTAAAAACAAAAGAATGTCTGGAACATATTTCTACGATCTAGAACATTCTCCAAACTGCGTCCAGCTTCAAAAGGAAACGGAATCATTGGAATTCAAGCTACGATATAACATTTTATTCGACCTAACCGAATTCTGAATTTAGATACGGGACATACACAGAAAAAATATAAAAGCACAATATATAAAGGCTTTCATTACGTACATATAGTTACGTGGCAACACACGTACTACTTACTTATGCAAGATGCTATAAATGTTCTGAGGTTTCGTTGTTCTCGTAAATAAGATAATGTCACAGAAATGTGTGAATTTCCCTTCTGATTTCCAAATAAAAGTAAGTAAATATTTATTTATTTTTTATATGGGGAAATCGAAAGGAAAAAAGTAAGAAGAATCCGTATGTGGTGTGACTGGGTAGCGTAATTGTGTCAATTGTCTATAGTAATAATAAAGCTGAAGAGTTTGTTTGAACGCGC
Source organism: Eremobia ochroleuca (assembly GCA_949629135.1). Taxonomy (NCBI): domain Eukaryota; kingdom Metazoa; phylum Arthropoda; class Insecta; order Lepidoptera; family Noctuidae; genus Eremobia; species Eremobia ochroleuca. Next base: position 6,061,982 of record OX451386.1, on the reverse strand, counting down.
TAATCTCTGGAACTATCAGTCGGAATCAAAAAATCTTTTTGCATTTGATAGCCCCATTCTTGAAGAAGGTTAATAAGCTATTTAGCATCACGCTACGACCTTAGGAGCCGAGCAATAAGGAATAAAGTCAGAAAGAGCGATAAGCGACAACGAGGCGGGTGGACGAAGGGGTCGAAACTCGGTGGGTCGGGGACCGAAATTTCACGCGGACGAAGTCATGGGAAGAAATTAGTTCAGCCGTGCGATTCTGTATCCATCTCACCGTGAAAACTTGGGTGAAGTGAGCTTGGAGTGAGCTGTCATCAGCGACTAACACTATTGACACTGCTCACTTCAAGCTCACTTCACTTATAATTTCACGGTGAGATTTTTACAAAATCGACCGGCTGTTATATTATCCTATATCGTGAACAGAATCTTTCATAGTAACTAGATTCAATAGGCACGATAAGCTGGTTGAAAAAAACAGAGAATTATTTAAGCGTTAGAAGGTCGACCCTTATCAATAAATTACCTGGATAGGTTAGAATATCAATGCAAACAACTAGAGACATTAAATCGACATAAATAAACCTTTTCAATCAATTCTATAAAAAAAACCTGTATAAAAACATAATTGATATATCGATACTGAATGAAAAGATCCACGCTTCGACGAAGTAATTAAATCTCCGTTTGAACGCTATCGCCACACCATTGACGCGTAATTTTACAACCATTCAAAATATTTAACTGAATTCATGGAATAACGATTGCTATTCATATCGTACCTCTTTAAAAAATACAAAACATTTTTGTCTCGTCGAATATAAGAAATTCATGAGACGTGAATGATAAATAAATAAACATCAACTAAATTAATGTACGCACGGAAGGAACAGCGGAAATGGAGTAAGAAATATATGTTTTGTCATATCTCCAATACCGTAGTACGCTTTCTTATCTTTGAAGGCCGTACGTGGAGTTTCCCAATCTGAATAAAGTGAACAGACTCCAGTTTGGCCTGAACGGAAGCGTGGATACTCTCGATAGAATCGTTTCACCCGCTACGGTCGCCGGAATTGCCTATATGCCTATTTAGGCATATAGGCAATTCCGGTTAGGCGAATCTAAAGGTAAAGCGGATCGTATATTTACCGACCTTTTATCAAACTAAATATTTGTATAGAACTTCACTAACCTAACGTTATCCTAAACTATTTTAATACTCCTTAATCGAATGACTGTGCCATATTAGCATAAAGATAATCTAATTTATGAAACCACGAATTCCTTTTAGCGAAAGCAAGATTCTAAGAAAAACCACTGCTTATTAAATTATACTGGAATTACACACATATGGAGAAGATATAACACAAATACAAAAGACGACCTTTCATCAGAATTTTGGCTACGCTGAATTCCTGATGGATGGTTAGTTAAAAAGACAAAGGAAGTTCTTATTAAGACTGAAACAACTCATCTACGTAGGAATAGGAAACGTGAACATTGACATTAATTGATCGGGCCCGGCCGGAATGAAATCTGGCTGAAACTAGAACAAATAGAAACTGCCGTGTGTGTTATACACCGTCCTGTAACCGCCGACCCAATTCTATTGATAGAAAAATATTTGAACCACGCCCTAAAAGGAAAAGGTTGGAATTGAAATGATCTTGAAATATGGGCCATTGTTGGTGACATATCAATGTAGAATGATCATATTCATTCAGGACTGAAACTTCTAGGAATGTCTTTACCAATGAAGTTTAGGCAAGTCAGTAAATCTGCTAGTCTTAAACTGTTAAAGTCATCAACTGATGGATGCTATTTTAGAGCATGTTTGAGCGAAGAGCGTCGTCGCTATCTCTAAACTCGTTAAAGGAGCTTGAGGCGGTATCGGCGTACTTAATACTGAAATGCTTACTTTGCATTTAAAGATTCAAGCAAAAGATAAGCATGGTTGATCTTAACATCCCACTTCTAAAGCCCGAATCTTTAAACGAGGCGGAAGTTACGAAGCTATAAAGAACAGAAGTGATGAATAGAAAAACGGTAACAGCTACAATGCATAATTTGCCAATCTATGGAACACTGTTCGGTGCAAAATCGGATTAATCATAACGAAATAAAGGGAAAAGATCAGACGATTGACGCGATACCTACTATAGCTATTTGGTCGATAAACAGAATCAAGGTTTAACGGCGTGCCTTGGTATCATAAAAGTGGAAACGAGGATTTGCCCGCGTTCTGCACACGAAACCCTGAATTGGGTCGCTCCGTGTATCTATAATGTCACTACGTTTGGGAGGTCGTGCCTTAATAATGATGCTTCAAGGTCTCTAAGAGGCGGGGACGGTTACTTGTATTTTTTCAGAAGAAAGGGGACATTTTTAGACCCTGCTATTATTTCCCGTCTGTATAAATAGTTACAGTAAACTTGTTTTACCCTTGGCTTGCGAAACGTATATTCGTTTGTCAAATCTTTTAGTATACTTTATCTTAGTATCACAACTTCTAATTTTTGCTTCGCAAACATGTTTTCAAGCTAGCTAAACCATAAAACAGTTAAAAGTACAAACGAAATTTTGGCACTTCAGGTACGAACGCGTGGTTTAAGCTCAAAACTTTAACGACTCGTAAGTCGTAACTTATAGCAGTTTGAAAACACATCAGGTGGTCTACAACTGTGCTGAAGCCTGAAGCACACACGAAACCGAATTTTTTTTATAAAAATGTTATTTTTCTGAAGCTTACACGTTTTTAGTATAAGATTTCAAAGAGCACTAGAAAGGTTTTCAAGATCAACTTGGCTGACGCCACTCGACGGAGTGAAAGGTTTTCGACAAACCATCGAGGTCCATTGTCGGTTTGAGAGTCGACAGGAGGTACTATATTTCGAACAGATCTTATTTCAAATGGAAAACCTTCATAAGCAAATGGAAAAACGAACGTCTCGTTTGTGTTACTGACAATAAATCGGGAGATTTCAGAAAGGCTGAAAAAATCTTGAATCTTCAAAGACATCATGAAACATTAAAGCTTGAAACATGATTTTATCTTCGGTAAACAATGTAATTTCGGATCGAATGTTTTCCATGCTGCTAACGAGATGAAATACGTATTACTTATACCGTATAGGTATAAAAAGGTAGGCCTTTGAATTGTTGATGCATCGTTGAATAAAGTATACGTTGAACCCCCGAAACTGTGCTGTGACGTAACGTAACATTCGTAACGCATAACTCAGCGAAGCGTAACATGGCAACGAATGAAGACGAACATTATTGACGTAATCACCCAGTAGTTAGGAATGAGGAAGATACCTATGGACAATTAGAAGTTCTCACAAGTTTGTCTACTGGTCTAAGTTTGTCTGTGGCTCGTTTGGGAGTTGGAAACTGATAAATAAGTCGTCTGCAGAGATTTTCTTATCATTATCGCTTGGATCATTAATTATAGTACATTATTTCGAGGTACCCAAGTCCTTAATGATTCTTTGATGATGCTTTCAGAGATTATGATGATTGTGCTTAAAATATTAAACGGAATATAGCAGTCTCTTGAAGTTTGGCGTACAGTGACATGAAAACAGCGCAAAAAATTACTTCGTGAAATTCAATATTATCTGTCGTCAACCCATCGAAAGATATCCATCACTTTACCGTAGCAGCTTCCTATCTAACCCCAAAATAAGGGTGGCGCCACACCGTCACGGGGTCCAGAACCACATCGGCAGCACGAGCCCTTTTATTTCCGTCGGGTCAACGCCTAGGGCGTCAACCATTTCCACGTCATTTCCCTCGGAAAGCCAATTGAAGGGTACAATAAACAGTATGTACGGTTGACTCTTGTTTTGCAAACGTGATTAGAGGATTTACGATGACGCGTTTATGGGTAAAGGGGGTGAGCAGAGTTTTGCGTCGCACGTGGTAACAATATAAATCGGTTCACACGTTTTGCCACGAGACATGTCGAGGGCGCTTGCTTAGTAACATCCAGATTTAGAGAGAGTATTTGTGGTCCTTGGAGACGTTTGTCGAAAATTCTAAACGCGAGTGTTGAGCGCCATCTTTTAAAATCGTTTTGACAATGTATGCACCCAGCACTGTTATACGACAAAATGAACTTACAGTTAATATGTATGGTATTAAAAATTAATAATGAAACTGAGTAGGTTTTTACTTATTAATAACTTCCCCAAAACGTGACTAAGCTGTGTTATCAACATCTTCTAATCTATTGTACAGTACATCCAGCGGTTCAAGTGTTAGGTATATCCTGTGCAGAGTTCATAGTAATAGCATTGTGGTAAATACGTATAGGTTTTTCATGAACAGTTGATAAAACAGACATCATTGTGATAAATTTTATTATTTAAAATACCATCACTTGTTTACTTGGCCACTATGCTATTGGAAGAAAAGAAATCTATCTACTTAATAAAAATCTCCTCCTCTCTCTGAAGGGCTTCCACAAGGTGGACCGATGAACTTGTGAAGGCCACAAGAAACCGCTGGATGCGGGAATAACAGAACCGGGCGAAGTGGCGGTGATTGGTGGAGGCGTATGCCCAGTAGTGGATGTCTTTCGGCCGAAATGATGATGATGAATAAAAATCTTAGTCATTCATTCATTCACTGACACACATTCATGAAATTTTGCAAAATGAGTTCCTTATATACCTACTCAAGGTGAACACTAAGGAACTATTTTTGTAATGTGGAAGGGGTTAAGTAGGAGTTCAAATTTTGAATGGAAGGTCGTCATATTTCCCAAAGGGAATGCCGTCAACTAAATTATGAAGTCCTTATGGAACGTAACGGCACAAAAACTAGACTTGCGTGCAAAGATCGACACACACCGTGCTCTCGATTTGAAACAATATAATTCATATATTAAAACCGTTCTAAATGTATGTAGATTATATTAGTGAAAAAAAATATCAAAACTGGTTCATTAGTTTTTTTGAGAAACTTACAAATATGGGTGTTGAATAAATAGCCTCCTTTTTTTGAAGTCCGTTAACAAGATCAAGTTCAATTTTGATTAACCTTCAAGCGGTCGCGCGGTCATTTGTAACGCTAGCGGTCGCGCGTAACCTATAAGACCTATAGGATATTTCAGGGATTTAAAACACTAATTATTTAATATATTTTGCATTTATCACATTATCATTATTTTAGGACATTTATAAAATCAAAATAGTATTCTAATTTTCTTTGGATTTGTAAGCAATTTGGCATCATAAATGTATAGAGAATCGATCGAATCGCGGTCGAATCGACGCCGCGCGACTGCTTGAAGGTTAAACAAACAGAAATAAACGAAATTTAACGTTTGTCAATTTCATTGAAAAAAAAGTCACGCACTTTTTCCAAGCAAAAGTGAGTGAATCGAATCGATCTTGTAAAGAATATTTCTTTTATCAAAATATAGTGTATGTTCAAATAAACTGTACCTTACCTACCTTCACAGAATATATAATAAAAAATTATATTCATTACGATTTTTGAGGTATCGTCTCTCAAATGGAGAGAATGGGGTGGGCCAATTTTTTTGCACGCAAGTGTATTAGTTAATGAAGAAGAAGAAAAAGATACCGCTGGAAAAGTAAAACAGAAGCTTGATATTTTTTTTTCATTGGAGAGACTAGGTAATCTCTCAAACCAATAAAATGATGAAATAGCTTATTTTTTGCGAGGACCTAATTATTCGCCCTATCCCGTGAGTCGATGTTCATCCCTCGTACGCCCACAATTGGATCTATGCCAATTGCCAATTACCCAGAGATCTTGTGAAACCCACTCATTCATCTTATCAAATGTTACGTTGCATGCTTAGAACCACCTCGTATTTTACATTTAGTTGGAATTAGGATATATCCCGAAAACATTTTCTTGGAGCAGAAGGAATTTGTTTTATCATAAAAGATATGGTACAACACACCTACATCAAAGCATTCGACAATTGAAAAAAGATTCAGAAAGCGATCCATTTTGGGACGCCTATTAGTTTACCGATCAGTGTTAAAAACGTATGAATGCAAATAGCAGTGTAGGTGCACACGAAAGACGTAGATGAATTACCTACGTGAACTATTATTTCGCCATTTGCGTCGTATGAACAGCTAATTTGTGGAAACTTTAAACTATGTAGATGCGGTGGGCTGTGAACCGGGTGTTGTACAGCAACTTGGCAGGAGTAATAATTATACAACAGGTCACGAACCTGCCACTTACGTATTGTACTTTTAACGAACCCTAACTGGAATTTCACAATACCTCGTATAATAAAAACGACTCATACCGTTACGTGGAGTTCCAATTTGTTACATCGCTTTTATGAATACTTTGAAAGGCTTATTTTATAACGTGTGTGTCAGACTTGTATTCTAGTACAGATAACATAACATCACACCTGAATTCCCCAAAGGGGGCCTAGTCAGAGGTGAATTGGTACAGACGCCAGCACATCAAGCTACTGCAATCTGTCAAATTTCTTTATTAGATTTTCAACTTTGTCACTAAAGCATTAGGTTCAAAGTTGATTGGAAACATTTGACAGTTTCGTTTATTCTGGCATCTGTACATTTCGTTATGTTTAAGTCTTATTGCCATCAAATATGCAGAAATCCAGGCTTCTGGTTTCTATTCAGAAATTTCAAATGGAAAACCCCAATAGCATTCTGCTCGACCCGGAGATCGGACGGACTGCCCAACAATTTCAATTCCATTCTACGGAATAATTAGCATCACAAATCAGTTTAAGGAAGGGAACAAATGTGTTAAGATGATGTCAACGCGTTCGATGAATCAGAAACAATTACAATGCATAACAAACGAACGTGTAAAACTCAATTATTACTGTTTAAGGTCAGCAGGTAATTGTGAGTCAAGTGAATCATGCTTTGCTTCATTTTGCGGCTAATTGATTTGAAAAGGAAACGTGCAACATTAGTGCTGTCACTATAAAATTGTCTTGCAGTCTTTAGAAAGGATAAGGTCAAGAGTCTTGGAAAACATCGTAAGGAAACCAGCATGTTCTAGAACCATAAATTCAAAGACATGACCTTTACGAACCAGCACTGGGCCAGCGTGGTGGATTACGGCCACTCCCTCTCACAAGAGAGAGGTGACCTGTGTCCCAGCAGTGGGAACAATACAGGCTGATTGTTATGCAATAGTCTTAAAAGAAATAGTAAGAACAAAGAAGGTCAGTAATAATATTAAAATGCCTCCACGAGTAGCGACACTCAAATGAACATCCAGCGCACCCAGGACTCTTAGCACGACTATCATTTTGCGGACTGTTCAATAGTTTTACAATTGTGTGAATATCTTCATTTGGTTCGAGACTATACGAGAGAAAGAACAGTCCACAATTGGATGGTCCAGGCCAAGCCATGCAATGGATGGATGGCTCTGCTAGTCGACTAGTCCAATCTAAAACGTTTCTAATTCTAAAATTCACTCCACACTGAAAAACCATGATGTTGTTTGTCGATGCACCCTACATAAACTAATTTTTAGTTTTCGACACAAACTGAATCGACAAATGCACTTCTAATAAAGGTAATTTGTTGAAATAGACCTTGACATGCAATAACAACGAAGATAATCTAAGAATGACTTCATACACCACAAATGATAATTTTACTAAGAACAAGCTAGCAATCAAAAACTTACAAGTCATATTTACTTAAGACGTGATTAAATGTACCTATGATTACAAAATAGTCTAAGTCTCGTGGTCATGGTAAACATACGTTGTGCAGCATTGCAGCAGTTAATCTTGTTTCTGACAGCACTTCAATCTTAAATGAAGCTAAATTTCAGCAACACAAAGACAGCTTGCTGCATGTATCTCAAGTTTCGAAAATTCAATGAACGAAATGTCGAAGTGGAAACAGAAAAAACATACAAAAACAGACAAAAATCGTGAATGTCAAATGAAGAAATAGATAAATTAATGGAGCATTTTTGTTTAAGAAAAAAATAAATGTGTCTGACCACTTATTTCAATTTGTGTCTGTTTCCACTTCGACATTTCGTTCATTGAACGTTCGAAACTTGAGTTACATCTTGCTGCAACAACGCCCCTTTTCGTTACCATGAATACAAGGCCTTCATATCTTGAAAACAAAATGGCTTCTAAATTAAAAAGTTAAGACATAGCGCATGTATTAATCGTTTATTTTCTTTGCAAAAGTATGGTGCACCAAATTATGTGAATTTCGGAAAACTTTTTAGTTCTACGGGTTAAGTACATTTTGGCGATTGTAGTTTGGCTTGCGGCCAGCCAGTAGACACGTGCAGTATACAGACAAGTCTAATGAATTTATTGAATCATTTGTTTAACTATCTACATTGCAGTCATGGATAATGTAAGTATGCCATTTGAAGCCATACATCAGAATTACGCCTGGTTAAAATTTGACATTACATCCAACAAGAATGCTTTAGTGTTCACCATTTTATTAATATTTGCATGTTTGATGTGGTTGAGGGTAAACATAATAAACGAGCCTAATACACTATTCATATCAAATCCCAAATGCTCTTACGTATATCAATTAGTCTGGTAACCTACAAAAAGGTAACCTGAAAACCGTATACAAAGTTTTTAATCAGTAATGAAAAGTTGTCTATAGATATATTTATGTATGTGTGGTGTATACATGGTCTTTATGTCCAAACGTAAAGGACAATTTCGCCAAGCGTTAACAGCACTACGTGGCGCCGAAACGGCTGCAAAGTATGGACACTAAGCATAACTCTTTATAGTAAGTATAAAGTACTACATTCAGTTAGCAAGACAACAATGCGCAAGCTGTGCCAACATCATAAATGATAAAATAAATGATAAATGATTTATTTTCTGTAAGTAGGTTTGTACAAACACTTTTACATGTCAATCATATTTTTTTTTTAAACTAGATGAGGTCGGCGTTTCCTATCTGACTACTCTGAGAAGAAAGGCCGAAACAAACTCAGAGGTCACAGTCTCTTTTAAAGTCCAGACATAATCTTGGTCAGATCATGTGAAGACCATGTAGATTGGTGTCTGAAATGGTATTTTGAGTAAAGAACCACACAGATTGAGCGGACCTGTCCAGTCAGTGCACGCATTTGTCAAAAATCGTGCAGCTCAACTGAGAACTTGAGGAGCCTTACGATTCGACGAACAATACCAATGAAAGGACATTTGGGTAGGCCGCATAAATTACTCAAACTGCCAGACCATGATTAACTATTAACTAAGAAGGAAAACAGAAAAAAGAAATGACCCACATAGTCTTCACACTCACAATAATAATAATAAAAAATAAGATACTTTACTAAGTAAACATCCATGTCATTGTTTATATAATATTCATCAATGTCAATGTGTATATAAAAATCCGGAAATAATCTTTGATCTTTGAGGACTATGTAGATTGGTGTCTGAAGTGGTCTTTTGAGGAAAGAACCACACAGATTGAGTGGACCTGTGCAGTCGGTGCACGTATTCGTCAGTAACCGTGCAGCTCAACTCAGAACTTAAGGATCTCAACGATTCGACGAGTAATACCAAGTCCAGGACATTTGTGTAGACCGCATAAACCACTCAAACTGCCAGACCATGATTAAAACGGAAACAATGACCCACATAGTCCTCACATTCACAATAATTAAAATAATATAAGACTTTAAACAGTAAATGTTCATGTCATTCTGTATATAAATAGATATTTAGAAAGAGAAAAAAAAAAAAAAAAAAAAACAAAAGTGTAAATCAGCAAAAATAAAAAATAAACAACATTCACTGTCTAGACCTATTGGAGCAGCTCAATCCCAAGCTTTTTTGTCCTCAATGTAGTCTTTTACAGTATAATAGGCTTTCTGGCATAGTTTTAGCTTTATAAAAGATTTGAATTTATTAATGCTTAGTTCTTGAATGTGGCTAGGAAGTTTATTATAAAAACGTATACATTGGCATCTAAACGAGCCACCTATTTTCTTGAGCCTTGTTGTAGGAACAACAAATTTGTGTTTGTTCCTAGTATTTATGTTATGGATATCACTGTATTTTTTAAACAGATTAATATTTTTATGTGCATACAAAAGATTATCATAAATGTACTGAGAAGGCACAGTCATTATATTAATCTCTTTAAACTTGTCTCTGAGGGAGTGTCTGGGACTTAATTTATAAATGGAACGAATTGCCCTTTTTTGTAAAATAAAAATTGTCTGAATATCGGCGGCATTTCCCCACAACAGAATACCGTATGACATCACACTATGAAAATAACTAAAGTAAACTAAACGGGCTGTCTCTAAATCAGTTAAATCACGAATTTTCCTAACGGCGTATGCTGCAGAGCTAAGCTTTTTTGACAATTTATCTATATGGGGGCCCCATTGAAGCTTGGCATCCAAAGTTATGCCTAAGAATACAGTGGAATTTTCGGGTTTTAACTCTTCACCCTTTATGAGAACACGAGTTTCTACTTGTCTAACATTTGGTATCGTAAACTTAATACATTTCGTTTTTTTTTCGTTAAGAAGTAGATTATTAACATTAAACCAGCTAACTACTTTTGCAAGGGCACTATTTATACTGTCAGTAACCAGCTGTTGACGTTTGAGTTTAAATAAAAGTGAAGTGTCATCTGCAAACAGCACTATATCATGTTCGTCATCATTCTACGCAAGGAATTTTTATTATTTGTGTTCACTGCAAGCTTTTTTAGTGATTCAGATGACATATAAGTACATCATAAAATGAAAAAATCTTTACACATCGTTCTCATATATGTATAAATATTTTTGTTACAATATAATTTAAGAGTGTCTATGGAATTTCTTGTCCGTTCTTTTCCTTAGGAACCTTCCGCTTTAGAAGAAGTTTCATCTTTCTGAATAATCGACTCCTTTAACAATTTCTAGTGCCGGTAAATGGTTTAATAGAAATAAATGAATTAAGTTTGAGGTAACAGAAATGTGGGAATAAGGACCAAATTGCAAATATGCTCCTTAATATTTTGAAACTTTATAACCAAAACAAAACAACGGAGGACATTTCCAACAATGACCAAAATATTATTAGATATGAAATCTCATAATTACCAAGACAACAGACGCTTAAAATACATACATCTGTACATACATTATACTTTCGAAATGTAACTTGACACCCCAGAAAGGACCAAAGACCTTAAACCAATAGGAGCGTAACTACACTAAGCAAGCATCTTCACGAACTAGAAGAACCTGTCTGCTAACATGATTCCTTAGTAGGTTATTGAAAAGAAAGAAAAAAAAAAGCATTCAGAGGCCGTGACCGCCGCGCGCCTCTTCGGGCGGCTCGCTAACGGTACACCATCCGACTAGCTGCTTAGACTCTATAATCGCATCTCTTGATGTAGTTGAATGGAGACTCTTTCAATGAATATTCTAGCACTAGTCAAGTTGGACAAAATTGTGACAATAGTAGTAATAATAATATGGCTTGATATTTTAAGGTTCAGGACAGTTCTTGATAAAGGTAAAGCATCAACGATTCAAAACCCTTTCAATACTGGTAAAGCCAACCCGCATCCAAAATAGGATGGTATTAACCCGCCAAAAATAAACCATAGCTGGAATCACAGACAGATGTTTCGTTTCGCTTTTAAAATTCACGAGTCGGAACAGACTTTGGTCAAACAGTCCCTCGCATTTATCCGATTGTGAAACTAGAACAAAAGTCGACCGATTTATACTACTTTGTTCTAAAGAAGGACAAGGAAAAATCAAATATTCGTTAATCGGCCCAGCAAGCGTAGTCACGACGCGGTTTCACACAAACGTTACAAGAATTCTGTTGGTGGAAAAGAAATAGTCGTTGGATAGTAGAGGGACAAATACTTACTGTTAAAATAAACAGAACAAATAAAATATTACGTTTCAACTAAATATAGCAAAAATGTGCGGCACTGAAACCTAATGAAATCGTAACCAGAACAGCCGTTTCAATTACGGAGTTATGTCCAAGGCCTTCTTGGGATTATTTCCAATTAAAATTGTCACAAGCCGTCGGATCCCTCACGAAGTAGCTCGAGCAGTATATCTAAGAGTATTATGTTCATATGTCGTAGCTCTGTGGTATTCTCAATAGCAATAACAACGGGCTACGACAACTCATGTCTAAACCGCAGAATTGCAATATCTATTCGAAAGACGACGGAAACGGAACATGTGGCAACTATTTCATATCTAGAGTTAGAGCTTCATTTGTTGCATTTGATATTCTTATAAGACGTTTTTCTTCAAACTTACTTCGACAGATGGTTGTGATTTCAATGTATTACCGACTTAAATAGCAGCAGAACATTTTCAAACAATGGTCTTTAACTTGTAAAATGATTTCAGATACCATCAATGCATCACTAGAGCCAGGAAACGTCGCCATAAAACATTTTATAGCTTTTTTTATTTTATAACCTCTCAGCGGAAAGCGACTGCAATAAGTTGTAACGTCTAGTTTGCTACATGACACAAATCGCGTACTTTTGAAAAGTTAGCACTTTCCCGAACTCTAACCAGTTCTTGGATCTTGTGGATCCAGCACACTTAGATACTCCACTTTTAACAGTGCTGACAGAGTGGCGGGGCCTAATTAGGACAGTAATACTCGTTTCGCTGAAGTAGGGAATAAATTTTCGCGGAGGCAAAGCGAAATGTTTGCTTCGTGACTTGGGAAAACTCCTTTAAATTTTCGACTGACTCTTCGGATTAAATTGATAGTTAATACTTACACATTAGTAAATTGCGTGTCTTTTATTTAATTCCTATTAAATAAAAGACACGCACGTTTTTATTTTGTTATTCGAACGTCATTTTCTGCCTTACGCAGCTTACAGTAACAACAAAGCCTTGTCAGCCAGTTTAAGCCCATACTATTTTACGTAGGCACGTTACGCATCGGCGTACCATCAACCTGGGGTTTACAACCGCGTTCGATGCAAATTGGCTTCGTCAGCGGTTTCCATCAGACTTTCCGAACAATAACCCCAAGCCTTTTTTTCTATAGAATATCCATTCAGTAAATATCCATTTAGTAAAATAAAAAAAAAAAATAAAAAAAGAAAAGAAAAGAAAAAGAAGTACTAACGAACAGCGCAATTCTGCATTTCGTGATCAGATATTTCGTTATTTTTATAGGCACTCATTCAATGAACATGCGCTTTGATATTGCGGTAGTAAATATTATAAAAGGAAAGAACAATGGCTAATCTTGTATGGGCGCCGTACCCAAAAAAAAATATTACTGTAGCATTACGAACTATGTCTGTATTTCATGCCCTCAGGGAGTAGTTTACATCCTATGGAAGCATGTCTGAATCCACTTGGAGAAAAAAGATATTTGAGGAAGTAGGTAAGATTGATTTAATAAAGGGAAATATTGAACGTATTCTCTATTTATAAGCTTACTGACATGCTCATGATGAACCCTCTTTGAAATGAATGAATCTCCTAAAACTTTTAAACATAGTACCTATTGTTAGTAGACAAGATATACAAACGAAATGTAACTTACAACGCGAAAGAATCGATACCATTCATGATTTACAGAAAATAACACAAAAAAAAAAACGAAATCCAGTTCCATTTGAAATATTATGTTTCTCATAAGAGTCGTATTAAGAAAACTCCAACAAGAACCTTTAGAAGCAAAAGTGACCCTCGAATCAAGTCCCGTCTTTGAAAATGCTAAGCACGTTTAATCCATGTCTCGGGACACGGTGATATATCGTGTGTTTTAAGCAGGTTCAGGTCTTATCGTACGACCCAGACGACATTTAATATGAAAAAGAAAGACGAACATTAACCAGCTAGACTGGAACGACGATGAAATTGATATTAAATGAAGCTGGACTTGAGAAGGTTTATAAAAATTTTATGTCTTTTATAGAAGCCATGATAGAATCAGTGGCGTTAAGATAGCACAGATAAAATTCTCGCTGAGATTTTTGTAATAAAGCGGGAATAGAGATGGGTATTACTGCATCTCGTAAAACTTATATTACAGTCATGCAGTCTACATAACGCATGGAAACAAATTGGAAATAATTCCTTTTCAAGAACAACAAGCACCTGAAGCATGACTTGTTGGTATAAGTACTATTTTTTACAGGGAGATTGAATTAAAACAAGATTTTGGATATTTTAGGCAAGGGTCAAGAATTGGTCCTCTGATACCTAGCAATAAAAACAATATCAACAAATGTCCCCAATATATCTCCTCCCATTCCACAACACGCAATACAACGCACCCTTCAACAAATCAGTTATGGCTTACGCTTCATAAGCAGTAATGCTATCATCGGACCACTGTCTTTTATAGCCATGGACGTTTTGTGCCCCTTGAAACAACACCCTGACGGCTTCACACGATTTATGGGTAGCAAGGGAGAACATATTGGGGTTGTTCACACAGCAGACCGATCGGTAAATCAGGAAACAATAGTTGCGGATTTCGGTATCTTGAGGAGATTTCGGTTTGAGATAACGTCGTCTTGAACCAGACTCAGATTGAATTACGATGCATTGGTTTGAAGATGCAGTTAATTTTGATAACATTATGCATCTGAAACATTCTTGACTTATTGAAGCAGATAGCATCCATAAGCATATTGAACTAACAAATGATATTGTACTTGAACTCATAATTCAAGAAAAGATTCCAAGTGAGATGTTAAAATGAAAGTTTTATACATACCTATTTGTGCTTTAACACCGTCTTAAAAGAACTTATGAATGTTTCAAGGTACCGTAATAAAGCGCAGAAAGCGGTTTTAATAAATATACAAATAGCTTTCGCTGCTCATATTCAGCATTTGAAGAGATTTTCACTCGTAGCAGAAAGTGCAAATCTCCTGACATGCAAATTGGTGAAGCGTTAACGGCTTGAAAATTTCATAGTAGGATGGATGAAGTTAATTTTAATTTTGCCGTGAAATGTTCATTCGCAAAACCAGATGAATAGTTTGGTAAATGTTGGGAAAGAGAACGAGTTATGCAATAACTGAATGCGAACAGGTATTCACATGGGGATCAAAGTTAACCTGGATCACAAATCAACGAGCGTTTCAAAAGTTTGTTCAGCGTTTTGTTCCCGGTATTCGTGAATATACCAGGAAACTCAGATTATTCACCGGCTTATGTGACTTAACTATTGGGGATCAAACTGGACCGGAACAGATAGAAATGGGGCCGGAACTGTAAGTTGTGGGGTGGAACTTGCCAACGTGGAGCCAAAATGGGCGAAACAAATTGATTGATTTGACGAAAATACGATGAAAATCTGCCAACAGACGGTAAGTACACCAAACAAAATAAACGGTATTTTAAGAAGCTATCACATTTTACTATCTCCAAAATCTAAAGAATACTAACAAAACCTTCGTATATTATGAACTAGATAAGTACTCCATACTCCATCAAGTGTTTCTAGGCGGAAGATTTAGAGCCATTTCCTTGCTACTGCACTCCGTGATAACGTTCACGAAGTCTCCATTTATGTAAGACCCTACTTACAGCCTGTATACATGTTATACAAACATTGTACGTATAATATGTAAGACAAAACCTACGTAAATGACGCTCGAGATCCTTTTACTGATACCGCTAATAAAGTCTGCGGGCGGAATGTCATTCTACAAGTTATTTCTCCCTTCACAGATTTCGCAATAGTTTTGATTTAGTTTAGCCATAAATTCGCTTTAGTAATATACAGACATATATATTCGAGTAATGAGTTTCAAAGTTATTGACTAAACGATTTTATGGCTGCAGCTTGCTCTCAAAACGGTGAAGGAAATCATCGCGAGGAAACCGGCATGTCTTAGAACCAAAAATTCGAAGACATGTGACATGCACCAACCCACACTTAGCCCGCGTTCTGGATTATGGCCTACTCCCTCTCATAGAGAGGAGGGTCGTGTCCCAGCAGTGGGAACATTGTGGGCTGATTATGCTATGACTGTAGCAAAGAAACAAATTAAAATATACATCAACATGTTACTTTTGAGGCGACAGTCAATAACAATGAGGTAAACAAGCATATAAAATGTCCCCTTATGTCCGTCGGTGGCATCGCAGTGGACCGAACGTCGGAACCTCACGGCAGACCGAGCAACAATTTATTAAATGCTCTCCATCTCTCGATCACTGAATATACAATGATGCGTATTTTATCAAATTGATGTTTGACGTGCCGTGACGACTGTTCCCAAAAGATGGATTTATTTGCAACTTTGTTAGGTACTTGAAGCGTAGCAAAATGCGTATGGTTTGTATGCTCAATAAGTAACAATGTATCCTGATATTGATTTAATCTCTAAAAGCATGTTTATTAGTTTCAGAAGTTTCATGTTATGTCTAAAAAACCACACACAGTACCAAAAACAACGTGCTCCCAAACAGCAGAACATTCTTTGGGCCAACTTTAGATTCGCTCTCCGAGCAGAACTAAGCCAGCATTATCATTAAACATTATAATGAAAGTGGTAAAAAGTCCCACATTTTCCACAGTCTATGCCAGAATGGTTGCAGTGCATTGCAAACTCCCGCTTGCGGCTGTGAATGTGACGGGAAGCCCAGATGTGGCCGATGACAAGCGCTTACGTAATCAGATTAAAAGGAATTTGTGTCACGACTGTTCATAGACAAATAAACATAATAAACTCCGTCAGTGTATGCTCCATGCTGGCTTTTAACGTGTGTTCTTGGAAATTGGGCTGATGGTTCAAAATTGATTAGTGAAGACTATGGTCAGCTCCAATATTTAAGAAAAATATGGGAGAGGACACTGATCTTGCGTATTACGGAGTTTCAATAGAATACGTGGGACCGACTGTACATAATATCCTGATACGTTAAAGATTGCTTGAATATCGATAATATCGGTCTGAAACCAGCAAATACTGGTTACGGAGCATCGGTGTCTATAAAGACCGAAGAGAGGAGATGCTGTATATTTCAATGTTCAAGTGTTTAATAATTTCCTTAACTACAAATATTCCACAATATAATATTCCACAACTTTCACACAACGCCATCTAGTCCCAAACTAAGCAGAGCTTGTGCTATGGGTACTAGACAACTGATAAACATACATATATATTTCTAAATACATACATATTATAGATAAATTACACCCAGACACAGAACAAATGATCGTGCTCATCACACAAACATTTGTCCTGGGTGGGAATCGAACCCACGACCTTGCGTATAGCAGTCAGGGCCACTGACCACTAGACTAACAGGCCTGACAAAAGCCACATGAAACAAATAAAATCAGTAACAAAGTGTGCTTCATAAAATTGGCACCCGCATTGATTTAAAACAAGGGAAAGCTCGCAATCGATTGCCCTTGTGACCAGATGCATTGCTTGTGATAGCAATAAAACGTTTGAAGATTATGACAAAGATAGCTCAACCAATTATATGGTCCACTTGATTTATCGTAACAGTTTAAAAAAAAAAACCGTTTTATTGAAGACAAGTTAAGTTTAAACACAGTCTGCTAGGCTGAAGTGGGATTGGGCGGGCCATGTATGTGGGATGCATCGGTACAGATAGGCCCATGTTCGTCACGCAGAAAAAGAGCGTCGTCGCCAAAGCAGGGAAACTGGCGTGATTACTTAGAGGCGTTTATGGGAAATTGGGCGGAGAAGGTAACATACACTGAGTTGAGCTGCATGATTTTCGACAAATGCGTGCACTGATTGGACAGGGCCGCTCAATCTGTGTGGTTCTTTACTCAAAAGACCATTTCAGACGTCATCAATCTACATGGTTTTCACATGATCTGACCAAGATTATGTCTGGACTTTAAAAGAGACTGTGACCTCTGAGTTTGTTTCGGCCTTTCTTCTCAGAGTAGTCAGATAGGAAACGACGACCTCATCTAAAAAAAAATGTGATTGACATGTAAAAGTGTTCGTACAAACCTACTTACAGAAAATAAATCATTTATCATTTACAGGGTAAAAGAATGCAAAGCTGTGGGGGAGACCTTTGCCCAACAGTGGTACAAAAAGAAAAACAAAAGTTCATGTTTTGTCTTAAGACTTGGCAGTCTCTCAGGAGTTATCAGGAATGTGGTGGTGCCAAACAGATTAATTGTCCCTTATCTGTCTTAAAACACCGACAAGATCAGATACTTACTATTGTGACCTAATTTACTTTTAGGTTCACTGGTAGAAAATGCCCACTATGGCATTAAGTCCGCCACTGTACATTTATGTGCTTAAAGTGTTAAATAAATAAATAATATTAGCGATTATTCTACCGTACATTAAAACAATCGCAAAAACCGTTGGTAAGCTGAGTTTTATCAATTTTTTCACATAAGTACATCCGGACCGATAACTCGGCCTTCGGTCGACTGAGCCGACGAATACAGCTTTTTAACGAGTTCTAGAATTTAATTCTAATTATTATTAATTCTAGCCAAATCCCTGCTATACATTTTTCACGATTTAAAAAGGTTGTACCCAAATATTATTTTTGTACTTCAATTTCATGAATATTCAATTTTGGTGGAGGAATACCACCCAGGCGGCGTCAAATAGTGATTTATTATTTTTAAATACGAATAAATAAATCTAAATATTCCATTATATTAAAAGAAGAGTTAATTAATATAGTAGATAATATTATAATTTAACACCTCTTCACAATCACAAATCTAACAAATCTATACAATCTATGCAAATAAATGAAATTGAAGTGTCTGTTTGTAATATCAAATTAACAGTTTTTTTTACTAATTGCATGTGAAAATATACGTATACGCTACTTATAACAATTTTTTTTTTTTTTTTTTTGTCTGTCGGTCTGTCTGTTTGTTCTGGCTAATCTCCGAACGGCTGGACCGATTTTGACGGGACTTTCACTGGCGAATAGCTGATGTTACGGAGTAACATATAGACTAGGGTTTTTGTCCCGGCAGCACGTTCCCGTGGGATAATTTCCGACATCCATGCGTGCGAAGCCACGGACATAAGCTAGTATTTTAATAAATGCCTGCGATCGAGGGTTCGCACTTCAGTACAATACGTCCCGTTCAATCCTTTTGTACCGGTAATCTTTTGAGGATTTGCGTCTCGTCGTCAAAGGATCTAGCCTTTGTGTTCCTCTTGGAAATATTGAAATACCCAGCAGCTAGAAATTCCATTCCTAGTACTTTTTAACGCCGATTTTTAGATCTAGGCCGGAAACTGAACAGTAACAGTGTTTAATGGCAATACTCTCTGATGATCGTTTTTAGACCTTTATCTTCAGCTGTGCATGTTTTAGGACTTAAGTGAGCCCCCAAACTGCAGTAGCAATGGCTTTCATATTGACAGTTCAACAACATTCATTGGCTTATAATTACGTTGCTGAGCAGACAAATTCTTCGAACATATGAAGCAATGGATTATCAATATCCTTCAAAATGATTCAAATTGAGATTTAATAGTGTATTACGCAATTAGGGTGCTGATTAAATAAAGTGGTACTTAACACACAATTTTGACACTTATATCTTAAAGAAAAAAAGCTTACTTTAATGACTTAGTGTGAATCTAGATGTTGATGTCCCTTTATATGTACCTTTTACCTCACAGTCTTATAAAGTTTTCAATTACAAACAGGTATTAAACCAACGTTTACAACCGCCACATTATCACGTACTTTTATTATTCAACTAATTTATGCCCGTTGCGTGGGAAAGCTAACATAATGCACTTTCCATTTCTCCCATTAAAAACCAACATTATTACAGGTTTTGGATAGAAAAGTTTTATTATGAAACCGACCATCAATCACGAGAGAATTATTTTAAAATAATATCACGCCTATTTCCCTAAAGGTATTGACAGAGGTGTACCTACAATACATCCACAATTCGCTAGTTATGTTAAAAACCCAACTGGCTACCCTCACTTTCAGTACATTTGCGCCAACCACAATAGAAATCTACGTTCATCACACAATCGCCTTCTCCAATGTCCCACTCACCGCACATACTTCATTCACTCTTCCTTCTTCGTTCAGTCTATCTCTCTGTGGAATGCGCTCCCCCAGGAAATCCTTTAAAGTTAAGGTTCGCGAGCACATTCGCAAGAAGCGGGCAGTATCATCACAACGGTATTTTTTTCTCATTATTTGTCTTTCTTTTTAGTATATTCATGTATTTATGTATTTTAATAGGTTTATGCGTATCATTATATTTAAAATATTTATTCCTCAATTTTCATGATTGCACCTACCACTGTTTGTCTCTGCATCACCCAAAGGTTGACTGGTAGAAAATGCCTATGGCATTAAGTCCGGCTCTGTAGGACTATGTGCTTGAAGTATTTAATAAATAAAATAGGGGTCGAGCCTATTACAATCTATCGGTCACAAATCCAGGCCCCAGGGTGCTACTGAGAAATTCCAGATGGAAAACCCAATATCACTGTCCGGCCCGGGAATCGAGCCCAGGATCTCATGCTGAGCAGTAGCGCTTGCGACCTCTGGACCAACGAGGCAGCAAGAAAGAAGAATGTCTAAGTTCTGGATGGAATTTGTGCCATGGCCGCTAACGACGCTGGTGGACCGCAAAAATGTTATACCAACACGAAAATGTAGAATTTATACTTGACTCAAATTGATCGGAACCTGTTGCAAAACCACACGAACTGAAAAATGGGTACATTAGAAAGTTTGATATTGCTAGATGGACTTAAGGACTTAGGATGGAAATAAGTTGCGGTGAAATTTGACAAATATTGGTCAACTAGACGTGTGTATTTTTAACTGTTTTTGAGAAGCCTAATGATAGTCTGGATGATCTGACCGCAACTCAAACACCTGTCTGTCACTTTAAAGTTCTAACAATAAAATTAATCTTTTCGAATGTATGGAAACACGTGCACGTTATAACGTTTTCGTAGACGAAAATTTAAAAGCGTCTTCATATATTTCCATACATTTTACTTCCCTGTTATCGATATGCCGTGGCGTGCACATAGACGTCCACGGTAATATTGTCACGTTAGAAATTAAAAAAGTAAAAAGTTATTATAAAAGCGCATTTTCATGTCAATGTAAGAGTAACCGTTCAGAAAATGCATTGATGATATCGATTGCTCCTGTTACAATATTCTTGAAGGAGAAACAATAAAAGTTATCCCGTTGAATTTCAATATAAAAATGGTTGAGAAAAAACTGGTATCGAAGTCGGAAAGTATGGAGATGCCGTACTGGACACTTGGCAGTCGGGTTGGGCTTCATAATAAAGACGATACACCAGTGCCATTGCATTTGTATGTGGTCTACAAATGCTCATTGCGTGTACTAATGGCTGCATAATGAGAATAAGGATAACCAACGACATAATCTAATAAATAATGTAATGTTTCCGCCTGCTATTTTCAGGGGAAATGAACTGGATTATCAAACCTCAATGTGGTTTGGTCTGATGTGAAAATATTATAAGAAATAATTAACATGTACAACATTCTGTATTAATAATGCTGTACTTCAACAGATGTCTAAAACCATCCTCGAAAATGAATTTCCTGGGGGACGTCAAACTCAAGACCCTAAGCATTGAGAAGCGCTACCGAATGAGTTGGGAGCTAGATGTCGCTAGATAGACTATGCTCGGAAGTCGGAGTTTCTTTGATGGATAAAATCAGAAATAAAGTTATCCGGAAAAGAACGTGAGTAACCGACATAGCTTGCAGAATAAGCAAACTGAAGTGGCAGGGGGCTGGCCATTTTTGTTGAAAGACCGATATACGGTGGAGTAGACGAGTTCGAGAGTGGAAATCACGTACTCGTATCGCCAAGCTTAGTGTGGGACGCCCCCCAGCTAGATGGACCGACGACCTTAAGAAGGTGGCTGGGACAGGCTGGGGGGACACACGGATGACAGGGTGTTGTGGCGCTACCTGGGAAAAGCCTATGTCCAGCAGTGGACTGCGATAGGCTAATTGACCTAATGAGTAGGAGAAGAAACTTCAAGCATCAGTCGGAAGATCTCCCATCAACAGTTTCTGGCCATAAAATCCGACATTTCATCGCGAAAATGCAAAAACTTGCTATTTCTTGAATCCACGCATTTTTTCTGGCAACTAACGTGTCGTAACCATGAAGATGAAGGGACAGTATGATCGTATGCATGTAGATTAAACAAACACATTGAATTAGACAGTTAATTAACCATTGACCTTGTTCTTAATACGATCTCGCAACAGACGATTGTTCTATTTCATCTATTTAAATACACACGAGGAAATCGTGTGTACGAGATAACATTGTGATTGTAATGGGTTCGGTAACCGTTGCCATAAACATTTTACGGATGCGCGTTTATTGTGCAAATTATTTTCGGGCTTCTCGAGTTTTTGATTGTAATTTGTACGTTACGATTGTGGGGAGGTGAAATAAACAGTGTAATTGACGACTTCAGTGTTTTTCATTGATGTTTAGCGTGACTTGTGGTGATTAATGTTTTTTAGATGTGCCATTTGTGTGTAGTCTTGATTTTAGAATCAGACACTTGATTCTATGCCAAAGATTTGATTGAAAAACTGCTAATAATAAAGCAACCTAGCTACGGTTTCCCAGAAGAGGGGTGGCCACCACTTAACAGCTCTCCTACGACCGTCCAGACCTGCAGGAACACTTTTTTACTGAATCCTGCAAAAATCACTAGTGTGTACACACCCAATAGTTTGCATCCGGTTTTTTTTGTAAAACGGGATCTTGCCGTGGGAAAGAGCCCTTACAGCTACAGTGATAGCTGTGATGAAAATGATTGCAACGGGGTTTGACTTTCCGGTGTCAAATAACGCTCACTAGGAAAACACGCGAACTTACTTTCATAGATAACGTTTCTGTGACGTCATTCGCCGGTAAATAGTAGACTTGATGTGGCGGTCTTCTAAGAAACCGTAGCAATGGACACTCCGAGAAAGAAAACGGGGCCCAACTTATTTGTCAACGCATTTCCATATTAATTTACTGTCCGTAATCACGAACTTGTCGAGTTATTTGGTGACGCGGCATCAATTAATCATCTTTTATTTTCATAATGGCCGCTGTTAATCACAATAGCGTATACCAAAGTCACTGCCGGCGAGGTCAAATAACTTCAACAATGTACTGGCCAAACACTACACAAGTTAGGTAAATTAATATTTCATTTAGGCAACCCAGCTCAAGCCACGTCAGGTGAACTTGTGAACCGACGAATAGCTTGATTATAACTTTAAGAAAACAAGTGGCTTGAACTTCTTGCCTTCAGAGTCCAAGAAAGTTTAGTAAGGAGAAGTTTGTGAGAGATTGTTTGTTATTTATTATATTTTTTTTAAGTTTTGGACTCTCGACTTGGATAAAAAATATCAAGATGTTCTTTTAATCCAGATTGAATTTCAGGTTTTCATATCACAACTTTTAGTTCCCACAATAATTAGGGCAAAAAAGACATTGAAATAAGGACATTGATATCCTTTCGTTGTCGGTAAAAAAATCTTCAAAAAGGTTTAACAATTGAGTACGTAGATTGCATGTCGCTTTAGCACATGTGTGGGGTGAATAAACTTTACTGTAAGCGTCCCCTGAAGCTCGTTCAGTTGATGTAAACATCACTTGTTTGAGCACAACTAGTCAGGGTTGACTCCTTTGTCATCGCCACTATTTTTAGGTTTCACACTTACTATAAAGCATGAACATTATCCGCTTTAATATACGACCTAGCATTCTGCAACCCTGCATGACTAATACGGCAAATCCTTTCGGTTTTATTTATGCGATTTGGCGCCGCGTCCACTTCAGTATCGATGTCGACGAATCCGAGACTGTAATCGATCATAATCGTTTTATTATCGATGTTAAATTAAGTCGATGACATAATAGCCTTTTCAAACTATAAATGAACCGCGAGCTTATCGGCTTCTAAGTTATCGCAGTCAGTGAAAGCCGCGTTGTTTCCTAAATTGGTACGACTTTCTTAACTGGCCTACACGTCGAAGGAATGGATTTTTCATAAAAATTGTTTATTGGGCACTCGTGCGGCACCGGAAGAATATTCGACACCTGGCGAAAACAATTTAGCTGGCACTTATAGCCCCTTTACGAAGCCCAAAAATAAACAAGGCAGCAACAAGAAACTTGAGTTATCCCCAACATTGTTGTTAACTGAAATATTATCAGAGCTCGAGAGGTAGGTACAATCGAGGAATAAAAACTTTTTTTACAAAAAAACAACCGACTTAAAAAAAAAAAAAAAAAAACAACTAAGTGAAAAATAACTTTAATTTCGGAAGTCGGTGTCAAAAACGAAAATGTGGAACCAAAGACACCGACTTCCGAAATTTCTATTGTCCGTCAACCATATTGGCGTGTATCACGGCTGAAAGGAGCTGTAAGGAGTTTGACAAGCCTGGGACACACGATACCCGTCACTTCATTAACGGCTGGTGCAGATGACCTGACGACGTCGGACGCGTTTAGAATACCGCCTGATTGTAATAGGCAACCCCCCTTTGTCTTGCAAACGAGATTCTAATCAATCCAATTGGTCGGTTTTGTTATTACAATGACAGCGATCCGTCATTATGATTTCATAGACAATGGTGAATGTAAGCTAGGCAGTGGCGTGCCTAGTGGTTAAACTTAGGGCAAGCCAACATACTTAAAAAATAAAAACTAAGTACCTACCTACCGTATCGCCTGTCACAAGTTGTGCCTACCGACTGATTCGTTTTAGTTCTTATTAATATTCTTATTTCATAATAATTGTAAGTTTTTGCTATTAGCAATTAAAATGAAATGTTTTTTAATAGCACCATTTTTTTCTTATATTATAAATTATATACTCAAAGTATTGGTAATCCTTTACAAAATCGCAACTTTTTCATTTTCATATGATCAGTTTCGTGTAAAATATGATAAGACGTATAAGAGCCATCTATTAACATTATTGGCACAACAGAGCTCAGAGTTAGTTCATATTTCACTCGCTCGCAACAGTCGCTATAGGCAAAATATTACAATCTGGCCACTAGATGGCGTACAAGTTATTGATTGATTTCTAACTACACATTGTTTACGATGTTGATAATATTTATAATTATAATTACTCACAATGTGAACAGCCATAACTCTTCAATTTTCGTTTCTTTATCACAGACAGATGACAAACACCACACACACGCACACGGAAGGCATGGTAAAAATTACTAGACAGATTTACTTTACCTTCAGTAGCTTTGATAAAAGCCGTTTTTTGTCAATTCATTTAGAGAACATGATCCTGGCGCCTGCTTTAATTTTTACAATTAATTAAGCGGCCTTTACAAAATATAAAAAATATATATTCTAACTCAAAACGGCGTAATCAGTCGGCGTCAAAATTTGGTGAACGTTTTATTTCTACCAACAGCTGTTTTTCTATTGCAATTTTCGATAATTCGGAAAGCCGTTCTTGTTCTTGAGTACTTATTTCTTAATTAAATATGTGTGAATACTTATTTAACACGTTCCGCGAAACAACTTGTCGCAGGAATGATCACAATTAAATGAGCTAGGTATCTTTAAAAGTTCCGGAAAGGCACCCTGAAGGCAATTTTCGACTAAAATGCCTATTACGTAATTTAGATTTCTGAGAAATAGGTACTCAAAAAGTAGGTTTAGGTGAAGTAATGAGATTATTATATTCGTCTGTAAAACTTGAAAGTATTTACCTTTCCGAATAAAGATTGCACATACTTTAATCCATCACAAGGCACATTTGCAAGCGTTTCCGAATTCATTTTAAGGGAGCGTCTAAACGGGCAACGTTTTTCTGCAATTTGTGGCTGCACTATTGGCAACTAATTGCTTGGCCATTACAAAAATATTTTATTGTTCTTGATGGTCGAGCAATTCTATGGATGGGCCATGTGTTGCAATATGACTGCAATAGTATGGCTCATGATGCAGACTCCTAAACGGGCTACTCACATCGGCAGCAATGGCTGACGAAATCACACTTGTCGCAGCGGCTTATATTGTTTTAAAATAAAATAAGAAATACGTGTGGCACTCGGGGACTGCCGCGGTAAAGCTATTGCATAGCTTATGCACATAATATTTATGCAATAATTTTGAGCGTGGTGAGCGATAAGAAAACAAATTGCAGCTCGTCTCGATCCGTGCGAGCTTCGTACAGTCTACACGCATACGTCTAGTCGCACGCACACAAACACCGTGCCGAAGTCTGCCGAACTGAAACGACGTTAGACGATGCACGGCTTTCAACGCCGCACCGCTGTGCCGGTCGGAGTGGGGGTGTTAGGTTTTTTTCGTTACGGAATTTCTTGATTCGGTTGCCGCGCTCAAAGCCCGAGATAAAAGCTATGCAATAGCTTAAAAAAAAAAAGAAAGTTTGTGGATTCGACCTTACCTAAATAGGCGTGAAACTTTAGATAATTTAAATCAAGAAATAAGCCTTGATAAAAAATTATTTAAAAATTTTACTAGAATGTCGAAGGGTGACTTCGAGTTTCTTTTAAACAAAATCGGTAAAAAGATGAAAAAAGATGCACTATGCCATAACAATAAAGAGCGATTGAAACAACAATAGAACTAGCTGGGCAATATTGCAGTTAAATCGATCGCTCGGCGATCGTCTGGCAATATATCGAACAATAATAGACCATATATGGCCATACCTAAAATGTTTGGCAATTATGGCCGGGACATTACTGCAATATTGCATAGTCTGGCTGTTATTGCTTGCAATGTTGCCGGCCACTATATTGCAGCCACAAATTGCAGTAAAACATGGCCCGTTTAGAAGCCCTCTAATGTCAAGAAACTTTTTAATCACTTCAAAACAAAGATAATCACCGCAAAACTAATCACAACACTTCATTTCACAGAAAATGTCCAAGCAAAAAATGCACCAGTAACCGCTCGAAACGAACTTGAACTAATTTGAAATTGTATCATTCCATTCCATAGATCGAGCTTTGCACAGCGACGCGCTCATTCATACTATTTACACACACACACGCTTCGTTTTACGTTCCATTCATAAAAAATCAGAAGCCAGGCTTAAAAATCAGTACAATTTGGAAAACTGATGTAATCAACAACGTGAACATTTGTATACAAATAGTGACAGGTCCAGAAGCCTCATAAGAAGCCAGCTGGTGCGAGCGAGACGGGACGATGTTTATTGTTGCGTTCTCGCAATAGCGGTATTGGAGAGGTTTGGCAACGGTGCGCGTGATGAAAACTGTGCGGGATTTAAATATTATTCTTCGAGTATGTAAACCTGGCAACCTTGCATCGAACGTATAGCAGGCGGCCGCCGGCCGGGGCGCGCAGTTTTTATTATTCTTATCAATTCTTGCGACATGATTGAGTTGGTTAATTTACAAGTTTACTTGTGTAGTTTTATTTTTTTTTAATTTTTTATTGTTAGGCTCACGTTTGACTGAAAGCCGGGCTTTTCGGCTTTAATGAAAGGAACGCCCCTGAAGCTAGGGGTGGGAAAAGGTAGTTTGTAGACTTCCTTCTTATTATACCTAAATGTAGGCTTCACGCTTACTAGATTTAAAAAGATAAAAGATCTGTGAACGTTTTCTGCAGACAATCTATGCGCTATACAATACCTTCCTAAACATTCCATATTTACTTCATGACTCCTTACATGGAAATAATAAATAATATTTTTTTTTTGACGTCATGAATTCATGAGTAATTCTCAAATAATCGGCATACATAAGTGTAGGTAACTGAGTATTTCATTTGTTGCCATTTTTGACACGATAACGGCAAATATTGTCATCATCCTCATATTACATTGTTTAAATTCAAGGTTATAAAATTATTGAAACTACAATAAAGGACAATAATTATTAATAATATAAAATGTTACATAAGCAATATTGAAATAATACAAAACATAGATGAAAATGGAATGAGTGCTTACGTAATTCAACACGGTCTGCAGGGCCCATTTGGCGCCCAAGAAAAAAGGGGCTACTTCCCATTTGGTAAACTTCCCATTTCGTAAACCTCAAACTGTACCTACTAAAAAGTTGCGTTTGGTAAACATTATACATTTCATACATTTAGTCCCATTTCGAAAACATTTCAATATTTTTTTGTGTTATATCCCATTTGGTAAACTTTCAGATGAAATGGGTACAGTCAAGTAAAAAAAGAAAAACGAAACTAATGATAACATTGTCATTTATTTTGTTAAATATTTTTAATCACAGGTACAATAGTCGGATTATGTGTACGTATGCCATTTACACATATTGATATTTAAAAACAGAAATAAAAAGTGGGGTGTACAAATAACTTTCAAAAAATTTAAGAAAAATCACAGTTCGATTTGACTATTTCGATGACAAGTTTTATTTTTTTAATAACATAAGTCAATCTAGATGCGAAATCAACTTATTTAAAAAAACAATAATCACAGATTTGGTACTATCTTTTTATGTTAATGTACATTAACATAAAAAAATACATACGAAATCAACTACTTATAAAATATAAAAATAAACAGTCACAGATTTGGTACAATAACATAAAAAATACATGCAAAATCAACTTTTAAATATAAAAACAAATAATAATCACAGATTTGGTACAATAACATAAAAAATACATGCAAAATCAACTTTTAAATATAAAAACAAATAATAATCACAGATTTGGTACAATAACATAAAAAATACATGCAAAATCAACTTTTAAATATAAAAACAAATAATAATCACAGATTTGGTACATTAACATTAAAAATTACACACAAAATCAACTATAAAATATAATCACAGATTTGGAATATTAACATAAAAAATTTACTACCTACACTACAAAGTTAAAAATCAATAAATAAATTATAAAGTGATACAAGCAATTCTTGATAATTCGTTCAAACAATTTTCCAATGATATTTTTCCACTTTTGTAATCGCCGAGAATATTGTTAATTCGTATATCATTTTGGATAGATTTTTTTCTTCGTTTTGATATACTTTCTCCATTATTATAAAAGCTGTAAAAAATTGTTATGATTAATTAAAGTAATAATGTATAATTTTTATCATATGTGTCGCCTAAAAATACAGGTCATTGAAACAAAAATATGTACCTTTTCAGAAGATTTTCATAATGTTTAATATTGCCTGATATCGTTTCGAAAAATAAAAGAATTGATGGCCTTTTTCCAATTTCACTATTGAAACTCCAATTCAAAGATTCCATGAGGTTTGTAGTGCGGTGTCTTTGTGCGTAGCAGCACCAAATATTCATCATATCTTCATTTTCCAACCACTGATCCACAAAGTAATCATTGAATTCAGTTATAGCTTTTTCTTCAAAACTGTAACAGAATTAATTCGTTGAAGATTATGATACGAAAAACCATATATTACCTAGTTTCTAACGCATAAAAATGGCTGTAGAAAATGGCGGTAGAAGAAATATCCAGAACTAAACGCGTTCATTTCAATACTGCAAAATTAATTTACCTTTGACTCATAACGTATAGCCATCCATCGTTTATGTCTTCTTTTGGTAAATGTGCCAGAGCCATACATAGTTTGACGTGATAGTGAGATTCTTCATGTTGTAATAAGCCAAGAGATTTTGCCTTTCTTAATAGCGCTCTGCCAAAGTGAACAAAACACCCCTTAACAATTATGTTTGGAAATGTCTTTTTAATTGCATTTATTGGAGCTTTTTCGAAATCCAAGGTAATAATATCGGCTGTCCACTCTGGTAAATGAAATTTTAGTTTGTAAAACAGTCTTTCATATGTAGTTTCTTCTTTGTTTGTCAACACTGCATAAAAAAATGGTACAATATTTGTCCCAGTTTCTGTACTTCCTATGTCTCCGTGTACAACGTATAGTTGAAGAAACGGCTTTGCACAACATTTGAACGTTCCGTCCGCAAAGTAGTGACGGACGTCATTTAAATGTGCAATTGCACTCTTTGAACCAAACACAATCATTCTATTTTCACCGTCAATCTCATCAAACAATAAATTGTCTTTAAAACGGTCAGGAATCACGATTTCTGTAGAGTTAGAGTGCTGAGATTTTGTGATTCCTAGTTGTCTATTTCTGTGTCTATACAAACTGCTTTTAACTTTGTCAAAATTTGGTAATTCTTTAATAATTTCATAACCATTATCTTTCAGCTTTTTAGTACATTTCCTGTATGTAGCTGGAATCGGCTTCAGATCTTCACATATAGTTTGTTTACATTTTTCGATGGCTACTTTCACTTCATTTTTTTCAAAATTCGGAATACAAGAACTGCAGTGAGCATTTTCTCTTAATACATGGCTTCGATTTGAATTCAAAGTTACACTTGCTGAACATCCATCTTTTCTATTAACACAGCGCCACCAACTTGAGTCCTTATTATTTTTCTGTTTATAATATTGATGCCCAGCGCGTAATAAAATTTCACCGCCTCGTGTACTATTAATAATTTTTAAATTCACTGCACCACTAGAAGATCCCTCACCCGACATTGCAACGACCTTGCACTATGCATAAAACGAGTGAACTGATAAGTTAAACCCGGTAATAGATATAATTTACGTATACTTACTTATGTCTATCTCATTCACACCTTTTGTTTAAAACGATGGTAAGGACAATAAATCCCTACCTGAGAACCCGCTCGGTGCTTCTTTTGCGGGAAAAGCACGTGGTATTTTTAGTAGCATCCAGTGGCGTGCCTAGTGGTTAAACTTAGGGCAAGCCAACATACTTAAAAAAAAAAAACTAAGTACCTACCTACCGTATCGCCTGTCACAAGTTGTGCCTACCGACTGATTCGTTTTAGTTCTTACTAATATTCTTATTTCATAATTGTAACTTTTTGCTATTAGCAATTAAAATGAAATGTTTTTTAATAGCACCATTTTTTTCTTATATTATAAATTATATACTCAAAGTATTGGTAATCCTTTACAAAATCGCAACTTTTTCATTTTCATATTATCAGTTTCGTGTAAAATATGATAAGACGTATAAGAGCCATCTATTAACATCATTGGCACAACAGAGCTCAGAGTTAGTTCATATTTCACTCGCTCGCAACAGTCGCTATAGGCAAAATATTACAATCTGGCCACTAGATGGCGTACAAGTTATTGATTGATTTCTAACTACACATTGTTTACGATGTTGATAATATTTATAATTATAATTACTCACAATGTGAACAGCCATAACTCTTCAATTTTCGTTTCTTTATCACAGACAGATGACAAACACCACACACACGCACACGGAAGGCATGGTAAAAATTACTAGACAGATTTACTTTACCTTCAGTAGCTTTGATAAAAGCCGTTTTTTGTCAATTCATTTAGAGAACATGATCCTGGCGCCTGCTTTAATTTTTACAATTAATTAAGCGGCCTTTACAAAATATAAAAAATATATATTCTAACTCAAAACGGCGTAATCAGTCGGCGTCAAAATTTGGTGAACGTTTTATTTCTACCAACAGCTGTTTTTCTATTGCAATTTTCGATAATTCGGAAAGCCGTTCTTGTTCTTGAGTACTTATTTCTTAATTAAATATGTGTGAATACTTATTTAACACGTTCCGCGAAACAACTTGTCGCAGGAATGATCACAATTAAATGAGCTAGGTATCTTTAAAAGTTCCGGAAAGGCACCCTGAAGGCAATTTTCGACTAAAATGCCTATTACGTAATTTAGATTTCTGAGAAATAGGTACTCAAAAAGTAGGTTTAGGTGAAGTAATGAGATTATTATATTCGTCTGTAAAACTTGAAAGTATTTACCTTTCCGAATAAAGATTGCACATACTTTAATCCATCACAAGGCACATTTGCAAGCGTTTCCGAATTCATTTTAATGTCAAGAAACTTTTTAATCACTTCAAAACAAAGATAATCACCGCAAAACTAATCACAACACTTCATTTCACAGAAAATGTCCAAGCAAAAAATGCACCAGTAACCGCTCGAAACGAACTTGAACTAATTTGAAATTGTATCATTCCATTCCATAGATCGAGCTTTGCACAGCGACGCGCTCATTCATACTATTTACACACACACACGCTTCGTTTTACGTTCCATTCATAAAAAATCAGAAGCCAGGCTTAAAAATCAGTACAATTTGGAAAATAAGTACATACTGATGTAATCAACAACGTGAACATTTGTATACAAATAGTGACAGGTCCAGAAGCCTCATAAGAAGCCAGCTGGTGCGAGCGAGACGGGACGATGTTTATTGTTGCGTTCTCGCAATAGCGGTATTGGAGAGGTTTGGCAACGGTGCGCGTGATGAAAACTGTGCGGGATTTAAATATTATTCTTCGAGTATGTAAACCTGGCAACCTTGCATCGAACGTATAGCAGGCGGCCGCCGGCCAGGGCGCGCAGTTTTTATTATTCTTATCAATTCTTGCGACATGATTGAGTTGGTTAATTTACAAGTTTACTTGTGTAGTTTTATTTTTTTTTAATTTTTTATTGTTAGGCTCACGTTTGACTGAAAGCCGGGCTTTTCGGCTTTAATGAAAGGAACGCCCCTGGTAGCATCGTGGTATTTTTACAGACTTTAATACGTTTTTTTTACTTCTTCTTGATCAGCCATTCTTTTTGATGGTCGAGATACTATCTCAAGACTGAAGCATTTAAAAATATATACATCTCTAATTTAATACTAATTTGACACTGACTGTACCGTACAAAAATAACAATACTAACAAAGTTTACCAAATGGGATTAAATGTATGAAGTAACGAAATGTTTACCAAACGCAACTTTTTAGTAGGTACAGTTTGAGGTTTACGAAATGGGAAGTTTACCAAATGGGAAGTAGCCAAAAAAGGACACCTAAGTAGATAAATTGGAACGACACAAATGAATACTTCCCAGTTCTGGGTTTTATTCATTACCTACCCAAGTAACCATTCTACGATTTTAAATTGACAGGATAGTAGCGACATTGACGTAAAATAAGGAAATATTCAGGCAGTAGTAGCACTCGATTTTCGAAAACCTTATCGTGTCCCAGATCGGAAACTGTTCACAAATTTGGTAATTTTTATAATGTGTTGACCAAAACACCAACAATCTATCATCATAATCAGGTTTATTTAAGGATTCTGGGAAACACCTCGATGAGAGGTGCACGGAACCGAAAAATATGGTAGAAAAAAAAAATGGCTTATGTAGACCAGTTCCCAATTTACTTACTCTTCCTTCGTCATGAAGTGGCACTGAATCGGTGATCTATTCATGCCCACTCAATAGGTGATTCCGGGCTGAAAAGATGATGTTTATATGGTTTTTGGGAACCTAGGTCAATCTCCTGGAAGCATCTAAGCACCTGATTTCGCAACAAAAACATCAGTTCAAACGAGTACCTACAACAAACCACGAGCCTCAAGATACTGTTAGAATCGTACGGGGAATACATAATATTGATTTCTTCATAACGATAATTATAGTCTGTCAAAAAAGAGATGAAATGAATTCAAAGGGAACTACATTTTCTTCTTGCCTGGCAACACTGATTAAAAAGTATTTAAGCTGTCAATTAGTCAAAACAAGTTGGCGATTTCTTCATTTTTCATAAAAAAAACTTGCTTCAGTCAACTTTAGTGTGACTTCCATCGAAGAAAAATGACCAAGACTTATAAAAGTGGTACAAGGAAAGTGATTTATAAAGTTTTTCTGCGATGTTTAGCAGAATATAATGCCGGAAAATATCTCTCTGAATTAAATGATATTTACGGTCGAACAGCTGAAATGACTGGTATGTACATCTTATATATGTGCTTATTTACTTTATCTGAATGTGTTTTAATGACTTGTCATGAAATTACTGTAAATCTGGATTATATTTTGTTGAATTGTTTACTTATTGTATAGGTTATGAAATGAACACTGTCTTGTATGTCAACGCTAAAATTTTGATACTTACGAAAAAAAAAATGACTTTTAGTTACACTTTACTTTTATTTTAATATATATGTACTTACAATTTCAGGAATATCAAAAAGCACTGTTCGCCGTATTGTAGAACAAGGGATGTCAAATGACGGTAAATTCGAAACACCTGGGAAACATAGACCTGGTCGACCAAGAAAGGAATTGGATGATTTTGACCTGTGTGCAATCCGGCAAAAAATTCAGTTTTTTTATACTGTTGAAAAAGAAGTTCCAACCCTTAGAAAATTGCTAAGTGTTATAAAGGGTGATTTAAACTATGATGGAAGTTATGAGCATCTAAGGAAGATATTAAATGCTATTGGTTTTAAATTTAAGAAATGTCAATCGAACAGGACGGCTTTAATTGAAAAACCTGTGATAGCTGCTAAAAGAGAACACTACCTCAGGTGTATTTTGGAAAACCGAAATTTGCCTGAAGAACTTCAAAAAAACATCATATATTTAGATGAAACTTACGTGCATTCTTCATATAAAGTTAAAAAATGTTGGCAATCAATTAACATAAAAGGAATAAAGCAGGCTGTATCCAAGGGAAAACGTTGGATAATTATTCATGCCGGAAGTGCAAAGGGGTTTGTACCTAATGCACTGTTAATATTCTCCGGTAAGAATAAAAATGAAGACTATCATTCAGAAATGAATGCACATAATTTTAGTAAATGGGTTATTGAAAAATTAATACCCAACTTAACAGAACCATCTATTATTGTTATGGACAATGCACCCTATCACTCAATTGTCACAAACAAGGTATGTTTTATTGAAGAAAAAAATTTACTTGTAGAGAATAATGTAGTAACATTACATTGATTTTTAATTTAATTTAATTACTAACCCTTAGTTGATAAGTTATTGCTGTACTAACCATTGGACCAGTGTTGTCAAATTAATAAATAAATTATTATTATTATTATTACAGAAAAGGAAATTTTGTTTTGTTTCAGGCCCCAACGTCTGCTACGAAAATAGATGACATCAAACTGTGGTTACTGGAAAACAACATTTCATTTGATACCACACTACGGAAGCCTTCACTTCTTATGTTGGTGAAGCAATATAAACCAAAGCCTGTGTACTATATTGATGAACTGTTAGGAGAGCATGGGCACACAGTGGTAAGACTTCCACCTTACCACTGTGACCTGAACCCAATAGAACTGATATGGGCGATAGTAAAAAGAAGAATTGCTGAACACGATGTGATGGGTCAAAATGTGGAAGAGCTGGCCAAAATTGCATTCAGTACAGTCACTCCTGAAGAATGGAAAAGTTGTTGCAAAAAAATAGAAAAAAATAGAAAAGGAATATTACGACCGAGGAAGTACCTTATACCAGGACATAGATAAGCTCGTTATAAGCGTCGGAGATGATGACAGCAGCAGTGAAGAGTCTGACCAGGAAGATATCGCTGTGGAGGACGATGAAGGGGATATATCTGGGGTGGAATATTTAGAGTCTGATTTTTCGTTTTCCGAGTAGTTGATTCTTTTTTAGTATTAAATATTTTGTTTATAAAGCTGAAAGGGTTTTATTTCAACGTCCAAGTGTACATTATGTACTAAGTAGCTCACTACTTCCATTTCGTTAACTACACAAATAACAATTTCACTAAACAGTTTATATTGCTTATTTTCTATAACAGTAAACTCTTTCCATAAATTAAAGTATCAAACATATTTAGGTGAACTATTCAGGGATACCCTATAAGCAATAGTAGCGCCCTCATTAATTTTCATCTCTTTTTTGACAGACTATATGTATCGGCGACATCCGGGATGAAGGGGTCTGGTGCTGTTCACATTCAAATGAGCCGGCTCGATGTTCATGTAATGTCGTTAGTGACAATTATTAAAATCTTGTGGCAGGAATGGGGGAAGAAATGATGTTTATCTACGTGAGTAAGCATTTGAGAAAGGAAAGATAAACTTTTCGTCAAGGCTAACCCAACTAAAAACTTAACCTGCGTAGATTATATTCTTACATTACACGTAAAATGGCGCCGATTCCCTCGTTCACGAACTAAATTTAAGTTCAATGCATCTTCTTCATTCTATTAGGATAAGGATAGAAGATAAATATTAGTTTAGTCCTGTCAAATTAGTCAACACCTGACGTAAATTGACGTATTTTCAGTAGCCATTTTTTTAATCACGTCTAAACTTGTCTATGTAGTGTCTTAATTTGACAGGACAAAACTAATATTTATCTTCTGTCCTTTTCTTAATGAAATAGAAAGAAAAGATGCACTGAACTTAAATTTAGTTTAGTTTGTAAACAAGGGAATCGACACCATTATCTGTTAATAACGGTAAACTTATCTTTTGATTGCTGTAGTTTTTCTTTCTCATCTTATCGGTTTTTGCAACGGAGATTATTCCCCAAAATATCAGCCGTCTCATTACAAAAGCAGTTGTAACTTAAGCCCAAGCTAAAACCTTCGAGCCAGTTTTTGTACCTTGAACTTGATGCTTGCTACTGTATAGTTCCTAATACAAAAACTCACTTGAGAGCCGGGTAAGTTGTCAATTTTGTTTTAAGAAGTTTAAACTAGTCGAAATAAAACTGGCTTGAAGGTATAACCTTCAAGCCAGTTTTTTAGCTTGGACTCAAATAAGAACTCGTTTTGTAATGAGACCCTAAACAATACTTCTCGAAAAACTCCTGGATGTTGTTAAAAATCTATCTCACGGTTAGATGCAATACACAAACAAGGGGAAAGCCCGATTGAATCCGTTGCCAAGAGCCAATGTTAACATTATCAATACATTTATTCCGTACATAGACTGCTGGTTGGATACAAGTTAAGCGGTCGAAGAACAACTGTCGACATAGCCGTCACGAATACTAATTGGTTTATCGTGAATAGTTAAACGCAAACACCGTTTATTAAG
This sequence comes from Eremobia ochroleuca, assembly GCA_949629135.1. Classification (NCBI taxonomy): domain Eukaryota; kingdom Metazoa; phylum Arthropoda; class Insecta; order Lepidoptera; family Noctuidae; genus Eremobia; species Eremobia ochroleuca. The sequence goes on along the minus strand of OX451386.1, from coordinate 6,025,065 downwards.
CTTGAACTAATATGTTTAACCCGGCGGCACTCGCTACTGGGTAAAAAATACCACAGAGTACAACTACACTAGCACTGTCGATTTATAATTTTTGATCTCAATTTTACGTGATACCTAAGAAAAAAATTTTTTTGTTGATTTTTCTAAGACTATGAAGAATTTTTGTTTTTAATTTTGCGTTCTTTTTTAAGATAAGCTATAATTTGAAATAAATAATAATTCAAACTTTCAATTTTCTTTTATTTATTAGACATTAGTATTGATAAACTAAATACGCCATTAAAGTCTGTAAAGCTAACTTATTTTCCAAGATAATGTCATTTAAATCATGTGGTATTTTTTACCCGGTAGCGAGTATTCGTGCATGTAAACACCTAGCGAGTACCGCCGGGTTAAGCGCTTAAGCAGCTTTAGGGATTTATTCCCTTTAAATCAAGCTTATAATAAATAATAGCAGCCTTTTAGTGTCCCACTGCAGGGTAAAGGCTTTTTCTCATACAGAGAAAGCATGAGCATTGATCATCCCGCAAGTCCAGGTGTCCTCACGATGATTTCTAACAAGGAAACCTCGCGAGGTGTCCCTCACCGATTTAGTTGCGGCTTTACTATAATAATCTACATGAAAAATGATGAACCCTCAAAGTTCGGTACCCCAAAATGATGGTTTGCAGTTTTCACATATTTCTAATAATTTTTTTTCCAAAATGACTAACCATTAAAAAGAGCATAAAAAAATATGAAAAATACCTCACATATTTATAAGACTTACATTTGGTCCCATTAAAAAATAATAAATAGTTTTTGAGTTATGATTTTTTTGTTATTTTTAATTTTAAAAAATTGTATATCCACAATTCTTATAAATATGTTAATAAAGGTATTTTTCATAATTTTTTATGCTCTTTTTAATGGTTAAAGTCATTTTGGAAAATGTTTATTAGAAATATGTGAAAACTGCAAACCATAATTTTGGGGTACGAACTTTGAGGGTAATTTTCACCCCTTTAAAAGGTTTGTTAGCAAAAAAAAAAATACGTATCTCATCATTTTCATGTAGATTATTTTAGTAAAGCCGCAACTAAATCGGTGAGGGACACCTCGCGAGGTTTCCTTGTAAGGTAAACTATGAATTGAAAACAGTGATAGTATAATAATGACTACGAAATATTGGTTGCTTGCCAGTTCATGAAGCACAGGGTTGGTCAAATACCAATCATATGCGAAAAATAACACAGAAATAGTAGAAAATATCAACACAAAATATGCACAAACACATGTGGCAATTACCCTGCCAATATCGTGTGAAGCAAGCTTATTATCTTCCAATATTGCTGGGTGGTGGGCGGGCAGTCAACGAAAGGGAATACTTTATTCGGGTAAGTAGGTACTCGTAGGCGAAGTATGTACAAACGGCGTCTCGTTACTTATGCAAAAGCGTCGAATATTAAATGATACAACTCTATTGTATGTATCGATCCTAAATTACTGATATAACAGTATTAATACACCAAAAGGGAAACGTATTCATAACCTTTCATTAAATTTAATAAAAAGACAGCAACAACAAATAAGGCCCACGGCCCACTCCCTCTCACAGAGAGGAGGCCTGTGTCCCAACAGTGGGAATATTATAGGCTGATTATGTGTTAACAACAAATAAGAGCTCATGCATAAGGATTTTTAAGAAAAAAATAATTAATCGATGTCAAAGTTATACATATGTCAGTCCCTTGCGTTAAAGTTAGTCTTTGGTTAAAGCCCGACAACTAAGTTTCGTAAAGTTTTTGGAGGCAAAAAAACAGCTCTATTTTGTAATGTTTACCTTTTTAGTCAGCTGGGGTGACAGTAACCCCGTTACGTCTCCCTTTACTCAGTAACGACCCCAATTTCTACAGAAATTATTACTGCGTGGACTACTTACCTAAGTTCATTTGCGATTAAAAATGGGGAATCCCGTAAGCTGTCTCGATAGCAAAACATGATGTTGCATATTTCGGGTGCGGAATTTAGGCAGGGCAGCGATGATTCATTTGAGTAGGTAGGTAACTAATTTAAATTCATATGAAAACAACTCGATACTGGTAATTAACAGACATAACTACGGACATTTACATTCATTGAAATCTGACGGGTGTTGACACCACACGTGTCAGATTGTGGAAACAGAGGCGGAGAATTACATACAGTGCATCTTAATGATACAGAAAGAATTTTATAAGTACTTCCAGAATCTTTGCGCCCAAAAACGACTTAACACTTAGTCGAAAACCCCCCTTTCAAAAGCAAAGTGAATAGAAATATATTCTTCCCTATACAAGTTGTAACTTAAATAACGCACAACCTCTTAAGGGGTCATTCTACTCATCATTATGAACAACTTTTACTATGGGACTAAACCGAAAATCGCGAAAAAAAAATCAGCTGTTCCCTACATTTATGTTCGCATAACTCGTCAAAATGTAGGGAACAGCTGATTTTTTTTTCGCGATTTTCGGTATGGTCCCCTAGTAAAAGTTGTTCATAATGATGAGTACAATGACCCCTTAAGAGGTTGTACGTTATTTAAGTTACACCTTGTATATGGATCTATAACCCTTAAAAACTTAGAAATCAAAAAAAAGAATGAAGAATCTTGTCAAACGTCCCATTATACGTTAAACAAACAGTTATTAGGTAGCACCACTACATCCATCAAGGGATTGCTTGCATAAAGAAGCGGGTCGGGCCCGACTCCGGGTACAGATAGCTGCAGGCTGATTTTCGGAAACAGTTACATGTTTTAACTGTTTCTTTATGTGTGAGCGCATAACTTAACACGGGACTTCCCGCACCGACCGGCCGGCAACGACTTCTCTTTACCAGGAACCCGCTTCTTTATGCAATCACCTTAAGGTTAGTCATGATAACAACTATACAGGCGTGAACATGCTACTCATATAATTATTGTACACAGACATATCGATTAAAGGTACACCTCGGTGATATGACGCGAAGCATTATGTTAAGCCTGGGATTGTGTGATCTAGGCACGTGAAAGAGTGTCAATGTTCCAGTATTGGGTTTTTCTCTTGGCATTTTTTATGTTAGAGACATTTGGAGGACGCGCAATCAATGTCGCATTCAATAGCCTTTAATCCTTAACATTCCTGGAAAAAATACAGTGTTGTGTTTTCAGAATTTTCTCGAATAATAAAAGGTAAAACTTAGAACACACAGCGCAGTAAGCAATCCAGGGCCGTGTCTCCAAAAAACCTCTTGAATAATTTAAAAATCCAAGCAAGAGTCTGACGTTACATTAAGTAAATCTCTAGCATGTAAGCCCCAAAGTCGTTTACCCAAAAAGACTAGCAAAGTGCCAAAACGTCTCTGGAGAACCTTCAGAAAAGGCATTTTTTATCGGAGTTACAGAAAAAAAAAAACATTTCGTCAAATATTCCCAATAGCCCGTTTACCGTTATGAGGCAAGAAGTTTGCTTACAGAGAAACCATATAGGTGTAAAAATTCAGATAACCATTAAAGTTTGATCAAAGCACATAAGTAACATACAGGTGAAGTTGGGTCGAGAGCGAATTTAACTATTCATGCTCCGGAGTCGTTCGATTCATGAGCCCAAACATGCAAGTTCTCCTAAGACAGGCAGCACATCTCTTAAAGCCACTGAGGTAATCTAACTCTGAATAGTGGATCGAAGAGAAATTGTTTTGGTATTGTAAATATACTGTTATTTTCGAATGTGATGAGACCAATCAATAGATTGTGTACTTTGATAGTTTTGTTGGTTAGCAAACATCAATTGGAGCAGCGTAAAGTCTTTTCGTTTTACTTCCAATTGAAAGTAATTAGATTGTGTCTGAGACCTAACGATGTACCACATTCACTTACTGGAACCAATTCGGATCACATATAAAAATCGAATTACAAAATCGTTACAACAGATTCTTGAATTGAAGCTTCCCCTAAACTGTTTTATAACTTCTTAAAGGAGGTCAGTGAGCCTTGATCGTGGGACAACGAATTACTAGAATGTAGTATCTTACATCACGTAAAATTGATTTGGAGTCCGCTCTCGGGTTTGGGTTACTTCTTGGATTCGAATCTGCATTTTTAACGCTCAGTTAGACAGGTAGCGACTTAAAGTGGGCTATGGAAATTCAGGAAATGGAACGATCAGGGAAAACGGCTCCCTTGTTATTGAGATAAACATGCTGTTTCTTTTTAAACCTTGAATTATTCATTCTTTCCAGTATTTTATTTTGAAATAGCTTTCAAATTTATCAATATTAACGTCGATTTACCTCATAAAATTGATTACGGTGTCGTGTCACGCCAAAATTGTCAGCTTTGAAGTTGTAAAATAAAACGAGTCATCTGTTTCTGATAAAATCAAAACCTGTTTGTGTTCTTATTGATCTTGACTTGGCAATGAACTTCGTTACCAAGCTGTAAATGCTTTTAAAATTAAACGATCGAATATGGCGACATCGTCTTCAAAATTTGTTCCAACACTGCACGAATTTAATATTCCCGAGTGTCTCTTAATGGATTACTTGCTCCGATTGCAATCTTATCTTCTATTTCGTACTTCAATCTGGACATAAGTACACATACTCAACACACAAATAGATTAACAACTTACATCAACAAGACACCGCCAACACACAGGAACCATTCCACACTGTTGGATCACTTCAACAATCCCACCACACTGTTGCTTATCTAACGGCACGCACACATAACCTGAAACAATGGAAACATTGTATTAAACAATTGAACAACACGTGGTAAATACAATCCAGGTTCAGCAGTAGACAGTGAAGAATATGAAGTACACGTATTTATTGGACACAGTGGAGTTACTATAGTCCGGCCGCCGAGAGAATGTGTTCCTGACACCTGTCAATACGACAGTTCTAATGGTTAATAAAGATCAAATTCACAAAACACGCATTCGTTTGTATGAAACTTACAATAATGTTAAAACCATTCCTAGAATCGCAAGAGGTGTATCTTATATTTAACCGTAGGCGTCTTTATAACATCAATTCAAAGATTTTAACCCAAAGATTGTCATTCAAATGAGGATACTTCGGTCAAATGATGGGATAAGATTTCGGGATAAAGCTATCTAGAACAGCGACCATCGAAATCGCAAAGACGGCCTAGTAACCATTATCTAGTTACATGATAGTATAGTTACTCATAGCACAAGCTCTGCTTAGTTTGGGACTAGATGGCGTTGTGTGAAAGTTGTGGAATATTATTATTATGATTTGAATAAAATTATTTATCATAATAAAGGCTTAGTAGGTAATAAAATAAACTAAATCAGATTATCATTTAAATCAAAGTACTAGTTACAATCAAATAACAAGGTAGAATCCAGTAAGATTGAATTTTATAGGTAGGTATTCAATAGAAATACATTAACAAGATTAATTGGATTGGAATTTCGAAGTAAGGGATCTTACTAACAATATCCTTCTTAATAAATAGCAATCAATATAAAGTTGAAAAGCAATCACGGTGTCTACCCAATTTATTTAACATCAAGGAATCTTGTTTCTAAGAATGATCAAACAAGAATGAGGAAAAGACGAAATATTCCTGAGAATTTATTAAAAGGTTCGAAATTAAAAACGTGGAACATGACTCAGCTTCTGGTACCTGATTGAGTGGACTCTTTGAAAGTGCTTCACAGGTGGATGAAGGCATTCGAGTCAAAGATACTGTCGTAAAAGAAATTTAATGTAAAAGAAGTTCTCGTTTTGTAGAAAATGCGAGTTCCAAGCGACGAGATTTATAACAAACTAGCTGCGCCTCGCGGTATCACCCGCATAAGTGTCGATCCCGTAGGAATATCGAGATAAAAAGTATCCTATGTGTTAATCCTGGTTATAAACTATCTGTGTGCCAAATTTAATCCAAATCCGTTCAGTCGTTTGAGCGTGAAGAAGTAACAAACATATAAACACACACACAAACTTTCGCCTTTATAATATTAGTGTGATTCTCATGGTTGTAAATCTTATACTTATTATTATTTATTATCCTGTAACGCACACTCAATCACAGGCAACCACAGTTTACACAATAACATAGTAAAAATGGGAGACTAAAAGAAAGTTAGCACGTTATTGCATAATATATTAGGAAGCAATCAGGAATTGAAAGCAGAACCTGCTTGGCACCTGACCAAATTGGATGGGATTGAAATTTAAAAAAAATACGCGCGAGCTACGGAAATATTCTTTCACCATTCAATTTGTTTCGATGCCTAATTCAATCTAGCAATATTCGGGCTTGGGAAATCAAGACCTCGTATTTAAGAGGCGTTTCTGAAAATTCGACAGTACTGCATGTATAAATGTTTGGATAATTTCATGCTCAAATGAATACAAATTGGTCGAGTTTACGAGTATACGTTGATTAAACAAAACTGAGTGCATATTTAAATGTCCCGTGAGTGTTATTAACAATGAATATTTCAGATTGGTGGACAGCAGATTCCATCTGCGCAGTTTGTTAGCAGTTATTTCAATCAATAAGCTACCTACTTGCGATTCAAAAGAACTATCCATGTGCTCATATTTTTTTTTGCATCTCTTAAATTCTGATATTTCCGGTTTGCTGGTATCTATTCCTATAAATCTCTATAGATTTGACCTGTTTTTATTTAATATCCTCTGTCAATGTTCTTCGAAGTAGAACGTCTTATAATTCAAGCTAAAATTCATTACGTATCACAAGAATATGATTATGAAGGGAAAGAGCCAAAGATGTTCTCACACACAACTTGTACTTTCGTCAGTTGTGATTAAGTTTAGTTTACAAAGAGATAACCGGTGTTCTGTTCAGCGTTTACTTTCACTTCTCCGTTACCTGCGGCAGCCATATATTTATCATTTAGATGTTTCCACGCCTTTACCGTCTCTCAAGAAACTTCCACCTTAATTTCTCTCTAAAAGTTATTTTCAATTTTAACAGCTGCTTTTTTTGCCGGTATGGTTAGGAAAGAGGTTGAAATATTAGTACACTCATATTGCCTGCCTCACCATAATCTGCCTATAATATCCCCACAGCTGGGATACAAGCCTCTTCTCTTCGAGAGGGAGTGGGCTGTAATCTACCACTGTAATAGTATTGCCTGCCTAATACCATTATATTGGCAACTCTAATGGATGACTATCCAATGCCGCTGTCGCGATTTCGACGTTTTGCCACAAATTGTTAACCTTACCTTGGCAAGGAATCATTGAAAGTGAGAGGTCATATCGGTAGTAATAATTTCAAATAGTCACGTTTCTGCTTTTTTGAAGTACTATTTGACACGATTCTCTTTATCCGCATTGCATAATATTCAAGACTTACTAACAAAATCCAAGTCATCGTTATCTACGTCTACGGGTAATAATTTGAACAAATCCGTCCACAGAGGCAAGCAGATAATAACTAATCGTACACCTGTCAAGGTCCACATTAATACTAATTACTAATTATCTTCACATGTGCTTCAGCACCTGTCACCAAATTCAATCATAGAAACCATATACGCTAGGCATTTTATGTATGGTACCACTGCCTACTTAAGCTGGCATATTTTGCAAGTACGATCTGACTTGACAACAATAAAGTAAATTACAAATGAAACCTTGGACTGTCTTTCCGCATAGCAAAAGGCTTAGAACGTTATGACAATGGCCACACGCATTTATGACGTATGAGAACGACTGATGGTATGCGAATTCTTCGTGAAAAACCTTGGTGGTGGATTCGGGCTTTGACAAAACTGAGATTCAACCCTAAATATGGCACTGAAACTAACATATCGCTAAGTACTATACAACGTGTAACGTTAAATGCGCAAAACCTCAGACACCCCAACTGATTTTTAATTCGATTGACCTATTTCAGAGAGAAAATAAGTCATTCAAAAAATTGTAAAGGTTTTATGTGCTGTTTTAGTTTTACTGGACTCATTCTGATCGTTTCTTGCGTCTGCGACGATGCTTTACCGAGGGAGGAGTCGTCACCGGGCCGCTGCGCCGCACTGACATTGGCTTGCTTGACCTATTAATAAATAGACACGGCAACGTTTTTAATGAAGATTTTTTGGAAAAATGTGGCCTATATTAAAAAATGATTCAATTAATTCTGCTCGTTATTCTGATCAAACTATTTTCAGGTTTTGCGCATTTAACGATACACGTTGTATAGGGTGAAAATAGTATTATTATTTGTTTTAGCCTCAACGAATCAGCTGTTGACAATGAAGACTGCACAAAGGGATCTTTCAAAAGTGACTAAACGGGAAAAGATGTTAACCTAAACAATACATTATTATACGTTGTTGCAAATTACGTCATCTAAATGTGGCAGTCACTTTACATTTAGGTTAATCTAATATACTTTTCTTCCGAATGGTTGTGAGACCTGTGGACTCCACAAAATGTCAGTTGTAAGTCATTACACACTAAGAAAATAACGAACAAACTACATTTATATTAAAATAAATCCAAAAATACAAAACCAACGTCTAAAACAGTACTACAGGAGGTAGGCCACAAATCAATATTTTCGTACAAAATTGCCGTCGCGTGTATTTACCCATTTAAGGGCAAAGGCGACACCTAGCCTAAATATAAACTTTCCCACGTTCCACTATGTCATGTCAACGGCCTTAAAAAAATATAATATGATAATATCGCTTTATATTCTGTCACACTTGGAAAGGAAAATATTCCTTAAACTCAATACAATTCTACGTAAAAAGTAGAAAATGGTATAAAGTTAGAATATTAAATCTACGTTGCCATGTCAGATATTCATCGCCAAAAAGTACGATTGATTGGAATCGAATCAATTATTTTCAAGATTCACCTTGATGTTGTGATGACTTTCAGTTTCAGAAGCATAGATAACTGTTGCCTGTCCAATGTCCAACACCTGTTTCAGCAAACACTCAAGATAAACGAGAAACTAACCAAATACGTAACCAAAATGATTTCAATGATCATCTTTGATTCATAATTCATTATCAAAGGTGAACAGCTTATCTATTCACAAACACTCGATACGCTTCCGTACCGTATCGAACATCAATCAATGTTGCAGTAGGAGTCCTCTAAACGCTGTTCGCAAGTCCAAAACCCGAAAATGTTGTTAGTTTTAAGGTTGCGTTTCCACAGAAGCGGAGCTGGGCGGAGCGGAGCGGAGACGTGTAGGAATCGTCCAATCACAGACGAGACGAGTGATGCGATGAGGATTTCAACCATTGTGATTAGTCGATTCCTGCACGTCTCTGCTCCGCTTCGCCCAGCTCCGCTTCTGTGGAAACGCACCCTAAATCAAATAGACGACAGTTATTCTTCCGACAGCTGTTTGCTGACGGGAGCCAGGCAGATCAGGTTATCGACATGTTTCGTTTTAGATTCGATGGCCTATACGATAGCTGTGAGGATGGTTGTCAATAGCTATACATATGGCATATATATCAGTCGTTATCTCAATGTATATATACCCCAATCCTAGCTATATAATCTTAGATTTGTTTCGTCGTTCTTCCTCTGCTCTTATAACCATATCTTTCGTTAGAATACACGCAAGAAATGTTATCATAAATCACAGGGTTTAATACTATTATATCCAAGTCAGTGAACTGTAAAATTGAAGCCTTTTCAAGTATCTGGTCACGTAACAAAGCTTTATAACTTGGTTTTGACAAAGTATTTTATTTTGTTAACGTTGTTCATAAAGTCGATTTGGTCAAGCTGTGCGATATTGGAAAGATCTGTCGGTCTATTCTGTAAAAATCTCACCGTAAAAACAGAAGTGAAGTGAGATTGAAGCGAGCTGTCATTCCTCCTGATGATGCCAGGGATCGCCAGGGAATGACACTATTGACCGCTCACGTCTTAGGAGACGTTAAGTTTTCACGGTGAGAATTTTATAGAGCAGATCGTCTGTTCTTATGATATTTTTACTTCAAACACAGGCTGATTCTAAGTTATGAATACATTTTCTATCAAAAAATATTTGAAATTGGATAAAGCTTTTTCTTTTAAGTAAATTGGTACTACAATGAAAGCACTTAACAAGTAATGGCATCTTTAAGTGTACAAAATCAAATCAAAACATCAACTTAAGAGATGCAAATGACATTAGAACGACAACATAGTTCGAGTAATACCTAATGAAGTGTGTCCACTGTGTTCTTGGAATAATAAATAGCTTCCTGTACCTACTCATTGGCAAAGACTAAATAAGAATCATCGCTTGGAGTTGATACGGCCGTCAATCTATCAAAAGTTTGAGACACGAGTATAGAAACTATGCTACGAAGAATATTCAAAAGCATTACACACCTCAAATAAAAATTCCACTAATGAGTAAAAAAACTTCACTTTTAGCACAGGCCACACAATTTCTAAACCACAAATCAAAACACAGAATCACTAATCACCACACCAAACTCCCACATTCCGAGTATTCAGTACCCCCTCTCCGAACCGCACTGGTCTGTGAACGCGGTAATCTGCGCAAGAGCACGCAAGCTTCCGTCCGTAACGCACACCCACCACAAACTAACTGAGCAAAGTATGAGCGAGCGAGGAAGCGGGCGGCGATTGAAATGTTCCAGTAGATACTGCCTGGCGGAATGTAGTCAATGCAGATGTTGATTTCGCGTGATTGGAGTCGAAAATAATTACGCTCCGAAGTTATCGGTAGAATTATTTAGCTAAGGCACAGATTTCTGAACAGTTACGGTCTATTGATTTTAGAAATTAGTTTTAGGACCTGGTTAGATGGTTACGAAAGTTTGTAGTTAAGAAAAGTTAGTGTTACTTAAAAATCGGTATGTGAAAAGTTTTTGCACTGTTTGTTTCCTAACACTTTGACTTCCAGAACTGAAACTGTCATTGGGTTTTTCTATAAAGCTGAACTAATCGGTACTCGGAAATGGAGCGATATAGTGTGACTGATTCGTCCCCTATATTGAAACATTGAGGGATAACAACATTACTTTGTGGCAAGGCGGTAGGATTATGATATTTCCTGCGTATTTGTTGTATTCGTCATGGAGACCAATGGTCTAAACGCTTGTTACTTGCAACGGATTCCACGTATCGGTTGCCATCCGCCGCAGTCATGCCGTCGCGCATGAGTAACGAGGTCCCGCCACTAAGTGTAAATGGGGATAGAAGGTCCAGGCCTAATAGCCACTATTAGGGTCACTCACCATTTGAGGCCAAGGCTTAAAAGTGATGAAAACCGAGGACATGAAAATTTAGATGAGATCCCTAAGTCGGAGTCTTTGACGAAGGTCTCGATATTACGTAGCAATTTCTTGATATTCCTATTCTTTCATGTAGATACAGGTATGGCTCAACATCGTGATAAAGATGAAAACGTCCACAGAGTTAGTAGTAGGGTGGGCTGCGGATACTCCTGAATCAATCATGGAGGCTCTTTTAACAAGTAACACGAATTAATTACAACTAACCAGTTTAACGAAAGAGCTGAACCGAATGACTGAGCAAGGATAGCGACAAAGGCAATTATGCTCACGGGTTTATTAATGTGATATCAATGCATTGAATGAAGTGGACCTCCTGTACATACCTGTTTAGTAAACCTGCGCACACGCACGACACAGAACTAACAATGATATGCTCATCGCGTCCAGATTTAGAAGATGGTTTCACGGATAAGCCTACACTGGGCAGCGTAAGACCATTTAGATAATCTGAGTGTATAAGGAAAATAGAATGAGGTTGTCTTCTCAATGAATTTATCCTAGACATTATGTCTATATCAAGTAATTGTCAAGTCAAGCGAAATAGTGTTGTTATGACTTAGTATAAAAGTGGCCAAGCCACTTAAGTTAGTGATTTAATTATTCTGATTGCTCTGATCTAGAACTTTGAATACAGCGTTACAATGCGAAGACAGTTCAGGCATTTAATCCCCGAATTTCTCAACTCCATAACAAACACTAACAAAACTTCTCTGTAACTTGGAAAACAAACGCAAACGAAGAACCTTGAAGTTGGAGCAACGGCTATTCGACCGCAATTATTCCGGCAAGCATGATCGATATAATAAGAGCAGCTACACGATATCTGGAAGCGAACATTCACGGTTTAACTAATAGGAGCACGTGGTAAACATGACTAATCTGCGTGCAAGTATCAAATTTTAACGCGGATCCCAACAATTAGGATTGACATGCTACTGTCCTGATTAAAACTACAGATTTTGAGCGAGAGCGTTCATATTATCTGAAATGAAACATAACTCTGCAAAATATCAGAATTGGAAGCCACAGACGTGGTACCAAGAGACAGACCGATTCGTATGCATAATTTTGAGAATGGATCCTTCAAACTAACTTTTATTTCACCCATCAGATTGGTTTGCCCATACACGTACTCTACTACTCTGGTTCCGTTTGATGACTTCTTTTTATTTTATAACCACAAAGTTTAAACGTTAAGAGTATAACCTCTATCATGATTGAGTATCCAACTATCTATTCAATATCTCGTGCTTCCAATTCAAATCAAAATCGATTCAATTTGATTTCTCGCACAAATATCACGCGAAACGGATTCCAAATCCGACTCCAGGTTATTGATTAGGCTTTCTAGCTTGATGAAATAATCTCCTATGTTATTCCCAGAAGATACTAGGAACTGATAACAATGCTAGCATAAAAAGAACTTAGAACTCAGATTCTGAACTTTGAGAAACGAGATATCGAAAATAGATTTGAATCTAGTTCTATCTTTTTCGAATTTGAGCTGGGAATGGAAGGAAAAGTTCAATAAGATCGCCTTTTATGAGAACAAAGGCGAGTATAACCATATTTTTAACCGACTTCAAAAAAAAATTTTATATAAAAAAAAACAACCGACTTCCAAAAAAACACTAAAAATTGTGAAAAATAATTTTAATTTTGGAAGTCGGTGTCGTTGGTTCCGCATTTTGGTTTTTTGACACCGACTTCCGAAATTAAAATTATTTTTCACAATTTTTAGTGTTTTTTTGGAAGTCGGTTGTTTTTTTTTATATAAAATTTTTTATTTTTCACTTTTTAGTTATATCTACCCCAATCAAATTCATATAAACACTAGGTACTTGCTATGTAAATATCAGTGACAGGAAGCTGCATCTGCGTTTATAGGGTACAGACGTGATGTTATGTTGTGCGATTGCGTAAAAAATGCATACAAATGCGATAGCAGCAGTCGCGGTTGTTTTACTGGTATTAATTATTATTATAATAAAAAAAAATTATAACCTTTGTAGTGACTACAGGCGTGATATTATGTTGTGTGATGGTGTAAACAATGCTTAGATATGCTATAGCAACAATCGCGGTTAATCTGCTGTTATTTATTGAAGAGTTCCCCCGATTTCTACAAGATCCCATCATCAGATATTGAAATGGTGACAATGGGACCACACGGGAAGCACCAGCTTTCAAATAAAAAAAGAATCATGAAAATCGGTTCACCCAGTCGGTTATTATGAGGTAACAAACATAAAAAAAAAAAAAAAAAAAAAAAAAAAAAAAAAAAAAAAAAATACAGTCGAATTGATAACCTCCTCCTTTTTTTGAAGTCGGTTAAAAAAGGAGGAGGTTATCAATTCGACTGTATTTTTTTTTTATGTTTGTTACCTCATAATAACCGACTGGGTGAACCGATTTTTTTGATTCTTTTTTTATTTGAAAGCTGGTGCTTTCCGTGTGGTCCCATTGTCACCATTTCAATATCTGATGATGGGATCTTGTAGAAATCGGGGGAACTCTTCAATAAATAACAGCAGATTAACCGCGATTGTTGCTATAGCATATCTAAGCATTGTTTACACCATCACACAACATAATATCACGCCTGTACTCACTACAAAGGTTATAATTTTTTTTTTATTATAATAATAATTAATACCAGTAAAACAGCCGCGATTTCTGCTATCGCATATGTATGCATTGTTTACGCAATCGCACAACATAACATCACGTCTGTACCCTATAAACGCAGATGCAGCTTCCTGTCACTGATATTTACATAGCAAGTAGTGTTTATATGAATTTGATTGGGGTAGATATAACTAAAAAATGAAAAATTTTATATAAAAAAAACAACAGACTTCCAAAAAAACACTACAAAGTGAAAAATAATTTTAATTTCGGAAGTCGGTGTCAAAAAACCAAAATGCGGAACCAACGACCCAGACTTCCAAAATTAAAATTATTTTTCACTTTTTTGTAGTGTTTTTTTGGAAGTCGGTTGTTTTATTTTATATAAATTTTTTTTCGAAGATCATCCTTACAACAAAGTCTCAAAATTTTAATCTTAAGGTGGTACTAGTCGATATTATTTCCATACAAAGGAGATGGTCCAAAAAATACCCAGAATCGATTGGGACAAACTGGGTGCCAATAAGTTCTTTGTAATGCACAATTTAACCCACCGAAAGAGTAACGCCGAAATGAATGGGGTATATGAGCCACAGGCTGACAAAGTAACTGCTGTGAAACGGCGCTGATTTCAGATCGTCTTAGATGGGTCGAGATCCATTTGCCATCCTTGCTGGCAACGCATTGTATACACAATGAGGCGACTTCAAGCAGCTCCTTTACCGTCGCAAACGTTTACTTTACCTGGTTTCACACGTGCAGCGAACACTTCGAGACGATGTCTGTTCGATAGTTGTACCGCAAGGGAACTTCGCCAAGTGCCCGTACTATAAAAGCCCACCCCCTAAGCTATTATTATTTTTACATACCAGAACTTGCTCGAGTCTGTCGATTTCATTTAATGAATTCATCATGGGAGGATTTCTCTGCAAGTGTAGTCAAGATCAGTTCAGAAGTGAGAACATGCGCGATATAGTTGCAATATATACACGAATCCTTGAAAGAAGAGGAACTGTAAACTTCAAAATTAAAAAAAAAACACTTCTTATTCAAGATTTTTTCATAAAATAATTTGTCAGTCTATAGCTCATATACCCCAACGATTTCAGCATTGACTAACTACTTACTGGTACCCATTTAGTCCCAATCGAGTCTGGGTTTTTGGTCCATACATTATGGACCATGTCCTTTCGGGAGGGTATTGCTCCACTGTTTGACATTGCACATCCAAAGTTAAACATGATATCGTTTTGTCTTATTATTAATTTTGTCTGAGCGGAAACAGAATAGTAATTTTACTATTCTGTTTCGTTTTTCGTACTATTTTTAACGTAACTTTAGGTGTAAATCTACACTAACCTACACTAATATTATAAAGAGGAAATATTTGTATGTATGTATGTACGAATAAACTCAAAAACTCGTGGACCGATTTCAAAAAATTTATCACCATTAGAATGCTACACTATCCCTGAGTAACAGGATATATTTATTACTAGAAAAAATTAGGGGTTTCTACTAAAACTTCAATAATGTAACCCAAGGTTTAAAAAAATTAGCCATAAAATGTCTTTAACCTTGAATTAAAATTTTGTCTTAAAAAGTCAATATGTTGTGCTACAAAAGTTAGTGACAGAAACGAATCGCTGCAAAACCGACTCCACGTAGTCTTGTCTGCCCTACTCTTAGAGTGTAATTTAGCCCCGCAGCGCCAGAGCCGTGACAGAAACCATGCCTGATGCATGTTGCATGCTGCATGCTTGCTGCATGCTTGCTACATGCATGGGTGTATTCTTGTTTGCATTTTCGCATGCAAGGTGTATGCTGCATGCATAGATTCTTGTTTGCGTGCGTATGCTTGTTTGCATGCTTCTTACAGGGAAATAAAACCACATATACAACGTGTAACGTTAAATGCGCAAAACCTCAGACACCCCAACTGATTTTTAATTCAATTGACCTATTTCAGAAAGAAAATAAGTCATTAAAAAAAATGTAAAGGTTTTATGTGCTGTTTTAGTTTTACTGGCCATTCTGATCGTTTCTTGCGTCCGCGACGACGCTTTACCGAGGGAGGAGTCGTCATCGGGCCGCTGCGCCGCACTGACATTGGCTTGCTTGACCTATTAATAAATAGACACGGCAACGTTTTCAATGAAGATTTTTTGAAAACTGTGACCTATATTAAAAAGTGGTTCAATTAATTCTGCTCTTTATTCTGATCAAACTATTTTCAGGTTTTGCGCATTTAACGTTACACCTTGTATGTTAACAATCCACTGTTTTCACTATCAATTTTATTAGTATGGTAAGAAATACAAAATTACTTTAATTATGAATTTTCTGCAATGTGATAGACTAGTCTTTCAATTATTATGGATATGAAATGTACGCCAAAAGATGATTCTAACTGTAAACTTTCTGAGATATGATAGTTCTGCCTTTTAATGACTATCGATATGAAATGTATGCCAAAAGATGTTTCTGACTGTGAACTTTCTGCGATATGATGGTTCTACTTTTTCATTATTATGGATATGAAATTTATGCCTAAAGATGATTCTGACTTACAAAATTATGGGTTTTGAATGTATGATAAATGAGTGTTTGCCAAACGATTTTCGAAATGAAAGTTTATGCAATCCGTTGTTATGCAAAATAATATTATGATATAAAAAGTTCTGCTATAAAGGTTGAACCCGTTTCTGTGCATGCTAACAAGACGTTGTGCGTGTAGACTAGCGTCTTACTGATACTATCTCTGTCGGACACGATGCAAGTGAGACAGTCACCATGACCATGTCCACCAGTCCACCAGTGAGTTGGAGCTCGCGACTAGTTCTACCTTAAGAATTTGATTTTCTGCCACCAAACCCACCATATAACATCCGATAGTATAGAAAAAAAAAAAGATGTCCGATTTGGATTTCATGATGACAGTTTTTTACTTCTGTTTATTCTTCATTAAAAAGAACCTTAACACAGGTGAAGGTCAAAAGCAACCGCATGATTTTGTCGTAGAGCCAAAGGTCATGATAATGAATAGTAAAATTAGACGACATTGACCCTGAAAGGTCACAGTCATGGCCGCTTTTTCAATGTCCGAAGTGACACTTCCAGTTTCCAAGCTAATTGCAGAAATAGGATTCGTCTGAATAATGTTATAGAGAACAAAACACATGCCTACAATTTATATAGGGTTGAGCATTGATGGTAATTTTTTACGACTGCCGTGGCTTAAGAGAGTCCTATGTTCGGCAGTTGACTGCAGTAGGCAATCATGATACTGAGGATTCAAAACAATATTTTTGGTCCAAAAGTTCACTTAAGAAGTTATCTGACCCATATCAATCTATGGACGTGAAACTACATGAAATCCAACCACATCTCATGAGACCAATTAGGTGGAAAGCACCTTTTTGTCTTCACATTCTTACACGAGGGGTTCCGAAGACTAACAAACAAATACCAGTATTATTTATAAGTCTTACGAGTACAACACAAGGCAAGAGCTTAGGAAGCCACATACAGCAGTAATGTTACGAGTTTAGCTCGCAATAGTGCGTAACAAATAATATAATGTAGATGATAAGATTATTAATGTACAGTAACTAACCTACTTTCCTCGATTAGCTTTTAAAATACTGATTTATAGTAATGACTTGAATAATAAGTATTTTCTTGGTTCTAAATGACGTAAATGGGTCTTCTCCAGTGTGGATGAAGTAATTGAAGAGGAGAAAGCTATTGAATACGATAACGTACAATTATAAATAGCAGCATTTCTAAACCTCAGACCAGTGATCAAAATTTTGTCGAGTTTGAAATCTCTGACCAAAAGCAGTACCAAAGAGAGAGAGAGAGAAAGTAGGGCCTGTCAGGAACTTTAAAGAATTGTGCAAAAATTGAGTGCTGGCCAGTAATCAAGTCATTTCGCTAGTTTCTTGAAGCAAAGTATCTGAACGCCCCGAATTGTGAATTCAAGCGACAGCTATGTAAATAGAACCCAGCATTGCATAAATATGTAAACCGTCACGCCCTTTATACCGGGAGGCTTTTATTTAGATAGTAAGTTTTTGTTTACGTTTTTAATATTGATAGATTATTTTTTTGCTTGAGTACGTACAGTTTTTCTTGTATTTGTTGATATATTAGCCTGGCTAGCTGACATACAGCAAATAATGTAACTCAGTGTTGTGTGTCTTGTAATGTTAATTAGGTGGTTGCACATGAAATGGCCGATATCAACACAAAGTAAATTGATATGTTTTTCTTATTACGCACTTGTAGAAACAAACATAAATTGTATACTAAAATAAAACGCGTTTGCTCAAGATTTTAAAGCTTGTTACATTTGACTAGGAGATAGATATAAACGGATTTTAGTGAATTAACATAAAAATGGACAAAAATCAAATACGCACTATATTTTTATACGAGTTCAAACTTGGACATAACGCAGCTATGGCGACTTGCAATATAAATATGGCATTTGGTGAGGGTACGGCTAGTGAAAGAACCACAAGGCGATGGTTTGAAAAGTTTCGTGCTGGAGATTTAAGCCTTGAAGATCAACCACGTAGTAGACCCCAGGAAGTGGTCGATAATGATGAATTACGGGCTTTAATTAAGTCGGATCCGCGTCAAGATGTCCGAGAAATTAGTGCGGAACTTAACGTTCATCATTCAACAGTGTTTCGTCATTTGAAAGCCATTGGTAAGTAAAAAAGTTAGTCAAATGGGTACCACACGAATTAACCTAAAAACACATGGTACGTCGATTCGAAGTCAGCATGTCTTTGATTGAACGGAACAAAAGGGAACCATTTTTCATCACATCACATCATTGGATCATCACGTGTGATGAAAAATGGATCCTTTATGATAATCGTCGTCGTTTGAGTCAATGGCTAGATGCCAATGAACCACCGAAACATACACCGAAACCAGACCTTCATTCAAGGAAGGTTATGATAACTGTTTGGTGGTCTGTAAACGGAATCATACATTATTCTTTCTTAGAACCAGGTAAAACCATAAATGCAGATAAATATTGTTCTCTGCTCGACGAAATGCATCAAAAATTACAGCAGAGTCAGCCAGCATTAGTGAACAGACATGGCGTAATTTTGTTGCATGACAACGCACGGCCTCACACATCAAAAACCACCTTTCAAAAACTAAACGAACTGGGATATGAGATTCTTCCTCATCCACCATACTCACCCGATTTATCGCCAACGGACTATCATTTCTTCAGAGCCCTACAACATTTCTTAGCTGGTAAAAAAAATTGTTATGAGATTGGGGTAGAAAAATGCCTTTGAAGAGTTTTTGGCTACCAGGGATCCAGATTTCTATCGAAAAGGAATAAATTCACTAGTGACACGTTGGCAAAGATGTGTGGAATCAGATGGTGCATATTTTGATAAATCAGCTTTTCTTCAGACGTAATTATTGTGATTAAAATATTCGTTACGAAATCGGCCATTTCATATGCAACAACCTAATACTTTGCATACCTTGTATTGCATTCATTCAAGTATTTTCAAACTGAACAGACAGCTGTGCTGCTGGGCAGTTTGTTTGTTGCGCCACTTCTTCTCCCCAGCGAAAGCACTAGGATGTGGTGAAGGGCGGGCGTTTTGGGGGGACTGTCTTTTGTAATTTTAAATAACGGAAAGTGCTGATTTTCAGCCTAGTCTGAATAAATGACTTTTGATTGCCAATTCTCGTAATTAAAACCGTTCAAAATCTAGTCGCAGTCTCACCTCGGCGACAAACAAATGTCAAAAACTTGTCAAAAATGTCGGGAAAATAGTGGCATTTTTGACAGATTGAGACTGAGACCAGACTGTGAACGTTCTTAAAATTACGAGAACTCCCTCTCGCGAAATCAACTTTCTGGGAAATTAATTTATTAATAACAAAATTATGATAAAAACCGAGAATTCAAATATTATGACGCGTTAATGTTCCGTATACGTTATTAATGTACAAGGTTCAAAAAATAATGTTATCTGAATGCTAACAAGGAACTGATAAAGCGGAGTGCCTACAAACCATTTGAGGGTCGCACTCATAAGTTATGATGTGTACGTATTACGTTATCTATAGCACCCACCATAATTAATACAATTAATTTTCGTGTTTAGGGCATGACTGTCAGACATGATGGATTGAAACTGGTGATTGATTTCGATTTTTCAACTAAACCTCTTTCTAATTACAATGCCAGTAAGTGATTCGGAGATAATTGGGATGTTTCAAAGGCGACGTAAAAGTTTTGGGCCGTTTGCTTATTTCCGCCTTCATCAAGACAATTTAAATCTTTGAAGATTCCAGGATCGTCATTCTTCTCGTAAAAGTCGTTTAAAAAAGGAAATAATAAGTCAAACTGAAGTCGCCGTTAGTAAACAGATGTTGTGTACCATTCTAGTCCTAAACCAGGAGCTCTTTATCTAGTAAATCTAAGCTTAGGAGTCGAAGTATCTGCCAAACCATGCGAACACAGGAGAAAGGCAAAAACCAAAATTGCCCGTCTAATTGGAATTTCTGTATTCTCGTATATATCAAAGAGGCAAGTCAATAGCGCTCAACCCAGGCTTCCAACAAAATTAAAATTTAAGGAAACTGAACCAAGAAGCACTTTAACATTTTCTGGTCCAAATTACAAGAGCTTTTATGAATTATTTTAACGACTTCCGGTTCAAATTATATTAGATCCGAAGAACATGATGATTGTTACGTTCTATTTTTTACCGACGATTAGGGAAGTGACGGAAGAATGTAGATTCGATGTCATCATCAAAGCGTTTTAAGACACACCCAAGTTATTGAACCCCACGAAAGGGAGTTTTGGCGAAAGATATTAGTTTTTCGTCCACAATTAATAGTATTCAAACACGAAACTTGTCTATCAAACAAAATCGTTTTTGGTACTAAAAACAGTCATGTCTTATAATCAGCAGGTAGCCCGCTTTTTACATTTTTAAGTAGTTCAACGCTTGCCCTGATATTAGGCAAGACTAGTTTGTGCGACCCTTCGCCTCAGATTACTTATTAATTTCTGTTTACTTTCCTACTTGTACTTCAAACGATACTTTTCAACAGCTTGAGGCTTGAGGTCAGTGACCTCAAGCCTCAAGCCAATGTAGCCTAGCTTGGCGACTTAAGAATTTGCCCGTTTTGGGTGAGGTTAAGGTCAGGAGGGAGTGACATGCTGAGTTGTTTTAGGCAAAAACACTGGCAGCGAAAGTCTAAGAGACAGCTGGAAGAGTAAATATGACCACTAATAAAAAGAGAAACAACGATGTTAGTCCAACGGAACTATCTGCTCACTTTCGCACGAGACGAGGCGAACAAATAAAAATGACATCCGAGCATCAATTTTGACGCTGCAACCGAACACAAAAGCCGAAACGTGTTATGCCCTTCTTAGCAACGCCATTCTTATTACGCAATATGGAAACATCGGGCACATGTTTCTCAAGCAAATTGAACAGTTCGGCGGTCACATGTGGACGTGAGGCTGGCTAATTGGCGTCAATTCTCACTTCATTGACCCAGGGTGAGGGACGTATGGTATCGAATGTCGAACGATGTCGATTCGGTAGGCTGGCGTTGATAAATGCCGCTCATTGATGTTAGACGGTATATTTTACGTTTAAGCGTAGAAATCTCTCGTTTGCCGCCAGAATTGGGGGTTTCGGTATCCTCGAATGTCTCTTACATTCTGCTCAATTATGCTGGCTTTGGGAGTTAGGACGGAACATACAACACGGCTTTGCTTTATGAGCCATAAGAGTCTATCCTTTGATATTTGAATCGGAATATTATGCTAGTTTCCGTGGTTCGCTTTGAAATTGGTCTTGGTTCGCTTTTGTGTCGCTACACGATTAATTTTCGGTTTCAATCGATCGTTGGCGACAGTATTAAATCTGTCCCTTCTGTCATTTTGTGGGGTCTTTTAAAGCCCCTTCCTTTGAAATGCTTAGGGTTACATTATGACTTTTGCGTTCACTTTTTAATAGATCATGGATTATTTTTTTCAGAAAGGTGTCGTTCGGGTAGGTAACATTTTTTTTTTGCGTGCCTTTTTAGGATTCCATCCAACCTTGCAATATTATTGTTACACAATACTTATCCTAAAAAAATGCACTTTTACCCATGTCTTAGGAGTGAATCCTAAAAATGAGTTTTAACTATTTTGTCAACTGCTAAAAGCTGTTAACTAACCAAAACGTTTGATTTAGGTCCTAACCAGATCCATTTGAACCCATTGACAAACATAAGTAGGAAGTCATTTATTGAAACTAGGCTGAGAATCAGCACTTTCTGAAGGTGAAAATTACATAAAGAGCTCCAAAACACCCACCTTCACTACTTAAAACACTAGGTGTTTTAGTTGGGAGGAACTCCCCAGGAGCTCAGCTGTCTGTTCAGTCACAAGGATAGTGTTATACTGTTTTGAGAAAAAAACGTGACATTTATTTTTCAACAGCTATTGTATCATTCAAAAGATAAAAATTAAATGATCTGTTACTGTTATTTTTACTTCATACTTGATTTTGAATTGTTAGTGTACTGAATAACATATACTATGCATATTTATTATGAGAGAGATTTGACTAACAATAAGTCATCACATGAATAATAAGAATATGCTATGAATCTAATATGATTGATACTGATATTTGGTGATAGAATGTTCTGGAAACAATAGTTGACAATAGAGAATAGTGGCCAGGATTTATTAACTGTTATTATTATAGTTTTAAATTATGTTAACCTTTTCATAGAGGTCAATGGAGATTGACTTACCAAATGGTACCTATTAAAGAGTCTTTTAGCAAATCAATATAGGTTGTAGTTTTATTTAGGGCCAATTAGAGGTTTTCAAAAATATAATAACAGGTATTTGTTCAGCATGATCAGCCCGTAATGTTCCCACTGCTCGGACACAGGCCTCCCCTCTGTGAGAGAGGGGGGCGTAATCCACCATGCGGGCCCAGTGTGGGTTGGTGGATGTCACATCTTCGAATTTTAAATTCAGGGACATGCATTTAATAAGTATATGTTGACTGCCAGATAAATAAAATTATAAAGTTACTGCATACTTTCTGCTAATTTTGAGACACAGTGGTCATTGTGGTTGGTTAATAAACTAGCATGTCATGGACTGCTCTTACAGAGAATAAACTAATTAGCAAAATATTATGATACAACTTAAAATTAAGAAAATATATTTAGTGAGTCAACCGATTTAACTTGACAATGCATGAGGTTTAGCAGAAAGTAAATATAATTAATTTAGTAAATAATAATTTAAGACATAAATTAACTAAAACTATCAATCCAGTCCAATCAGTTAAGTTGAGTATAATTTATGTACTGAAATGATTTAAGTTTTCAAAAAAGGTTTTTCTAAATGACATAAATTACAGTGATTCAAAAACCAGTAGGGACTAGCATGTAGCAATGATTTAGTATGCATGTCAATAACTATTGGAAAAACTATAAGGGTAATTTACATATTTACACACGCAAAAAAGTTACTTTTCAAAAACTTAAGGTTATTTAATCCAAAGTTTTTAAAACACAATCTACATGAGAGAGAGGTTTTTAAATGAATTATCAAGTCACCCTTTCCCATGCGCAGTATCAACAGATATTGTAGTGATTCATCGGCGGGAAGTCGGCATTATTAACTTTGGAAAACTGGTTACTACACGGCATCGAAAAGATACAAATTCTAACAAGGTTAGGTCAATGGAGTAAATTTAATTATAGAGTATACAGCCAACAATATCCGCGGGGATATGTATTTCCTCGTAATAATAAAAGTATTGTCATAAATGTCACGTTTTGCTGCAAAGGCGGAGCCGTGCCGACAAGCTTGGGCGATGGCGGTCAAGTAACGGCGGCTTCATTTTCAAACTTTAAATCACATTTCAGTCGCTCCAACGCTAAGTGCGGAAATATTTAAGCGATTTTTAGATAATAATTAAAACTTACCTCATGACAACGATAGATTACATCAATTTTCGACATTCACTCACAACACAAAACACTTGGCATCCACGAATCACGATTCAGTTTGACAATGACAGTCGTTCCGATACTAGCGCCACGTATTGGACTTGAATGAAGATAGCAACATATTGCAGGGATGCCAACATGTAGAAAATAATAATTTCGGATATTGAGGGATACAGGAGTAGGATAAGTAGGATTCCTAGTTCGCTGATATTCTCGTCTCTTTCTCTACTTTGTTGGACATACAAATAAATATTTCTATCGAGCGTACATGACATAACATACAAAAACGAATGCATCTTCCCTGTGAGGCTAAGCAGCCATTGTGATATGCCACCATCTGCTATGGTTTTGCATACTATTTTTGTTTCTTCATTTATCTGGTCATGACAGCATAGATAACAATTTAACATGATGCGCACGTTCCCCGTTATGCAAATATGTACCCTATTCTACACGCATGGTATGCGCACACCACTACATAACTTCTGATAAAACCATAATGTTTCACCAGAAGTTATGTTTGGTCTCTTATAAAGTGGGGGGATATATACAACGTGTAACGTTAAATGCGCAAAACCTGAAAATAGTTTGATCAGAATAACGAACAGAATTAATTGAACCACTTTTAAATATAGGTCACATTTTTCAAAAAATCTTCATTAAAAACGTTGCTGTGTCTATTTATTAATAGGTGAAGCAACCCAATGTCAGCGTGGCGCAGCGGCCCGGTGACGACTCTTCCCTCAATAAAGCGTCGTCGCAGACGCAAGAAACGATCAGAATGGCCAGTAAAACTAAAACAGCACATAAAACCTTTACAATTTTTTTAATGACTTATTTTCTCTCTGAAATAGATCAATTCAATTAAAAATCAGTTGGGGTGTCTGAGGTTTTGCGCATTTAACGTTACACGTTGTATAAACCGTAGAAATTCTTGGTTGATTCTGAAAAATTCCGGAAAGACGCAAATACAGTTTAGAGAGCTAAGAGAGCGATCCCCGTGTTCAATTTAATATTCACCATCATGTTTTTGTTGTTTGTATACACTACTACAGATTTCTGGTTTTCCCCTTTTAAGGGCATTATAACCAATGATTGAAAGTTCCCAGTATCAACTATTTGGGGTCCCCCCCCATTATCTACTAACGGCCGAAGCCGAAGCCTATCTATCAGCAGTTTTGGCCTAATGGAGGTAGGACCCCCCCCCCCCCCCCCCCACCCCTCTGGTTTCAACGTCCCAATAATCTAAGCCAACATTTCTAATGTAGCCACTTTCGTAACCTATCACAGGACTGTATCTTTATAACCGTAATTTGTAGTCAGTTCTCACAGATTATGTGAAGCCTCAATCATGGCAAACGTGTGCGAGTCCGAATCAAACATGAATCAAACTTGGCCGGTTTTAAATCAGTTAATTTATCGATAATCTCACCCTATTTATTTTTACAGCATGGCAATACTAGGGTTTTAAATGACAAAACAATATTTTGAAGAACATTTTAGAAATCGGAAAATTGAAAATTTATTATTATCAAAATAACTTACAAAATGTTGTTCCGGCAGTATATTAAAATTGCTAATACATCAAGATCGCTATTGCAAAATACTATAAAGCTGAATAGATCATATTTATTGGCTCCATGTTTACATAATTCTTGTAATCTTCATGCGGCTAGGTTATGATGATATTTTGAGCATTTATTGATGTTCTGAATTACTTTTTGCTTACTTTAATTTAATTTTGCAGATCAATAGGGTCGTCTGTACATTCTCGACTTGCAGATAAAAATGTAGATAAGCAACGTTCGCCTCAAATATTTCAAGACTCGTCAATGTCTGATACAGTAAGGAGCCCAGTTTTATCGTCACAGGATATACTTGAAAAATACATAACTGGGCTCAGTACAGACATATACCAGAAGAACAGGGTATATAAGAATGATTTGATACGGGTATTAGCTAAAGTTAAAGAATATAATTTTTCAAAAAAGAAGCAAGCTTTGCTTCTGATTCGATGCTGTGGTGAATTGTTGCCTGATGAAACTGCATTGAGTAGAATGCAGTTAGTGGAACAGGTGTGGAACACACTAAAGTAAGTCATAATTTTTAAGTGATTTTATTTTAAGCCTTTTATTATATCAATCTAGATGCACATTAACAACTAATTTGGGTTATTATTAACACATTGCAGGACACTAAACACCGCCAAGAAGTAATAACAGTAAAACTTTGTTTGTGTCTCATTCGCGGAGTGGCGTAACACAGGCTTATCTGCTTAAATGAAGGCTCCAATGACTAGTTGCAGCCCATTTTTCATTTTCCATTCAGTGTCCTTCAACCGATTAAATGTTATCACAACTCTGAATGTCCAGACACCAAAAGGAAAGCACTGCCTAGTGTAATACGGGCTGGTGTCCGCAACTCGATATCAATGCGCATATTTTGTGTACGGGTGGGAAAATCGATCATTCTATCCACCCCAGCTCCTCAAGGAAGGCCAGCAACGCCTTGATGTTACTGACCGTCTCACGTAGGGTACCTGGGTTACCGAAATATTTTGGAAGCACATGTGCCGCTGTCTCGTCATCCTCCATGCAGGCCCTGCACAGGGGACTGTCTGTTACTCCTATGACGAAGAGGTGTTTATTAAATGACTCGTGGCCAGTTAATGCTGCAGCAACCGTACACAGCTTTTGTTTAGTTAGACGGAGAACCTGTTCCGTGAGGCCGTCATCCATTGCGGGAAGTGCTTCCTTAGCCTGCCTGCACTTGCCTTGGTCCGTCCAAAGTTTGTCATGTTGGTCTCTGATGTGTTTCCTTACCAGAGTGCATAAATGACTGAAGGGGAGTGGCACGACGGGCTCAGGTCCCACTCGTGCCATGCTCGCACCCTTCTGGCAAGCTCATCGGCTGCATCATTGCTTAGCGAACCGCTGTGTACTTTGATCCATTGAGTGGTTATTTTATTGAGGTTACCCACCTGGTTGAGGTGCTGGTGGCACTCATATATCAGCCCATAGTCATCTGCATTACTGTTCAGCGCTTGCAGAACAGCCATGCTGTCTGAGAGTATGCGGATTGAGATCCTTCACTTCCCGGGCCATGATGGCTGAAGTGGCCACTGTCTAGTATAGGAACACTGTTTAACACAACTTATTACCCTTGCACAAGTAGTTGACCCAAGTAATAAGAAAGAAAAAAGAAAATGTTTGTAACAATGGGCAAATAATAATTGACAACTGTATTCATTATTTTGATCCATAGGATTTGAATTCACTATTAAGCTCTCAATAAACCCATCAAACAAATTTGAACTATAATCCGTTTGCATGTAAACGCTCAATAGTTCTCGCCATCATATTTATTGGTGTTTTCAGTGTATTTGTACTATAAACAATTTGCTCGTTCATATGACATTTTTCTGGTTAATTACCTAAGTATTACAAAATTATGTATTTTCAGGCCGCACACAAAGTTTGAGGTAGAACATTACAATGAGTTGCTCAAAGTATACATAGCAAACAATAGGACTATTACAGTCAGCAACTTCATCAGTCAGATGGCACCAGTTAAACCTACAATCACCACTTACGAGCTAATTCTTAGAGCTTTAGGAGAGGTTAGTATATATACAGGGATTAATAATAAACATTGCTTAAAGTTAAGAGATATTTAAACGTCAAAAATGTATGGTTAAACTGTTGCTAATCATTAAAAGAAAAAAAGAAAGAAAGAAAGAAATAATGTTTATTCTGCAAAATATGACACATAAAAGTGTCTGTACAAACCTACTTACAGAAATAAAATCATTGATCACTTTATAAAATGCTTGCATACAAAATCTAAAACAAAAAAACAGCAACATGAAGTATCTTTTAATCTGTAATGTTTTTATCAGACAGGTGATATAAATCAAGCCACTGAAGTGATATCTAATATGAAAACACAAGGACTTCCTGCCAATGAAAGTATATTCAACTCCCTCATCATTTGTCAAGGAAAGGCTGGGTAAGATCATGCCAAATAACTAACTATATTTTATACCAAAATCACACTGCTCTGTCTGTATTCTATAACTGTTTCATTCGTCTCGTGGTTGCAAGCGCGACTGCTGAGCGTGGGTTCGATTTCCAGATCGGGCACAGTGTTATTGGGTTTTTCCATTAGGAATTTCTCAGGAACAGCCCGGAGTTTGGACGTTGGCGGTGTACCCCCCCACCCCCACCAAAGAAATCACGTTAAGCCGTTGGTCCTGCGCCTGATCTCCGGTCGTATCGGATTGCTATCCCACTGGGCTATGAAAGTGAGGGAAGAGTGAGTGCACCTGTCTGCGCACACGCTTTTGCACTATAATATCTCCCGCGTAGATGGCTGGTCTCCGCTGTGATTGGCTGCCATGACCGAATTTTGGTCTGACAATTCTATAAAATAAGAATAAGGGTCCGCTATTAATTCTTAATTGTAATTTATAATTTGAATAAAGAACTGTTCATTAATGTTTCTATTCTGAATATTCTTAATAAAGGGTTGTGCCATCTAAATTCAAAATTAAAAGAGGTAAAATATCAGTTTCTTTATAAGAGGTACCTACTGGAAGAACTGACTAAATTTAAAAAAAATCGTTCACTAAAGTGCCATTGGATGTTTCTTTCACGCGGACGAAGTCACATTCGGAAGATAGAACGTAATACATTTCCTTAATTTATTTATTTATTTAAATAACATGGGAGACTTACAGCTAAAACAAACCGATCAAGGACAGTACATTAGTCTGAAAGCCAATTACAGCCGTGCGATCCTGTAACCACCTCAACGTGAAAGCTTGGGTGAAGTGAGCATGGAGTGAGCTGTCATTCACTAGGGATTAACACTATTAAGTGCTCACTTCACTTATGATTTCACGGTGCGATTTTTACAGAATCGACTGGCTGATCTCCACTTATAAAACATTACTTAACCCTACAGAGCATGACTTTTCGTATCGAATTAAAAAAATTACACTAGCCTGCAAATATGATGCCATTTCTCGAAAAAATATGTACAAAAATCATAACTCAATAGAAACGTATGTTTTTGTGTATGACCCATATATGTCACATCACGCATTATAATGTGAATTTGTGTTACGTAGTATCAATGAAATTACAAGATTACACGTAAAATGACAAATATGAACGTGAACGTACTTCTACTAATTATTTCCACACTGAAACGATTCAATTTTATCATTTTTTTGGTATTATTATACGCCGCTCGTTAATCGTATTCAAAATACTACCGATTTGAAGAAAACAAAATAGTTAAATGTTTATTCAGATCTATCCAAAATATCTGGTACCTACTAAATTCGAAACTGAAATACATAATAGTTAATCTTGTCAACACTAGATTACGCTACTTGGATCGATTTTTGAAATTTAAGACATTTTTCGGTATGTCCCATATGTGGGACACTATGCGCTGTAGGGTTAACTCTTTCAGTCACGCTTTTACATTAACAATATTTTGAGCATTTATATTAGAGTTTTAGCATCATTTACAACTAAATAATCACAAAAAGTAGGAAAAAAAAATCTAGGTATAAAGGCTCTGGAAGAATGAGGTGGTTAGTGACACTAACCACCATGACTGGAAAGAGTTAAACCACTACTTTCAACCTTCTTTTTAAACACTACTTACAACCTTCTAGCCCACTAAGCTACCTTTTTAAAATTTCAGTAATATCCAAAACATACAAGAAGTGCTCACAATGATGCGGTCACTCAACGTTGAACCCTCAATAGACACATTCACGGCTACAGCAAGAGCTCTAGCTTGGAACAAGAAGACTGGCCCCATGCTGGATGAAATGTCGAAAGCGCAGAAGAAAGGCTTCCATTTCACAGAGGCACATGTCATGGAGATTGTCAAGACTTTGGCTCATGTTGGCCTGTATCCGACTATTCCTAAGGTCTGTATCTCAGACTCACATGTATAAAGCTTTGACTTTACTTTGTTATATAAAGTAAGTGTTTCATACGAATATGAACATTACTTGCATAACGATTAGGTTGTGTTTTACTTCCATTACAAAGTAGGATTATACAACGTGTAACGTTAAATGCGCAAAACCTGAAAATAGTCTGATCAGAATAACGAGCAGAATTAATTGAACCACTCGGTCACATTTTTCAAAAAATCTTCATTGAAAACGTTGCCGAGTCTATTTATTAATAGGTCAAGCAAGCCAATGTCAGCGCGGCGCAGCGGCCCGGTGACGACTCCTCCCTCGGTAAAGCGTCGCCGCAGACGCAAGAAACGATCAGAATGGCCAGTATAACTAAAACAGCACATAAAACATTTACAATTTTTTTAATTTATTTATTTATTTATATAATAAATTCGAAGACATGTTAATATCGATACTGGAAATATGAAATAACGTTACTGGAAATATGAAATAACGTAAGGGACATTTTGTCGAAAATTATTTATAATATTAAAACTATAGGCTTTATTGATTTTTGCTATTTTAGCTTCAAAGAATGAAGAAATTTAAGAAACTTTGTCCTAGACACTTTTTACTTAAAACATATAGTTAAAAAATTATAGTCAGTTTTGTAAGAAAAATATCTTATTTTAGCTCTCCTGAAAACCTTACATTTGTCCCTTACGTTATTTCATATTTCCAGTATCGATATCCATCAATCCGCACTGGGCCCGCGTGGTATATAATGAGGGGGCCTATGTCCCAGCAGTGGGAATAGAATAGACTGATTATGCTTATGCTTTATTGTTTCAGGTCCTATGTTTCCTACCCGATGTAGTTCTAAGAACGCCATCAATTTCACCTCTCATGCAAAGTGTATCCACGCAACTAGTGTTCCAAAATCATCCATTGGCTGCTATAGAGATTTATAAATGCTTGCCGCTGCCATCATTTGGACCTAAAGACGACCAGGGACTGCATGGGAGGAGTCTCGTACGGGATTGTGTTAAGGCTGCTATGGTAATAGCTTTAAAATATTTTTTTTTACTTTATATTACAAAATATCTGAAACAATGAAAAAAAAATATGTGATGTTGGTACGAAAAGATTGCATCCCATGGTTGGCCATTGCGGTAGTACAGCAAAAATAAAAAGGAACTTTGGTCAAAAAGTTCATGTATTTAACAAAGTCTTAAATAATAATAATAATAATAACAACTCTTTATTTCAGATAACAGGATCCATAATGTGTTAGTATTGCCTTAACCTATTGTTAGTGAAAAATAAAATAAAATTAAAACAAAAGTGACATCACAATTAAAAAATAACAATTAATTTTGCACATGTACGTCTGTACGCACGTCCCCCAGCCCAGTGCCTAATAAACGGCCCATCTATTTTGTCCGCCAGTGTACCCAAAAAATTGTTTGGACTGCCTCGGAATCGCCGCAGCATAGATGCACTTCTCTTGCGCATGATGGCATAAAAGTCGTCCAGTCTCGCTTCAGCAAACATGCCTGATGCGCTGCTTAAAGCATACCTCAAATAAATAGTGTGGGTTTACTTTTAATGTCTGGTGAAAGTGGACTATTATATTTGGTTCTCGAGTTGTCTCCATTGAAGATCTTCCCTGTATGCACACTTTAAAGTCAAAAGTTAAATTATTTATTTCAAATAAGCGACAGTCGCAACACTTCGTTTTCGCTTAACGTTCTTTCAGACTTTTTTTCGTTTTGCTCGTCTCCTAAAGGTCTCAATAATTAGGCTATCAAAAGCAAAAAAGGTTTTTCAAATCGGACTGGTAGTTCCAGAGATTAGCGCGTTCAAACAAACAAACAAACAAACTCTTCAGCTTTGTTATTAATATAGATAGGTACATAGAAGGCAATTTTGAACATTAAAATTTACAAAAAAAATAATTGACTCTAATCGCTCCTTTCAAAAGGTACTTTCGTATGGAGGAGAATGGGCAAGAAACTCCATCGTTACTCTTTTAAAATGTTTATGTGATATGTTTCTACCACTTTCAGCCATCAAGCATAGTAGGCCTTATTACTCAAGAGCTGATGTCGTCAGGTCGAAACCCAATAGCCTTACAGAACGCCTGTGAAGCTGCCCTACAACTGGGCAAAGTGCCCCTAGCATTGGACCTAATGACTAGGATGAAACAATTGGGAATATCGCTACGCGCTCACTTCTTCTGGCCAATACTGCTGCATAATTCGAAAACTTATGGCGAGAAAGGTATGTTCCTACTTTCTAATGATAATCTAGTTTGTTTTGCCAAATTAAGACGGATTTTCTTTTTAATACAATACTTTTTTTTAGCTGTTTTTTTGCAAACAGTCCCCAAAGTGTGTTGATTTGCTTTTGTTATTTTATGTGGATTCTATGACACTTGACTAGATCATAAATCTGCTACTTCCTGTTTGCCTGTCTTTTCCCACTAGAAAACTGGTTTGACAACGTATCGTTACCTTGGGGTAGAAAGGTAGTAAAAACCATAAAGGGTTTATGGCTTTTACTACCTTTCTACCCCCAGGTAGCGATATCAATAATAATAATAATAATATAAAAATAATTATTATTAATATCAATGAAAATGATTGAGATTCCACGCCGAAAATGGAAGTTGGCGGTGGGGGGTTGCCATAAGCACAAATCTTGTCAGAAAAAAAAAAAATCTGATTGTACTATGCTTTTACTTCAAAGAGAAGTCACTGCTGGTAATTTTCATGACTTCGTTTGTGACCACACATCTTTGCACACAACTACACAGTAGTGTGACATTGGCAGTATTGTCGATATCGGCATTAATTTCCATATAGAAAAATAGAATAGAATAACAACACAGTGGCGCCGAGTCCCTTGTTCACAAAGTAAACTAAATTTAAGTTCAGTGCATCTTCTTCTTTCCATTTAATTAAGAAAAGGACAGATGATAAATATTATTTATTTATTTATTCCTTTATTTCAGGCAACTAGGGCCTAGGGGCTAGGGGGTTTAGTCCTGTCAAATTAGTCAGCGCCTGACGTAAATTGACGTATTTTTAGTAGCCATTTTTTAAATCACGTCTAAGCTTGTCTATGGAGATTTTAATTTAACAGGACTAAACTAATTTTTATCTTCTGTCCTTTTCTTAATGAAATAGAAAGAAAAAGATGCACTGAAATTAACCCTTTACCGCATAGGAAACCATATATGGTTTGACATGTTTACAGTTTATTTACTCTAAAAAAAAAAAAAACTAGCGTATAAATCCTAATGGGGTTTGTTTGTCATATCATTAGCAATAATAAAACACAACTATTTTGTCTATCATCACATACCACTTGGAAATAAAAAAAAAAAAAAAAAATTAAAAAAAAAAAAAAAAAACTAATTGATTCTGAAGCTTTAATAAAGACATTAACTGAACCCATTCCCTGTCCCATGAATCACATATGATTCATGTTCATTGTTTAACTATTGTGTCTACTTTGTGGACAGTGAACCTGTTAAATTTTTTTTTTGTCACTTGTTTAATATATCATGCAGTAAAGGGTTAAATTTAGTTTAGTTTGTGAACAAGGTAATCGGCGCCAGTATCAAGTTAGTTCTGTGTTAGCTTAACTCATTTTGTTATCCAGGAATAATGAACACATTAGCAATAATGGTACAAATGAACGTGAAACCCGACTACGATACTATAATGGACTATACTCTACCCTACGTGAGCTTCACATCGCCACAGAATTTGATGAAGAAGTTCACAGAGACTGGGTTGGCGGTCTCGACTGTACTGACGCCTATGATGCACACGTTGTTGAATACGGGACAGGTTAGAGCGGCTAGTGAGTTGTGTGAGTATGAGGTCTTGATTACTTGTTATTTTTTTTTAGGAATATCGTCTACTTTTACTATGTAAATATGTATGTGAGCACCATGTATCTATCACATAATAAATTTATCTGTCATTGCTTCATTTTAAATTCTTTTACCTATATCAATTTTATTCTATGTGCATCGTCTTCACATATTATACAGTATGGAAACCACAGATATGCAATAAATTATACCACATACTTGTTATCGCTTTTTCTGACGATGTACAAAAAATGAACGAAATCGGTCGCGAAAAATAATCTGCTGATCCCTACATTTATCTTCGCATAACTCTTCAAAATGTGTGGGATTTCAAGTGTCTACACTAACTGCCGTCAATGACCCCACAAAATGACGTCGAGTTAATTAATATTTTGTTTTATCATGTTCAGATATGGATACCCATTAAGTCTGCCGATTTTCGCTAGCCAATTCTATTTGACCCTGTATATCTAAAAACCCAAAATGTACAAGATACATTAATTGATTTTTTGATTGGTTAACTATTAACCATAACACCTGCAAAGGCTCAGCTTCCAAAAACTTCGGAAAACATTTCAAGGGCCCACCAAATACTATCTCCGAAAACCACATTCTATCTCAACATTTTAATATTTTTTTTTACAGGCGAGCTTTTCCCCGGCAAAATCGATTCGGAAAGGTTACTAAAGCCACTTCTAAAGGGTTACCTTCTAAGTGCTGATATCAACTCAACAGTACATATACTGGAGGACATAACAAATAAATCTATGGAGAAGAATAAGGACTGGGTCGGCAGGTTTCTGTGCAAATTCATGGTGCATCCTAAGATTAAGAGTGATATCAGCGATGTTATTCATTTGTTGAAGGTAAGTTTAGCAATTTATTTGGGACAAAACTTATCATCGTACCTAGGCCAGAGGCTAAGTACATATTGCCATACAACGTGGCACCCAGTCGCCAGTCTCTTGGGTACTACCAGTCGACAGCGATGCGAAGGAATTTTTCGACGCCATATTTTAGTTTGTTAAAAGCTTTAGTTAGGTTCGGACATTATATTTTTATTTTTATATTTTATTTTATTTAGGCCTGATTTTTCAATAGTCAGATACATTTTATATGAGCAATAAATTATGCATTTTGATAGTTTTTGTATCGAAAATAAGTCAAACTGTCAAAATTATTCTTCAAATAAAATAGTCGTTTGTATAAGTTTCAAATCTAATCTAACTAGCCTGTATTGTCCCACTGCTCTCCCCTTTCCACATAATTCTGTATTTTATTAGAAGTTTATCCAGTGTATATATTTTTATCCTCCTAAATAAAACTCGTATCGTTTTATTGATATCGATCCGTAGTCTGTCAAAAATAGTCCTGTCATATCATTATTACGAAAAAAGTACTCGGAAAGTTTCCTTCCTATCTGGAGCCGTTTTATGAAGTATTATGCCATCATTTTACCAATGCGAAAGAGAGACGGAGCTATACCTGACCGATAGCACCACCCTCTTTTCGCATCAGAATCATGATGGCATTAAGAGGAAACGCGGTCACGTGGTCGTTGACGTTCATTCTGTACTAACGTATTTCTCTGTTTTCTCCCTGGTTTTTACGATATAATGTAATGTAATCTACCACTTTGGTCCTTAATAACTCTGGACAAGCAGAGGTGGAAAGAGAGTAGGGAGGTCTTTGCCTAACAGTGAGACAAAAACGGCTAGTAAAAAAAAAATCTACCACTGCCATGTCCCTGTTTTGTTTTTGGCGTAATTATATACCGATATATATTTTCTAAAATTAATATAATAACGCAAAAAACCCTTTCCTCTTATTACTTCATAATACGGCCCATGTACTAATCACATTTTTTTCCCGCCCCAGGCTCTAAACAAGTGTTCAAGTACAATCAAAATCTCAACGCTAGCTGCAGACTACTGCCTGTCCCGTCTACCGGACAAGCACGAACCGGATATGATAGACCAGTTCCGCGACAACATCATATCCCTTACCGATGAGCGGCTTATTGATGAGGGAGATGTCTTTGATCAGCAGTTGCCGAATCCGGTAAGTGACGTCATTTGAAAGCGACGGGAACATCAATAGCAGTTTTGGGGGATACCAATTCCGAGGCTTTTTTTTTTTTTCATTTTTATGGAAGCAAGGGCTTGTGGCTAAATAATAACAGCCGCACGGGTCGATCGATCAGGCTAAGCTACGCTTGCCGCGGTTGGTCCGTGGATGGGTGACCATCTTCACATACCAAGACCCCTCCGTGACTCGGAAAGCACGTTAAGCCGTTGGTCCCGGCTGTCATTCGTGGATCTTTGACAGTCGTTATGGGTCGTCAGTAGCCCGAAAGTCTGACAACCGGTCTTACCAAGGTGTATCGTATTACCCAGTAACTGTGTGTGATAATTTTATGATTTGGAAGATATCATAGGTGCTTGTATATTATATCAAACATTTCTGTATCGTGCTTTACATTCTTAAAAACCAGTTCCAGCTCTTTTTAACCATAAATCCTTTATAAAATAACTTAACGGAAAAACCTTTGAACCTTCAGAAACATATGAACGAAGAGAATCTACGTGCGCATTTGTCGGAGCTCGAAGCTAAAGGCATGAACACACGTGGGACGCTCAGGAGACTACTACAACAGTATTGCAGGCAAGGCAATTTGCATGCCGCAAGGGAGATCGCTGCGAAATGCCAGAAAGAAGGGGTGAGTTAGTTGGAGGCTTCATTATCGGAAATAATCGATTTCCTTTGAAATACTGGTTACCCACGAATGTAGCAATGGATTTAAAATTATTATTAAACATAGCCAGTCTCCTTCGACGATACGTCACTTTATAAACACCAATGCAAAATGGAACTTAGTTTCCAGAAATAATATTCATAATTCCGTGAAAGATTTTAGTTAATTTGGGTGTCTGCGGAGTTCGGCGAACTTTTGTAGTAGCAGCATTGGTGGTTTTGTTTAGTTGTTTAATCGCCAAGCTAAAGTGGACTTGCAGAGTGCAGATCAGATCTAGATTTTTTTGAAAACATTTGAGCTCTTTTCAATAGAACCTTTGTACGACTTGTTTTTGAAGTTACCTTGGTCAGACATCATTGCCATACAACGTGGCAACGCCGCCAGTCTTTTGGGCACATTACCAATCGAAACCTGGATGAGGGACGCACGGAACCGGGAATTATGGCAGAACAAAGGGGGGGGGTATACCCAGCAGTGGGTGATTTGGCTTAATTGATGATGATGACGACCAATCGATAGCACTTCGGTTTTATTTAATTTAATTGAATATCTATTAATCAATATACTGCGTGTAACGGAAGGGGGGTATCAACCCCGAAGGAGGTGAATGTGCTCATGAAACTCAACAACTTTCCCCAAAGAACATAGGTCAAAATATGAAAAAAAATTGGCCTTACAAAACTCCCTTACAAAACTGACTACCAGCTGATTGATTTACTATGGGAGGGCCAAATTTTTTTTTCATATTTCGACCTATGTTCTTTGGGGAAAGTTGTTGAGTTTCATGAGCACATTCACCTCCTTCAGGGTTGATACCCCCCTTCCGTTACACGCTGTATATTATAAAAGAAAGTGTACAATGTGCGTGCCGCTAAAAGTCAGAAATGTGTCCTGGTACGATCAAGGGAGTTATATGGTGTGGTAACCCTCTATCTCCTGTCCTTGAAGAAGGTTTTCGTTTTTTACCTGAAGGGCATGCTTTTGAAGATATAAGGGCTGGAATTTTCGCCCTCTAGAAATTTCTAGAACAGCCCAGAAGATTCGAGAGTATTCGAGAGCATTCCACAAAATTCTAGAACATTCTGGAATGTTGTAGAATGCATCAAAAATGTTTCAAATATCTCGAAAACTATTGAATTTCGGCCATGCGTATCTCAGACCGAACATTCCAAAACATTCCAGAATGTTCTGGAATGTTGCGGAATGCTCTCGAATACTCTCGAATGTTCCTGAAGGAAGCCGGGTACCCCAGCTAATAGTTACTAAGTTACACAATGCATTTATTTTTATAAATTCAATAAATCATTTGTTTTTAAAATA
Source organism: Eremobia ochroleuca (assembly GCA_949629135.1). Classification (NCBI taxonomy): domain Eukaryota; kingdom Metazoa; phylum Arthropoda; class Insecta; order Lepidoptera; family Noctuidae; genus Eremobia; species Eremobia ochroleuca. The sequence goes on along the minus strand of OX451386.1, from coordinate 5,987,209 downwards.
AATCCTAAATTCTGTTATGTCTGTTCCAACTTCTAACAAAATTTTTATGACTCCCCAGGTATTTCTATCAGCCGGTATGAAAGCAGCTATATTCGACCTCCACGTGAAACTCGGCGAGCTCGATTTAGCAGAGATTGCATTGGCTGACCTGAACAAAACATCCCCCAACTTCACTTTAGACGAATTTAAAATCATTGACTTTGCTACCCTTATGGTGTATAGAAAGAAGATTAATCAAGCTTTTGAATTGATCACGGAACAGTCTAAGAAACGGTAAGGGAAAGTTTATTAGTTACTAAGCTATGTTCGGTATTTTGAGCTCTATTTCGAAGCCCACAGCAGTGTCTTTAGCTTGATATAACGAAGGAATAATGTTGACTTTTAGAGAATGTTACGAGGTATTAAGTCTACCCAAGCACCGTCGTAAACTGCTTCGTTAGTATAGTTTAGGTTCAATCAAAGTTTCAGGCCTTTGGTTTAGACTTTCGGAAATCAACTGAACTAAAATGAAATCAACTGAACAAAAATAAACAACTTTCACTATGGGACCAACTCTGAAATCACGAAAAAAAATCAGCTGTTTAATACAAAAGTTCAATACGTACTTGACCAAAATGTATGAAACAGCAAATTTTTTTTTTCGTGATCTCAGAGTTGGTTCCATATTGAAAGTTATTCATATTCATTGGTGGAACAACCTGTAAAAATTTGGAGAGTTATCTTAATAATTTAGGTCTATCAACAACTGCTCACACTACTAACATCTTAATAAACATCATAAATAACTGGTGAAATGTGGGCGTACAATATACCTTTCCCTATCAATTCAGTGAATACACACATGCTATGTTAACCTTCAAGCAGTCGCGCGGCGTCGAATCGACCGCGATTCGATCGATTCTCGATACATTTATGATACCAAATTGCTTACAAATCCAAAGAAAATTAGAATATTATTTTGATTTTATAATTTTGTTTATGTCCTAACATAATGATAATGTGATAAATACAAAAAATCATCATCTGCCTAGCCTTTTCCCAACTATGTTGGGGTCGGCTTCCAGTCTAACCGGATGCAGCTGAATACCAGTATTTTACATGGAGCGACTGCCTATCTGACCTCCACAACCCAGTTACTGGGTAATACGATACCCCTAGGTAAGACTGGTTGTCAGACTTTCAGGCTTCTGACTACCCGTAACGACTGTCAAAGATCTACGAATGACAGCCGGGACCAACGGCTTAACGTGCTTTCCGAGGCACGGAGGGGTCTCGGTATGTAAAGATGGTCACCCATCCAGAGACCAACCGCGGCAAGCGTAGCTTAACCTGATCGATCGACCTGTGCGGCTGTTATTATTTAGCCACGGGCCCCTCTCGATATATACAAAAAATATTAAATAATAATTAGTGTTTTAAATCCCTGAAATATCCTATAGGTATTTTAGGTAACGGCAACCGCTGGCGTTACTAATGACCGCGCGATCGCTTGAAAGTTAATGAACTCACACGCTAAAGTAATTTCTTACAGAAACGTAACAGGCGGTCGTAGTATAGCACTGAACTGCTGGCGGTTACTCGACGCGACGGCCGCTCACGGCTCTCATGTCGACGTACACAAGATGTTCGATCTACTCACTTCGCATAGATACTGCAAGCCTACTAATGTTATGCTGGGACCGCTGATTAGAGTGCATTTGAAGAAGTGAGTCATGATTTAATATTATTTTAGAATATCTAGCTGTGTCGCGTGGAGTATACTCTACAAAAATTATGAGATAGATAGGGGCGAAAAACGAAATTATGATGCATAGTGCAAAGTGGAGACCAAGATCATTATAAAAGAACCCTAAAGTTACTGTTAAGTTAAAAAAAAAAGTCTTTGGCCAAGATTGAATTCGATCTTTTTTTGCGAAAGTATAAACAACCTGTGTCGATCAAATAAATACCTACTTCTTCTTCGTGTCGCATGCACGACTGTATTTTACATCTTGGCCGAAAACTTTGGCATTTCCGCTGTGTCGTCGGTGGCAGCCCAGACGTCACCTTCCCGCAAATGCCTATTGCAAAGGAATGTTATCTAAAGTTTGACAAGTTTTCAACATCAAATTCTCAATTCAGAAACCGAGATTGACTTAAAAGAGATCTCAGATGAGGTTTTAACTGCCCCCACGATGCAGTAACATTGGAATTGTGTGGCTTTTTACATAAAAACAAAAAAACTAACATTATTATATACCTTCCAGCGACAACCTACAAGAAGCAGTAAACGAATTCGTAACTCTAGCCAACAAATACAACAAAACTCCTTTGAAACACGAGTTGATGTGCAAGATCTTTACCTCAATGAGTGACGGGCAGACTGAGGAGAACTTTTTGACCAATGAGAAGGTCGGAGGTAACGGGAGGTTGAACAAACTGGTGCAGATAGTACTTAATATTGATAAGAAAGTGCATGGACCAGGTGATGTTCAGGTAAATGTATGCGTTTCTGGTAATCTGTTTATGCGTTTTGTCCTGTCTGTTACTGAAAACACGCAGCACATCGCATTGTAAAACTATTTTTTTGTAAACGTTACCCCACACTAGGAATTTCTCCTGTATTGTGGGTGCGTTTACAAACAGTCACATACACAAACAGCCAGACCCAGAACAACTACTTGTAGGTCATTCAAATATTTGTTCCGTGCGGGAATCGAACCGGCGACACGCAGCGCAGCAGTCAATCGCTTAACCACTGCGCCAACCGTGCCGTCATTTAAAGTTCGGTCCGGCCCGTCTGCTGCGTGCGATTGTGCGTAATACAAATAGACCAGCCACCGTAGAAACAAAATATTATTATATTTTAGATAAGCCCCCCCCCTATTTTTAGGGTTCCGTACCTCAAAAGGAAAAACGGAACCCTTACGGCGCTTGTATACGGTAAGAAAATTTACCGTGTCTGCGGCAGACAAGACAAATTCTTCGTGTACACGACAAGAATTTTGTCTGTTCTACACACGAAAACTCTTCCGCAGACAAGACCAATCGGAACGTGTACATGACACGATTTTTTTTCGTGCAGTCGTCAGTCGTGCGTAGGGCGCGCAAGTAATAACAAGTCTTATAATAATTTTCGTTTAATTATAAAAATATTAACTACAAAGCAAAAAAGAATAATAATTGCATATTATTATTACACCAAACGCACAACAAAAACTACTTGGCCGGCTGAACCCTACTACTCCGCCCCCCACCGCTCCGCAACGACGTTCGCCGCGTCGTGTCTTGCGCAGACAAGATTTTTTTCGTGCACCGCTGCGAGCAGTGTACACAGTTATTTTCTAGTTACGACACGAATTCTTGCGTAGGTATTTTCTTACCGTGTACAAGTGCCCGTATAAGATTACTTCGTTGTCCGTCTGTCTATCCGTCTGTCAAGTCCCTTTTTCTCAGGAACGCGTGGAGTTATCAAGTCGAAATTAATATCAAATACTCAGGGCTGCAATCCCTTGAAGCAGTAAAAAAAATCAAACTTCTAAGTCAACGCAATCAAAAGATAAGATCGTTTATGTTCCCTTATACCGCATATTTTGACACTCGCAAGGAAATCAAAACCTATAGATAGGGTACTTTCCGTTGACCTAGAATCATGAAATTTGGCAAGAAGCATATTAATCGTAGCACAAACAAAGGAAAAAATCAGAAAGCCGTTGTTGTAGTTACCATTACAAAAAAAAAAAAAAAAATGTTTTCCGTGTTAAACTATTTTAATACCTTCAAATTTGTACGGAACCCTCAGTGCTCGAGTCCTAAGCACACTTTACCGGTTTTTTTCATATGGCAACATCGAAACATAACTACAACCGACTGTTTGTTTTTATTCAAAATTTTTTAAAAGTTTTTTCTCAACAGTTAACAGTAATCGCAGCCTTAGCCGAGGTGGGTTATAAGAAGACGCTCCGCAAGATGTTCCTAGACCCTTCAGTGAAGGTTCACCCGGACGCCATCTTGCGCCGTTGCGATCGATTCGCGGACGAGAAGAAAGTGAATGCACTTGAAACTATCGCTGAATGCGCGAGGGATCTAAGACTTATCGATACTCTCGAGATTTATGACATGATTTTGGATGTTTTACGTAAGCAATTTAGTTTTTTTTTTTCATTAATATGAAAATTTAAGCTTTTTTTTTTTTAAGCTTAAACTACTCAGCCAGCTTTTGAATTTTGAACCTTATTCCAAATGAAATAAATTTCCTAATGCAAAATTAACAACATACCCTGCGTCCTATTTAAAAGCTGTCATCGTGCGAATACACGATCGTCGCGTGTATATGTCTCTTTTTGATCGGTAAACTCGAACGCGTGGTCGCGCCGACAGAGGGCGCTTTCCGGTTTTTCCATTAGGTTATTCTCAGGAGTACTCCGGAGGAATTTTGTGCCCGGTTAATTGCAAAAGGGTCGGTAATGCATTGAATTGAATCAACTGGCCCCATTGGGAAATAAAGCCATGATGTGATGTTATGTATAAAAGAATTATACCGAACATAAATTAATTCCGTATTTCGTTGTATTTTTCAGAACGGGACGACAATTGTAACGAAGCCTTAGCATTATGGGCAAGAATGCAAGACGCCGATGTGTCCCCCTCGCAGAAATTCGTCAAGAACATAATATCTATGATCAAGGCGAACAACAGGGATGTGCCCGCAGGACTGAGCATGTTAGTCGATAGAAAAGTTACGAAGAAAGATAAACAATAAATAAGTTAACAGTAAAATGCCGTACCGCCGTGCCGTGCCGTAGTTTCAGACAAAAGTTCGGTTTTGTACAGCAGTTGCACCACGAAAACCACATTTACTGTTACGACATAAAGGCGTTGTCAATGCCAAATTGTTATACTGATGTCCGATTGATTATACAATGTCGACTCTGTCATTTATACTTGTATGACCATCTCTTTCTAAAGCTTGTTTCTGTCATATTTATGGCGGGTTATTCTAGAACAGTCGTTTGACAGTTGTTGTACCTCTGATTTTGCATCACTGTCCAAATAATAGTGATCTTTATTCTCATTCTAATAAGTGTGCTTTTAGGTTGGTGCCACTGACAAGACTGTTAAAATCATTGTGAACTTTATTCCCGTTATAATAAAGTTACTGTTAGGTTGCTACTGGTTTCGCATTCCCTTGTTCACAAACTAAACTAAGTTTAAGTTCAGTGCATCTTTTTCTTTCTATTTCATTAAGAAAAGGACAGAAGATACATTTTAGTTTAGTCCTGTCAAATTAAGATACTCCATAGACAAGTTTAGACGTGACGTCAGGCGCTGACTAATTTGACAGGACTAAACTAATATTTATTTTCTGTCCTTTTCATAATGAAATAGAAAGAAAAAGATGCACTGAACTTAAATTTAGTTTAGTTTGTGATCAGTTTCTAAAATGGTGGCTCTGCGGCAGAGCAGGACGCAAGAAAGTGCCAGTATTTTCTGCTTTTTCTTGGCACTAAAACTATTCTGTTGGTATAAGCATAACAAAAAGTTATATACCAAATAATGTATTGTAGATGCTATTTAGTGCGAATTCAGCGCTGTAAGTTTTTGAGTAAAATGTCGATTTGAACTCTATCGCGTCTACGTAAATTCGAGTTTCATCTGAGTCGCACTAGTCCTTTGTAAATATTTTTCCCTTTTTAGTTAGTAAGTAAATTGTCTAGTTTATATTCTACAATATTTGATTGAATTCAACTGTGATATTAAATTATTGAAGTAATAAACTGATAGGACTTTTTAATGTGTTGTGTTTTTTATTATCATTCTTTTTCCTTGACTAGTTGTTTTATTGCAACACCTGTTTACAGCTTGGCATAAATGCTTAAAAATATTGTTGGAACGAAGTTATATAACGTGGCTTGCGGTTGGAGTTGACTGGTAGAAATCGTCACGCAAGGAAAAAGGAAAAAGCGTTGTGCTCTCTCCATGCGACCTTCTCTCCCTATCTCTTTTTTGTTATATACGAGTGTGTCTGTACGTATGAGTATCGCGTAAGGAACATTGTTCGTGACGGGGGTCCTCAAAGCGCACACGATTTGCAAAATTTTTACAAAATTATATTTCTACTTCCGAAACATATAATAACATATCAATATGATTTAACACTGTTCAAATCCTCAATAATCTTCTTATTCAACGTGGCTAACTCTTCAATCGCCTGCTTCTTCAGTGGTTCGTAGTCTGCCTTCAATGTTATAGAAGCTATGTCTTCTTCTAGAACAGTCTTTCTATTCTCCAGTTGAGCTAATTGGTCTTCCAAAGCGTTTAATTTCGCGTACATTTCGTTTCCATCGAGACTGGTCTGAAAACCAAAAAAAATGTATACTGACGGCCTGTTTTACTACCCTTAATAAGTTCAAATGTTCGTATTCTAATGAAACGCTTGCAAACATTCGCATAAAAACATTACCTTATTCGAATATGAACATTAGGTACATTCATTATGCTAAGGTTCACATTAGTATGTCATATTTATTTTACTTAGAGCTGATTTTTCCAACGCCAGATAATAAAATTATCCAAAATAAAATTATACCAAGGAATTATTTTGAATTTTTGACAGTTTTTCCATACAAAATCTGACAGATGTCAATTTAATTCCACGAATAAAAATTATCTGTCGATTGAAAAATCAGCCCTTAGTAGGTAACTAAAGCAAAGTCAATTAATTTATGTGAATACGTAAATGTTTTCGTGTTTTACTAGCAACTGATATTATTTTTTTGAAGTTAAGAGTGACGTTTATCAACAAGCGAGTGATACTTATTTTTCCTTTTTCGTCCTATTGTACCTACCTGTAATTTCTTCAGCTTATTCGCGGCTTCAAGCACAGCGCTTTCTGTGGGCGCCAATTTCTCCCTGAGTTGTTGCAGTTCTGTCTGCAGCGCTTTCTTTTGCACTTCACCTAAAAAACAGAGAAGTTTAATAGGTATTTTATTCTTGAAGCAACAAGCCGTTCCAATTGATTTACATAATAGGTCATTAATCCCAACTCATCTTTTTTCCAACTATGTTGGGGTCGGTTTCCAGTCTAACTGGATGCAGCTGAATACCAGTATTTTACATGGAGCGACTGCCTACCTGATCTCCACAACCCAGTTACTGGGTAATACGATATCCCTTGGTAAGACTGGTTGTCAGACTATCGGGCTTCTGACTACCCGTAACCAACGGCTTAACGTACTCTCCGAGGCACGGAGGGGTCTCGGTATGTAATGATGGTCACCTATCCACAGAGCAACTGCGGCAAGCGTAGCTTAACCTGATCGATCGACCCATTATTTAGCCACGGGCCCCTCGCCATAAATTAATTAATAAATATTGAATAAAGTATGTTATAGCACTGTGTGACCTAAAGCCGCACTTACTAACTGACTTAAGTACTCCATTTTTACACAGAAAAGAGTGACTTAAGTGCGGGTTTAGGTCACACGAGCTATAAAATAGTATACTATGTGTGTGATTTAAGTAGTCACACACATCGTATACTCACACAAACGGCGATTTTCACGGCGTTTAAGCGTTCTAATTTCACGCCGTGCAATAAGTACCTACTATGTATTTTAATTCATATAGGTAGGGTTAGCAAAGGGAGATGACGATAAAAACAATGTGGAATACCATCATCTCGAAGTTTCTCCAGATCCGATAATGTCACTAGTTCTTCTTGCATCACTTTAGTCTTCTCTGGCAATGTTTGCAGCTCTGTAGCGAGACGCTCTCTTGTTCCTTCTGCCTGTAAAATCAAATGATTATCAGTTATCAGCATCTAGTTTTCAAAATCAAAGGTTTAAATAATGACAATGGCATTTCCAGTCAAAGTAACTATCTCCTAGAATTTCTACATTTAGGTATATTCTCTTTAAAATGTTTTGCATTGTCAATTGGGTAGTTGCATGATATTGAATACTATATGTTCTAGTAGATAATATATCCACACATGTAATACAATAATAGAATTCTAAATCAAATTTGAAATCGGTCGAAAAATAAAAAACTTATAACTTATAGAAACTTTTTGTCTATCTCTTTCTCGCAAAACGAAGTTTTGCATGTAATTTATATGGCGATACTGAACTATGACGTCACAATTCAGTATTTCCCTCTCTGTCTAATTGAGAGTTTTGAACGCTCATATCTTTTCAATTTTTAAAAATATTAAAAAACTGTTTATACCAAGCTATTAGTGAGGTAAAAAAGCTTCAATTTAAATAATAAAAAATTAGTCAACTCGCGGATTATTTCTTCCTACCTACCTTTTTCAAATTGGCCTGGAACCTCTCGTAATCCTTCATCAAAATATCAGCAGACTTCTTGCTATCATCATACTGTGAAGTGTATCCTTCTTTCTGCTTCAACGAATCTATCTCGCTCAAATCCAGATCTATGTTAGAACTACTATGTTCTAATGAAAAGACGATATCTCTTTCTAACTGGTCAATCTTTTCTTGTTCCTTTTTGAGATTTTCTTCGTAAGTGGCCATAAATGTGTCCATTGTTTCTTCTCGCTTCTTCAACTCACGGTACTTTTGATGGCGATCGGAATTTCCTTCTTCTAGATCCTGAGAGTTACAATTAAGCCGCTTAGCATTTATTATCTAGTCATAATTCATGTTTCAGTGCAAATAGTCACAATATTATGAGTAGGTGGTAATAAATCAAAACAGCTAGGTGTGTGAACTAAGAATACTCTGAAATCTAGATTGCTTACTTGTTCAGCTTGTTCAATTAGCTCCTGCACTTTCTTAATTTGTTCTTTCAAATTCGCAGCGTTACTATCCAATGAAGCGATTGCAGCATTATCTTCACGAACCTAAACAAAATGCATACTTAAAGCTACATGTATTTTCCATCATACACCTTTGTTTGGAACTACAAAAAAGACTAGATAGAAATTCTACAGTATTTTAATTTGATCTATTTTATCTAATAATGAGTTTCTGAAGCTATACCTGGAGTAGAAGTTTCTCTCTTTCCTCTTGCGGGTCTAAACGATTGTTCATCTCATTCTTCATGTTGTCTCGTTTTTCTTCAACAGCCACTAGTCGACGATGTAGCTCCATTAGATGGACCTTTATCTGTAAGTACGGTTAAAAATACAATTTTATATGTGGCAAGCATAAATTGTTGGGTTTCTCACAATTTCTAATATTTCAAATTATATGCTATTTGCCATCGTCTGATAGAGAAACGTCAAGATTTATCAAAAACAGTGTGCCTTAAGTAGTTTATATTTCTAACTAGCTGACCGGACAGACATTGTACTGCCCAAATTTCAAAAGTTCATGCTAAAATTCCATAGAAAAGTGGAGGTTCAGTTTTTCCCGAATTTGAAAATTCCCGGGAAACTTTTCAATTTTTTATGTCCATGCGCTTACCAACGAACAGCATTACATTTTTATTTATATACATAGATACGAGACTAGAAAGAATATCTACCTGAGAACCAGATATCTCTTTACTGAATTCGTCCTTCTCTCTATTGAGATGGTCAATCTGTGTCCTCGCTTGTTCCACCTCTTCTCTTAGCGCAGCTGCAGTTGACTCTAGCTCATTATACTCGTCTTTCTGTTCTTGAGTCATTTCTGCTAGCAACTTTGTGATCGTTGATTGTTCCTGAAATACGAGAAAAGATTTTCTTTTATCATTATTATCAAGCATTCTAGTCATTTATATTGTATGGTTAGAAATCTCAATTTCTTGAACCAAACCCAACGATGTCAGAAAATATCTAGAAAAAAAAAAAAGAAAAAACTGGACGAGGAGACTTACCTTGTCCATTTGTTCCCTCAACTGCCTCAGCTGGTTCTCCTTTCTCTGTTTCTCCATGAAGACCTGTTCCACTTCTTCTTGCATCTTTTTATTGCTTGCTTCCAGGTCCTTTGTTTGTTCTTCTACTGACTGCTTGTTTGCTTCTCCATTGGCTATGCGTATTGCTGTGTTGTAGTCTGCTAGACGCCCTTGTAAGTCTGGAAATATACTATGGGCTTCATTGACTATAAGTTGTTTTGTTCTGTGCAAATGCTAATGGGTTCGATCCTCATATAAGGCTGTGTCATTGGATTTTTCCACATGTAATTACTCCGTAGCAGCTTCGCGCTGCTACTAAGAAATTCCTTCTAGAAAATTCTAGATTTGTGTCCAGTTTATAGCAGTAAGCTCGCCCCATAGTAAGTACATGAGACTAAAACGTAACTGGCGGTATAACCCCTTACCCTTGCTTACCCATTCGGGAAATATTTACGTTACGTTAATGTTATGTCACCAGTAACTCACCAGTAAGTTCCAACGCCAACTCCCTCACCCTCTTCTCGTAATGTTTCTTAGCGGACCTCTCTCTTTCTCCCGCATCTGCTTGCTCACTCAGCCTGGCTATCTCTGCCTTCATCTCTCTGACCTTCACTTGCATGAGCTCTTCCCAATACCGCTTGTCTTGGAGTTGGCGCGTACGGAACCCTCGGGCGGTGCCTGTGCGTAGGCCTGATATGCCTTGCTGTGTTATTGGTCTGTCGATCTGGGGGAATATGTATGGGGATGGTATATTAAAGAAAAATGACCATCTGTCATACATCGTTAGGCCCAGAAATGGACAGTTAAATATTACTCTAATATTTTTTGTATTAGTTAGATAAATGTCGACTAAAATAAAAAAAAATCTAAAGAAAAGTCCGCCACGTTACTAGTATCACCGAAAATATCAGTAAAAGTAGAGTAATCCTCAATAAATAAATATAGTAAATAACACTTCATTAGATATTCTAAAAAATAATAACTATTATTGGGTACTCCAATAATCGTTATTAATTTCTCTTTACAATTGTTGAAAAATATATTGTTTTAAATATAATTGATTACATGACATTATTAAAATTATGCTGTCCGCGCGTGGGCCGAAAATGGGTATTGTTCTTTTTTAATGTCCAAGTCACGTCATTATTATCATGTATGGTCTTGTACAGCACATCGAGCTACCCGAAACTGTCAGATTTTCCCAATCAACTTTGAACCTTATGCTTTAGCGATAAAGTTGAAAATCTATTAAAGAAATCTGACAGATTGTAGTAGCTTGATGTGCTGGCGTCTGTACATATACACTAGCCTCATCGCCAATAGGGCATCGAGCAATGGTTCAATTTCTTTTGTTGTAAATGTAATAGTAAAACTTTTTGGAAAACGTTGAGCTGACCAGTCTGTTACTATTTTTTTTCAAATTCATCATTGACAGCTTAGAGTAGTGGTGGCCCAGTAGTAACGGCCATTACTTATGAGTTGCAGGTCGTAGGTTCGAACCGAGAGCTCACGCACATGCGCTTTACTTTGTGTAAATTATTTCATCGCCACTGCTCTCGAAACCGAAAACAAACGTCGATTAGAAAAGCGCATGCTCTAGAACATTGATTCCCAAAGTGCTCCAGGTGGACCCCCAGAGGTCCACGGGAGACTCGACGGGGTCTACGTTAGATCTAATCTTCACATTTTTGTCGAGTTTTGGGAATTTGGTAGAAATATAGCTGCAGCCACCGGAACCAACAAATTTTTTAAAGTGGTCTAATAGAAAAAAAAGTTTGGGAACCTCTGCTTTCGAACCTGAAATTCGAAGACATGTGACATCTACCAATCTGCACTGGGCCTGTGTAGTACATTACAGCCCACTCCCTCTTGAAGAGGAGGCCACGTTCCAGCAGTGGGAAGATTATTGGCTGATTATGCTTAGTATAGGTACTTATGCATCACTGATAGTTTTCCCAGTGGCATGTCAAAACGTCTCTACGATAAGGAACAGGTAAAACGACTTACCATAGAAAATCCAGTCATGGCGGTGGGCTGCCGGCTGGCTGTCGGCGGCGCCGGTCCGAACCCAGCAGTGGACAACCGCGACGCCGTGCTTCCTCGATACGCTGATGTTGGCCTCATTGTGTTACTTCTGAAATGATGATTTGGTATAAAGTGTGCCAAATAAAATGATTTTTTTAATTTGAAGGATTGATAGTTCTTTTGTCTCTGTTTGACACTTGATTGTCTCTTATTACAAAATTATGGTTAAAAGGCCGCGGTGTCCATTCCATGGCAAAGGCCGACGCTCTAATTAAAGCTACTAAGGACCTGCCGTACGATTCTGTAACTATATCACCGTGAAAACTTAAGTGAAGTGAGCGTGGAGTAAGTCGTCAATAGTGTCAATCCCTAGCATCAGCATGACTCACAGCTCACTCTAAGCTCACTTCACCTTAGTTATCACGGTGAGATTTTTCCAGAATCGACCGGTAGTTTTTATTGAATAAGTCCACCCAATTAGGATCATCATCATAATTCCCAATGCGCGGTAAATAAGCGGCAGTGTTACTACTTTCCACGTGTCAGGTATACCTACTTATATGAAACGATGACGTGAAAATTGAGATATTGATAATGTTTTGAACATTTTACCGCGTCATCAATAAAGGTTAGAAGTTATGGCTTACTGCCAAATACAGTATCTAACCTAAATAATAGTTTCATTCATAAAATACCGTTGTTTGAAGGTATTGAAATGAACACTAAGAAAACTGTACTCAAAAGTCACTACTTATGCACGAATTTCAAAATTGTTATTAGTCTGTAAGCTTTCTTTAAAATTAAATAATTAATTAAATAAATAAATAAAAGGCAACCGAAAGTAACTATTAATACAAATTAGTCATAAAACGCACTTCACATATCACACGCATTATCGTGAAATAAAAAGCAAGATCTATCTAAAATTCAAACTAAGTCGCACTAGGACTTACCTAGACACAGCTGAGCCTGTATTTGTGTACTCTCGATAACCTCGTCTGGATACAGGCCGAGGGGCGTCTGACCTCTTACACACCGCGCTACCCTCAGAAAAATCCATACTAATACCAAGTAATTAATTATTTTTTTCACAAACCGGGTCAAGTGTCTCGAATTGTCGACCGGCGCATTAGATTTGTTGTTGATGCGTTTCTATGGTAACGAGACGACGGCGTGCGGCGGTGTCAAGCATTATGGATTGTGTGCCACCCAGTGTTAGGTACCTACTCCATGTAGGAATTATAAATGAATATTGATAGGTAAATTATTTTTGTGCACATTTTGTGACAACATAGTCATCCCATTTGTATAAAGCAACAATAAGCTTTGCCAATAAGATAATACTTTTACAGAATTCCAATACATTTGCTATCTTCAGACACCCAAAGATTTCAATCTAAAGGACGAATCTGCTGACACCCACGTATTTATTTATTTATATTTATGTATAGGTCACCTTAAATAACTGTAGCACTAATGCTATAACTGTGCAATTTATAAAACGCAAAGATATTTTTTTAAATCTTTAGCTGCTCTATCAGTATTTGTCAAATGCTAATCAATTAGTTTATGCGCCCTTTTGAAGCAAGGCTAGCGTTGAGCCAAGCATTTTTATCAGCAGTGTAATCCCCCAGCTTATATATTAAGCTTTATGGCACTGTGTGACCTAAACTTACACTTAAGTCACGAGTATGTAGTCTATTTTTACACAGAAAAGCGTGACGGCGCGATTTCACGGCGCTTAGCAAGTACACCGTGCAAAAATGAACTACCTAAGTCACACGTATCGTAATGTACAGACGTCAGCACATCAAGGTACTACTATCTGTCAAATTACTTTAATATATTTTCAACTTTATCGCTCAAGTATTCGCTAGGTTCAAAGTTGATTGGGGAAATTTGACAATTGACAGTTTCGGGTAGCTTGATGTGCTGACGTTTGTACTATCTACGTACTAAAATACCTCCCCACATACTCCAACTGAATGAAATGAAATTTAAATCTTGCATAAAACGCACACTATGCAGTCAAGCATATTATAAGTTGGGGGATTACATCGCTGATAAAAATGCTTGGCTCAACACTGATCCTGCTCTTCAAGGGCGCATAAACTACCTAATTGATTCGAATTTGAAAATATTGTTGGAGCTGTTGAAGATTTTAAAAATTGTCTTTGTCATGTATAAATTGCACATGTGTGAATAAATACATACTATAAAGCTACCATTTACTGGGTACATATTTAATTAACTTGAATGTGTCCTGGCGGCTGAATGTATGTCATGTTCACTCTAATGTCTCGCTGATGGTGGTGCATGTGTTGGATCATTGAACTCCCTTCAAAATTGTTGAGCTGATTGCTTCTAATCCATGCGTCATGTTCCTGAACGGGCGCCGTCAGTAGGGACTGGTCATCTCTTAGCTACCACCATAATTCAATTTAATCTAATATTTGAATTGTCTTTTTTATTACGGACACTTGGCGTTCTACATCGTTCTCACATGCAAAATTTCAACATGAATTATGTAACCAATATTTTGATTTAAAAGAGTGTCTGTGGTGTTTCTTGCACATTCTTCTCCATAGGTACTTACTACGCTTTGGAAGGGGCAACTCCTTGCATCTTTCTGTCTGACCGACCCCTTGACAATTCAAAAGTGCCTGCGATTGGTTTATTTGAAAGAAATGCTTTGAGATTTGAGTTTTGAGCTATCGTTACCGCCGAATTGAAATTTTACAGCACAAGAAAATAAGTCTGCGTATTCTCCTAACAAAGTCTAATAGTCGTTTAATTATATTTTTTTATCCTAACTAATTACCTTAACTGCAGTTGATTGCATTATCAGCCGGTCGATTCTGTAAAAAAACTCACCGTAAAAACTTGTGTGGAGTGAGCTATCAGTGACATCCCACTGATGCTAGGGATTGACGAAGCAAATATTTTCAATCACAATCGAGATTTTAATAATATTTTTTTTATGCTAATTCTATTGATCATTTTATATAATTTCAAAGCTTTTTAGTTGTCACTCCACGCTCATTTCACCTAAGTTTTCACGGTGAGATGGTTACAGAATCGCACTGCAGACATACTACAGGAGAGACACAATCATACGTTTGAATTTAGCACCCACATGTGGTTCTAGTCTAGTGATATACAACATATGCATTACGCTCGTTCCAAATAGCATGCATTGTCGACGATTACACAACGAGCTCACAAAAGCCAGTAATCATTGCAAGTTGCGGTTGCAGGCAACTGCGGCCTCACTAAAATGTATTTAGCTGAACTAAATATTATACTATCTTCGTGTTTCTATTTCTCAAACGCATTCGGATTATCAGGCCTGGGAAATGGATACAGATTCTTGTTGAAAGAACTAACCTCTATGGTGGGACTGCTAGACTCATCCACAATGACTAAAATGTGGATCGAACAGCCGTTAGACCATTTTAACGAAACCGAGGCCAGGACGTGGAAGATGAGGTATTTCGAGAGACTTGAATTCTGGAAAGCAAAAGGACCAATCTACTTGTTTATCAACGGAGAAGGTGCAGCAAGTGAAGTATTTCTTCGAACAGGAATACTTTACGAGATGGCAAAAGAAACCAATGGCGCTATGTATTTAGCAGAACATAGATATTATGGAAAAAGCAAGCCTTTCAAAAAACTGACCACAGAAAGCTTGGCTTATCTCAGTTCTAGACAAGCTCTTGCAGATATAGCAAAACTACTTGAAGAAATTCAAATGTCGCCGAAATACAACGAATCAAAAGTTGTTGTGGTAGGAGGTTCTTACGCCGGGAACTTAGCAGCTTGGATGAGACTCCTCTACCCTGAACTAGTCGATGCTGCTGTCGCTAGCAGTGCTCCAGTTCTAGCAAAGAAAGATTTCTACGAATATTTAGAAAATGTTGCTGATGACTTCGAACAACATGGAACGCCAGGATGTTATGATAAAATAACGGAAGTATTTAACAGGTATGACATATTATTTAATACCAGTGATGGTATTGCCCAGCTTAAGGAAGAGGAAGAGATTTGTAAGAATACCGACATGAACAAACCAGAAAATATGCAGTTATTCTTCTTGGACAAAGCTTCTGAATTTATGTACGAAGCTCAATATGGTACCCCTCAGAGTATTAAGAATTTTTGTGACGACGTAATAAAAACTTTACACGTAAATTCTTCGAAAGATGATGAAATTGATTTATGGAGCAAGAAAAACAGTTGCTTTAACTATGATTTCGATGAAATGATTGAAGCCATTAGAGACATTGACTGGGTTATGTCTTGGACTTACCAAACTTGTACAGAATTTGGTTACTATCAAAGTAGCTCTTCAGACAAGCAGCCGTTCACCAATAATATTCCTGTGAAATGGTTTTATAGTTTGTGTACTAAAACTTTTGGTGAAGATTTTAATGAGAAAAGAATTGATGAAGGCATTGAACGCACTAATGATATGTTTGGCGGCTTGAAACCTAATGTTACGAATGTAGTTTTTGTTAATGGTGACTTGGATCCATATCATAGACTTGGAGTGTTAGAAGACGTTTCATATGACGCACCAGCTAAGATTATACCTTTATCGTCTCATTGCAGAGACTTGTTTTCCGATAGATCTAATGATCCTGAAGAATTGAAAGAAGCTAGAAAGTACATTAAGTATTTGATTAAAAAATGGATTGGTGCTGGTGAATATAAAAAACCTTAGGAGATTCAAACGACGTATGAAACTATTGTATTTTCTGGTAGGCATTCTGATGGCATTCAAATTATGGTAAGACTTATAACATAGTTGATATCCTTGTAGCTGTATGGATATTGTAGAATATAAAGCATTTCTCACTTTTTATGATATCGTTAAAGTGGATCATTATAAAACTGGTAAGATTTTCCAATGAAACGAAAGTATTATTAAAATAATTGTATATTTACTCATAAACGGTCTTCCTTATGATAGGTTACTCGATAACCAACACCCAATGCTACACAATACAAGTGGATGTTGTTGTTATATTACTTAAATTCGTAATAGCAGCAGTATTTTACATCGTGCCAGAGTTAATCGTCTCTTCTAACATATCACCGTCCGGTGTATCAATAAAAAATGCTGTACTTATCTAATTGAAACTGTCTGTAAGTTCTTGGTCATCTTTATAATAATGTACCTCTTCACAATAGATCATAACTATTTTAAATACATTTATTTTATTAAGCGCCATCTCTTGTCCTCTATCTTTGATTTCGAAAAATACTCATTTTTTGACGTGTATATTCTCATCTAAAAAGTATCATTATAATTATCTACAATAATGCATAAGATACAATATTTTATGGTAACCTGTGTAGCACCTCCGAATTTTTGTAGCTACATATCAGTTTTAGAAGCGATTAAAATAAAATCCAGTTAAAAGAGCTATGTTTTGTACACAACATAGCTCTTTTGGAGATATTATTTTAAAGTTACTTTATATCGGATAAAATTATAATAACACTAAATGTGCTACGAATACAAAACGTATCTAAATATACAAAAATATTAAAATCTTAGAAATAGTTGTGACAATAAATTACATTTAAATTGTCAACGTAGTTGTACATAGCTAGATCATAATTATTATGATAATTGAGTATTGGAGAAATATATCAGGAAATACATGGATATAGAACTTAAAACAATATTAAAGAAGAGATTTATTTACAAAAGTATTTATTAAATCTAAAATTGAATTCCTATTTTAACCTAATCATTAATTAGAATTCAATAATATGCCATTTAAGTACATACAAATAACAAATATTAACAATATGTGATGTTTCGAAAGGCAATAGTAAGGTCCCATATATTGTGATTCATTTGTTTTTAAATTAAAAATAAATATAGCTATTTATTGCCAGAAAAAAAAACACCCAGTAATAAACTTCCAATGTGATTCTGCTACCCCATGGGAAGAAGGCGCGAGTTTATGTATGTAGATATGTATATTATGTATGTGTTTCTGCTAGTAACATGTGTGAAACAGACCATGCACTTCTTTTGATAAAAATTCGTCTTGAAGATCGCTATAAATAAAATAACAAAAATATCTCAATCTCCCAATCGTTTTAAAATTTCCCAACCCTGTTTTGACTAGGATTGCCACTTAAATATTATAAAAAAGAAAATATTTTAACGACAAGACATTGTGATGACATTGAACATGCAAATCGTTAAAAATTGGCAGTGATAGTTAACTTACAGGTTTAATTAATTTAAACTAAGTTTTTTTTTACAATATTCAGTTAAATACGTTATTACTAACATGTTGGTAATATTGATTACTAAATTATATGCTAATTTTATCACTTAAATATAGGTTGATTATAGAATTACATTAAAATGTATACTAGAAATCTCGATACTTCGCAATACCTCATAAAGCAAAATAGTCCATTGCTTTACTCATACAAAAGTAAATAATTGTATCGTCGATATAAACACAATTTTAAATTCCTTTTATTTTACAAATCTTTGAATATTTACAACATTACATAAGGTTTTTTTTTACAAGATACTGTCACATCGATTTTTAATTTCATGCACTTCATGCACCTTTATACCAGTTTAAAAATACACTTCAATCTTTGGTTACATGATTCTGTTCTTCATTTGACAAAAATTATACATATAATCATCCATATAAACAAATCACACCAAAATGTATTGTGACTTCAGCACATTTCGATTTGACAGTATCCTTTAATAAGGTCTAAATTAAGTTGCCAGGTGTCGGGTGATTCGCACTCTAGTCCCACTCTCCAATGAACATGTGACGCGCGTGCGGGGCGGGGGGTGGGGGGAAGCCACGTCCAGGCATGGGCAGGCGACCGTACAGCGCGTATGGATCATAGTGTTGCTCTCCGTCTGCAATTAATATCATCACCAACGTTTTAGACGGCTGATTATTTCTAGGTATCTTTAAGTTAATTTTATTTGAGAGTCTGCTTGCCAGGTCCTCTTTTATTACTCAGCACTATCCAGGGAACTAAATTGTAGACTAAGTTACGATCGTCGTGCTTAGCGGAGTTAGTAGAGATGTTACAAACGTTTAGGGATAAGCAAAGGGGTGGGCTATTAAAGAAACGACGTAAATTAATTTTAGTCACAATCATATAATATAACTCATATGGGATCGAAGCGGTTAGGAAATCCAAGTAATTCTTAAGTCTGCTAACTAATCTGGAAACCTAGTGCTTTTGCAAATTACATCTAAGGATGATAGCAAAGCCTTCGAAATGGAAATTTCGCAATTTGGAAGAATCGAGAATTGACAAGATTGTCAAGAAAGAAGTATGGATATGATAAATACTTTTGATACTTGGTGAATATGGGAGATGAACTCAGAAGTGTAGAAGTGTAGAAACGAAGCTTACAGGCGAGTTGTGCTACCAAGCGAAGCGATCTAATATAACAGAAAGTTTAAATACCAAGATTGGAGCGAAGAGTCCGCGTTGAGGCGGTGGAATTAAAGTGCGGGGTTAGTCTGTATATACACTAGCGCGGCTGCTGGATCACGAGGGGTCGCAGCCGTTTGTCCTTGTTCGGATAGAATTGGAACATGAGCTTCTCTTTTTTGGGGAGACGATCGTACGCACCGATTCCGCTCTCGTAAGAACGGGCGTGCCACAAAGCCTGTGGCGGCATGGGGGCGTGCGCAAACGGCGCCATATGTGGCGGGAATGGACCAGGATGAGCGTGAGCCACGCTATAACGCTTGCTGGGTACTGGAGCCTCCTTCAAAGTCAGACGCTCAGTCATCGCCGGTAAGACTTTCGCGCCATTAGTCTTCACGAAGTTTGGCACGCGCGCTCGCAGACCACAGTAGTAAGGATCATCTGAAAACAAAATAAAAATATTGAAATCACATTACGGGCAAACAAACACCAATAGACGTGTAAGTACCTGGAAACGAGTCTTTACTCGAGACGTTATTAACATGGTTATCGTTCACTTATTCGTATGTTAGGAACTGCGAACACATTCACCTATAAAACGGAACGCATGCACGCTCCGTCCCATGTTCCGCATCCTACGCCTGGCTCGTTCCAAATACCGACGATTCAAATATCAAGGATACGCCGAAATGCCAGCCGGCGGTTGCGACACCGGGGCATTGTCTGCTTATAACCTCTGCACTGATCTCTTCTTATGAATGGAAAGCAAGTGCTCTCAAATTAAAACGTGCGAATGCGATACATAAACGTCATATACGATCAGCCGTATCGGATGTGGAATGCATCAAACGTGACTCGACATTGAGAGTCAGGAATCCGTGAACGGAGAGCGGAGCTCCCTATGCATCTGATCCTGCGCGAAATTCATTTGCATAAAGCTTCCAAATTCGAACTCATGTGTCTACGTCCTTTTATGTTAAAGCATAACTGTCTAAAGTGTATTCAAACATAAACTGTGCTCATATTTCAAAAGAGACTTCGCTCTTTGTCGGGTCGATATAACTCTTAATATTTTAAATAGTATCTACTCCTTTTAAGACGGTGCTTGTGGTGTTTGAGTAAGTGTCCCCTTGCAATCTGTGATGTATGGCCATGCTCTTGATACACTACCTAGGTACACGCCTGTCTTTTTGTGAACAAAAAGTTTCTTAGAAACACAAAATTCCACTTTAGAGGTGTCTCGGTATATCGGTTCTTTGGTGACTAAAAAGCTTACTATTAAGAATTTACAGCATGAATTTATTATTATTTATTTATTAAAACTTTATGCGTAAGTAAAAAAGTACTGTACAAAGGTGGACTTAATGCCTGAGGCATTTTGTACCAGTCAACCTTAGGGTGATGCAGAGACAAAAAATTACAGGTGCAACATACGGGATAGATATATATAGATAGTGTTATACCCATGAATATGAACAACTTTCACTATGGGACTCACTCCGAGATCACAAAAAAAAAAATCTGCTGCTCCATACATTTTGGTCAAGTCGGTATTGAACTTTTTATTAAAATTTTTTTTTCGTGATTTCAGATTTGGTCCCATAGTGAAAGTTGTTCACATTCATGGGTAGAACAGCCTGTAAAAATTAGGAAACTGTAAAAAAAATCATCTAGTATAGATAAAGATAAATAAAAAACTATCCATGTTAGTTTGCTAACTGTCTACTATCGTACTTGTACAGAGTGTGTTGACTTCCATATCAGGAATCTTTTCAAGAACAACCCCTGCATATCAGTTTTTATACAAAACCCATCAAAAAGCATCATTCATTTCAGTTCATTGTGCCCATAACCTTAAGTCCATATTCCATATTTTATAAATATTGCTTTAAATCACTATATGCGTGGACATGGGTTTATAAATGATGATCCGGCTAGAGATGTTGATATAAAGGTTCACACTTGCAAGTACTTGCAACGTTGCTGTATAAATTGCGACTCGCATTCATAAATCCATTGCATTGTCAACTGTGCCGTGTTCAAATGGACAGCTGTGGTCGCAAAGGACGGTGATTGCTTGACTAATATCACTAGTGGTAAATAATATCTTTGTGATTGGACGTTGTGAAATGTAATAGAAAGTTTTGTAATTTACTTGCAGTGTGGTAATGAATTGATAAATGTGTTGTCGACTCAAATTATATAAAATGCAATTTTTTGTAAATTCATTACAGGTAGTTGGTACCGGAGACTCAGTAATACATGATGATGTAAATAAATTTCGATCAAATATTGCTTTAGTATGAGTTGACATTTGTATTGGGCTAATAAAATATCAAGAAAGCAAAATAAAAACAACAATAGAGCATCGATAGCAAATTCTAACTCAGACATAAAAAGGACCCACACACATTTATCGGCGAAAAATCACTAAGTAGCCGCACTCTGCTATCAGTTGAACTTATTTGTCCATTAATGAGGAATTATGACCAAAGTAATGACCAAACTCGGCAGGCAATCCATAGGTCGCTCTCAATGTTGGCGCCTGCACCTCTGCCTTTTAAATACTGTTATTACCCATTCAGCAAGACAGAACATCGTGATACTACCTGGAGAATTTATATTGTCCAAGCAATTAATGCTGAATTTTTTCTGTTTTTTTTTTTCTTGAGCACCTTTGTTTCAAGAATGGGACAGTTAATTGAGTCTGGTAAGTTATAAACGGGCCAACTGAACGTAATTAGACCCTTGTAGTGTAATGGAGAGATTTAGTGGAGTTTAAATAGTTTGGAGCTGTTGTAAAAGTAGGATTGTAGTTTGTGTCTTGATAGATTTCGTCGTTTATTGTATTATTTACAGTGTCTATTTATGTTAGACCAGTTGTGAAATTGCTTCTATTATTTATTTTTTGCTATCAATCTCTGAATATATAAATTATCGAAATTGTTTAACTCATAACAGTAGGTATGGTAGCACTCACCGTATTTCTTATTGTCTTTGCCCTTATCCGATTTGCCTCTGGGGAACTGTGTTGGCACGCGTCCATCATGTCCTTCTATGTCGTCATAATCAGGCTGTGAAACAAATAACGAACGTATTGGTTAAACATATACAATAAGGTTTAAAAGTGAAATAATTAAAAACCAAAAATATTTCCAAAATTTGTATTTGTATCTCCGGAACCAGCTTTGTAAAGTTTTGAATTAGGTATTCTAAAACGTTTCTGGTGACATGAGAAGCAGACAGCACCTAGAGGAACACCCAGAATGCAATTACATTGTAATATGTCCACTAAACAACACAACTTGCGCCTAAGAACATGTAAAAGCAAGTAATTCACGTATAAAACACGAAGCAAAAATCAGATGCAATAATATGAACGTGTGGGCGCCGTACAATCTTTTACCTTGTAACGAACCAAAGATGGCATCAAAAAACAACGAATCGTGATATATAAAACTCATAGGAACAGAATCTTATCAAATAAAGGTTATGGAAACCACCCTGGCAAGACATATCGGTTCACGCAGTATATTTTCTTAATAAACACCTAGCAGGCATAGAACTGAAGCTTAACAGACACACAAAGGACATTGTTCATTTGTATGGTGTCAGAAGCAAAGACTAGGTAAACCAATAAAAGAGTAAAAGCCGACGCGACTGTACTATGTAGACGCTATCATTTATCTTGGGAGGCGATGAGATGTGAGATACGTCAGGGTTATCTTTCCCGCTGGGCCGACCATTGTCCACTCCACACAGTTGCGATAGCATATGTCCACAATTATCTGACAACAAGTCTGAACCGACAAGCGTTAATCGGATTGAACTTTCACCTCCCTCGATGTTTATATCTTTACAATTGTTATGATTTGAGACTTTTTTTTTTTTTGAGTTTTGTTGAGAAAGAAAGAATTATTGACATGAATAGGTAAGTGCATGACAGCCGCCTTGCAACCGTGGATTATTTTTTGATGTATGAGATACATGGTAATTATATTGGTTACCAATTTTTTCTTGGACAAACCAACGGTGCTTCAAATGGTTCTAAGAATATGTTGGTTCTTCATGAAGCAATGAATGTATTTCGATTCATTTATTACCAATTGATTCACTTTAATCGAATTTGTATACATTAAGCAATCTATTTTAAACACAATCAAATGATAAATGTGATCTTTTATGTTACAGTAAAAGCCAATTTTATGGTGACGGAAAAATAAATGACTTGCAGAATAAACAAGTAAATGCTAAAATTGACAATGAGGCTAATGTAAAGGAACCAAATACGGAAGGTTGCTAAAGCGATATATTTCTAAATCCAGCAGATATTTAAAAGCACTTAATGAACGAATGGATTAAGATAATTGGAATTCGAAATCTTCTGGGGATTTTAGCCGTTGATATTATTATAAATACTTTTTGTCCTTCTACGTGCACTTAATTGTAATTATTTTGGGATATTTTTGGGAATGTAAAATATAAATCTTAAGCTGACATCCTGATTTGGTCTTGATTGATAAAGCCGTCTTAAGGGACGAGGCATATTTCTCATGTGACTTATTCAATTTGCATAAATCGTATCTTTATCACTGGGCTGACTTTGTGCGCCTTTACATTCTTTAGTTTTGTCAAATGTACATTAAGGGTTAACAGAGATTAATGGCTTTCAGTTTGATTGACTTATTCCTTATCTGAATTTTGGAAATAATAAACATAATATTGTGGGTGCTGTGGTTTACTTCGCGCGGAATTAAATTATCTGGATATAGACAATATTATGATACTATGGAAAAGTAATAACATAAACATCTTAAGCATCTTAAGAAACGATTCCAGCGCATACAAGTTCGAAATTGTTGACTTTATACGACAATTATTGTTAAAACATTTTGTCGCGGCGAACACTTGGATACGACGGAAATGTACAAATTGCTCTTAAAAAGAAATAAAAGTCGAAATAACATCTAAAAGAACCTGAATAATCAGCGACACAAAATATACAAAGATCACAAGCGCAGACGCAGGCGGTAGGATGTTTATTATAAGACGAGATGTAATAAAAATTACATGTAAATTATCGTAATAAAAATAGCCATGCCATCTCAAAAGTACCCTTGATGCACAAACTTAACAATGAAAAAATAATTCGTAATGCAATTTTCACTTCGGAAATTACATTGTCGATGCGCAACCGCACCTTACCATTTATATCGAAATGGAACTTGAGGGTTCAAGTTTATTATTATTCAATCATGAAACTGTAGGCCTCGTAAATCATATCCTATTAAATTAATTCACGAAGGGTGAAACTTAAAACAAAAGCCATTGAAAATGGAATTATACAACGTGTAACGTTAAATGCGCAAAACCTGAAAATAGTTTGCTCAGAATAACGAGCAGAATCAATTGAACTACTTTTTAATATAGGTCACATTTTTCAAAAAAATCTTCATTAAAAACGTTGCCGTGTCTATTTATTAATAGGTCAAGCAAACCAATGTCAGCGCGGCGCAGCGGCCCGCTGACAACTCCTCCCTCGATAAAGCGTCGTCGCAGACGCAAGAAACGATCAGAATGGCCAGTAAAACTTAAACAGCACATAAAACCTTAACAATTTTTTTAATGACTTATTTTTTCTGTGATGTAGGTCAATTGAATTAAAAATCAGTTGGGGTGTCTGAGGTTTTGCGCATTTAACGTTACACGTTGTATACACGTGTCCTCGCTACCGGCTTTTGCAGCGACTCCGCGTTTTATGTTGTTTTTTTGCAATAGCTGAGGGGCAGTTTTTCGAAAGAAAATTATCGTAATATTAATGTGACAAATTGTCAATGGCGCGTGAGCTGCTGCCATTGGCTGTTGATACCATTCAACCAATCACAGCAGTTTACGAGCATTTGATAATTTGTCACATTCATTTTGCGATAATTTTCGTTCAAGAAACAGACCCTATGTATTGACTTTAATTTTACCATCGAGTTGATTAAATACATTGTGCTCATCATAGCTGCCCATAAAAGCACTCATCTGAGCCTATATTTTACAAGAAAACCTCAATAAACGGTCATAAAGGGATATTGCTTTAATGCGCTTCGCAGGCATTAATCGAAGTAGGTATGCTGTTGTTATCAGACATAAGATTATTGCTGTTTACATCAAAGTTGTATTTTACGATACCTACGGGAGCAACAACAGCTTTTTCTTTATCGAATACCACAGTAACTAAACAGGCTTGCAGGGACATCATCGGGCAACTTGATACCATGGATTCAGAACATAACGCTGAAACACTGAATTGAAATTTTTCTGCGGCTATAAAAAATAATGCTACATTTTGATCGCGTAGGTGCAAATCAGCAGTTTTTTTTATAGGTAACCTATCCAAAAAGTGCTACGTACGATCAAATGAGCATTATGGGTCGGGCACTTTTGCCAAATTTTTGTTAATTTGATTAATTTGCTTTTCTGTCATGCATTGTAGTACAGTATTCCACTTCTAGTTCCTGAAACTTCTAAAAGTGACAATTTAAACATGCAAGGTGCAAAGGCATGCGAAAGGTCACCAAAATCGATAACTCACTTTGTATCCACGTACCTTGGGAATATCAGCAGGCCCATAGCCATTCTCCCTGGGTGGTAGCTTCGGAGGTTTTTCTCCTCTCCGCTGTCCCATTTGCATCATCAGCTGTTCCCTGGTGGCGGCTACCACTCCGTGTCCATTGTTGTTATTGATGCCGTTAACTCCGTTGTGTCCATTGATACCGTTGTGTCCGTTGTGTCCATTGATTCCGTACCCTCCAGAACTACCGCTGGAACCTGAACCGTTGGCGTTGGAGCTGGCGATGCTGTATGGGTCTTCATCTGGGATTGGAATGCGAGGTCGGTTCTTGATGTCCATCAGTCTTTGAACTGTTGACAAAGAATGGTTTTATTAGAAAGTGCTGATGGAAAAAAATGGGATTGACGATGGGGTCATTAAGGTGCCGCAAATTTTTAACATAAAAATAAATAAAAGTCAAAGTTCGCGTGGTAAGAATGATTTTTATTATTTTATTGGATAATGAATGGGCAAATCATAGTCCTTGTAAATGTAATATTCAATTTATACAAATCGTATATCACCGACCTAGGATTTAGTTCGTCAAAGGTCAACCAATCGTCATCTACGATATTAATGAAGCAATATAAATTCTATCGAAACGTTTGAAATATATAACTAGTTTCCAAAAGATTATCCAACAGTTTGAACACACAACAATTGGAAACATTTAGCGACGCTTGCACAACACGAATGTAACTTCGTGATGTTCAGATCGGATGGCAATCACTCCTCTTCACGACTTGGAACAACCTACGGTTATTAATGTGACGTTAAAGGTCTGGTGTCTTCATTCCACTTCAGTTCACCATTATTTGTACCTTCGTCTCTAATCATAAAAATAAACGAATCGTCCACGATTAACCAACTCGACTATTAGGTACACCGCAAGGTTGAATGCATAATCTTCGCACAATAAATGTAAATTCATGCGAATATTGGATCTTTTAGTTGCGAAATATTAAAGTGCCTATAAAATTTATTGCATGAGCGACGGTGCGGCACAAAAGAGGAATAATGACAACTGCATCTATCATTCTGTAGTGTCGGATTGTCTACGTACTAAATGTTTGTTTACACTTCCGGCACGTCAAATCATAATGAATGATCCAGCGGAAATGATTTGGAATGACTTGCGTCCACTCAGACGCCATATTAGGCAATTATATTAAACTTTTATTCCTAATTGTGCCCTTTTATTACGATGATTACACTATTTTAAACCACTTATAAAGACTGCTATTACGATAATCTAAACATTATTGTTAAATTGAAATCTAAAAGCTTTTCCAGATAGCAATTACAGCAATTTTGATAAGGAAGTAGAGGTTCTTTTGTTTGAAAAGCATTTCATAGATTTTAAGCGCCGACATGATAAAGATATTGTGGAAACGATAAACCTTTGTTTCGCACATAATCTAAGTTTAAAAGATATACCTGTGTCTGGAAATACCGTAGACGCCACGTCGCAACGGGATTAGAATCCAGATTAGTTCACTCAATGAGGTGAATGCTAATAGCCGAGGTACATGCACAAACTGTTTTTAAATGCTGAGAAAATTACGTGCGTCTATGTACAAAAAAAAAGGTTTTATATTCGGTTTGCTATTTATGGTATGCGATGTGAGTCAAGAGCGTCTGAACATAGCTCCAATTTGAGTGGAATTGTATGGTCTTGGTTAGATTGTGATAAGTTAAGACACTTTCCTCCTTGAAAGCGTACTCTTAATATAGGAACAGAATTTTAAACTTTGTTTGTGTCGCTGTTGATGACAGTCTTTTTCTCTGATGCATAAAATTTCAGAACCGGCATACTCAAAAGACTTGAAGTTAAGAAACTTTAAATAACCAAGGAGTTA
Source organism: Eremobia ochroleuca (assembly GCA_949629135.1). Taxonomy (NCBI): domain Eukaryota; kingdom Metazoa; phylum Arthropoda; class Insecta; order Lepidoptera; family Noctuidae; genus Eremobia; species Eremobia ochroleuca. The sequence goes on along the minus strand of OX451386.1, from coordinate 5,959,456 downwards.
TATTCATCTGTACGTTTGGAAATAAACTGTACCAAATTCTTTAAGTAGAATTACATCGCAACCACGTCCGTACTCCGAATTAGGGCTACTAAAATCTGTATAATTCACAGATCACTTTCGATCAGCATACTTCCTATTGTCGTTGATTCGAGTTTTGCATAACATCAGTCACGATTTACGTCTGCTCAAACCTTTAATGATTCAATTGGCGTTCGTTACAAATTCAAAGTGAATTTAATGGGTTTATGGCAATGCTTACATTTGTATGATCCAGTTACAAAGCATGACGACCTTCGTTAGGAAATCGAAATTCAAAGGTGTGATGTGAACAATGAAGCACGTTTGAATTGCTCGGACAAGAAATATGTAACCTATGCAGATCTTATCGTATGCAAAAGCATTGGATTGCCAGTTGCTACTCCTCCAAGTATACTTTAAACGATTAACAATATATAAACATTGGTTAATTATGAAAATAAAGCAAGGCACGAACAAAATAACAATGTGCAAGTATTTCCATGACACGAAGGTTAAACTTTTGATGCTATATCGGCAAAAGCGACCAGTCCCCACGTTTAAGTGTCACGACTTCCATACAGAAAACATTAGCTACGTTACTCAATAGATTTATTTGAGTTCCTTAACAGATAAACAGTGGCTAGACCGCGAAACCACTGCAGAAAATCTATGAACGCATCTTATCCGTGGTGGAAAATCACGGGAATCTCGCGGTGCGGTTTCTTTCCCATAGATTCACTATGATTTGTGCAAAACCAATATTAGATGTTGAATTGCTGTTAACTTGCCTAGATGGGGTTAGTTAGAAATTTGCAGTATGGTTTCAGTGAAATGAGGTGCAATACACTTGAGATCGATGTAAGATTGCATTGTTGCACAACAATAAGCAGGCTACGGAGATGTGAGGCTCTGCATAGTTGATGCGGTTGCGTGCTATGGGAACTAAATCAGATTTGAAAATTATCTACTTATATAATAATACCTCGATTCACACTTGCTGTTTATTTCAAAAGACGTGCAAATTACCCGCTGTAATTCAAATTGTACTCATATGAATAAAACAGGAGTCGAGATACCTGCACCGAGACGTTAAGATGACGCACGTCTCGTAGATACTGGTACAGACAACAAGGTGGTAGACTACCGGAAGTCGCTTTGGGCAGTCAATTGTACATTATTACTGGCCGATCACCTTGCTACAATGAAAACCGGATCACTCTTGAACGAGTCCACAGTAATTACAACAAGAATATAACTTCTGATGATCCTGGTCTTAAGGCCATCTCCAATATCAGAACTCTGAAGCATATAATCAATTTATTTTCGGACTGAACTTTCCGCACTATTTAATTTTTTCTCTCCTACTTAAAACTTCAATATCCTCAAGGTTTAATACAGCTTCGTTAAACGTTCTCAGTTGCGCGTGAGAATATTACTGTGAATTATAAGAATTTAATTTTGTATATTCGTAAGTTAATGATAAGTGTAAAGGTCGTCCCATTGTTCCATAATGCCTGAGGCTATGTCCCGGAGGTCTAAGGCAAGGTAACTGTAACATTGTCAGATCTTTGGGTGCCTCTAGTCATCGTCTACGTATGCAAACATGTGCCTATTCAATGGTAATTACTGTTAACGTTGATGACGCGTGACTGATGTTCAACGGCGGCTGTTGTGACCGATGATAATAGGAAACACCTAAAATAAACATTACAGCAAATAGCATTATTGTCTTTAATATTAATGATGACGGTATCGATGAGGGAGCGAACATTACAGATGTTTAAACATTTAAAAGAGGCGTCTTAACTCCCACGCAGGTTGAGATTTAATAAATACGGTTCGCAATGCAATATAATAATGGAATATTTTTATGTTTTGAGATAAAGAGGTGGAGTAAACTCTTCACTGGCCCCATGTGTCTCTGTCCGTGATATCGGTGTTAGGCAATTTATTCGCTATGACACGTATTGTGCGTTTATGTCCCTTAATGCTGCTATTGCAATTTTTCTGTTGATGTTGCTTGTTTTCTCTGCTATTGTTGCGACCAGCGTGAAATCGTTTGCTGCCTCTGTCAACCTTAACGATGCGACGTGGCCGGTAACAGATTTAGATTATTTAGGACCGTGGCCAGCAGGTTCATTTATAACTTAAGTTTTATATAAAAGGAGAAGATCAAAACAAATGATCACGAACGTTTTATGGGCATTCCAATTACGATAGTGTAGGTTTAAAGTATTTGTTTTAATTCCATATTTAATAATGGGCATACATTTCTCTCTAAGGTTATATTTAAATTGAATTTTTTACCCATTACACCAGTTACGTTAAGAGTGTAATTATCTAGATATGCGGAACATTGATCACATATTTTTATTAGACATTTAATTGGTTTTGTGACCAATTTATAAGTCGTATAGGTGCTCTGAAGTAGACGAAATTATTTCCTGTTTAGTTTTTGCTGGGTTCCATGAAGAACTATTGATTGTGTATAGATTTTATTTACGAATGTCTATGTGTGGGTTGTTCGTAGTTGATTTAAGTATACTCGTTGGCAGTACGGTGATATTACAACTGGTATAAACAATCAAATCCGTATTTGCAGGCTTTGGGAACATTAATTCTTTTGTTAAATGTTAAAAAATATATTTCAAGAATAGCAGGTAAGTAATCATATTAAATAAGCATATAAAATACATTGTAAGATCAGGACAGGCATGTTAATAATATAACAACACATTTCTTTTAAAAACCTTCTTAAATAAACTGTCAATTCGTCTCTAGCCAAACTGAAGTCCTCCAGACCGTATTTCGGCCACGGTAGCCAATCTCAAGGGAGACTAGACTTCGGCGCGGCAGATATTATAGTGCACAAGTGTGAGCGCAGACACAGGTGCACTCCCTCTTCCCTCACTCTCATAGTCCGATAAAAACCGTCCGACTAGCCAAACTACAAGGTAAGTAGGTATACTATTTATCATCTGGACCCCAAAATTAATAGTATCTATGTAGTATCTGCTAACATCATTTTCCACGGCCATTAACTGACCTCACCACTAATATTTTCCCAAATTCGCAACCCGCCCACCTTGACCATGCTTTACTTAATGAAGCCTATATTTAAAAAAAAAGAAGACAAAAACGATGCGTTGCTCATGCGCAGGTTTTTTAAGCACCGTGGCTAGCCACACTAAATAACTTATGTGATGATATCGCAACGTTTTTAGTACGGAAGTGTTTTTATTATGAAGTTACTATAAAACATTGTATTTCATATAAATATTTCGAGCGTGTTGTTTCTGCTTATTATGTTGAAATTTGTGGTCTTAACGATTTGGGGCGTCTTTTGTTTTAGTTTAGTAAGGGTTTTTGCTCAGTAATCGAGTAATTTACTTAGGGTTTTTATAATTTTGTTGATGATCTTAGTGTGGATTTTGAAAGACCTAAAGCTATTAGAACCTCTTCTCTCTCTTTCCGTAAGACTTTCTCCGGCTCCGTATCTCAGGTTTATCATCTGCTCAATGGTCATTGCTAGACGCAGGTTCCCTGCCCTCTCCGTAAGTGAAATCAGCGTGACGATGTGCACAGCCTATTCCAAATCTCTCTGAATTAAGCTTACATACAACATCTCATAGTCTTATGTGCATAATTATATAAAAAGTAATTGGCCTCCAATGTATGAACCGTAATGGTTCGTGGGAAACATATCCATCATTTTTATCAAACTTCATCTTTTGTAGGCAATTAGTTACTCAACCTACCACTTATATTTATGTACCTCTTAGCATAAGATTGGATTTTTGGGCGAGAAAATTAATAAGCTCTTTGTCACATCTCTTGTTACCAGTTTTTACGTAAATAGACGGATTTTATGTAATGTTTCCATTTTATATTGTGTCTGGTTTTACAAATCTTTGTAGGTAGCTAAGAAAATGTTTGTATTGTTTTTTAAGATGAAATGTTAATCTTTATGTAAGTTATAACACTTATCTTATGCAGTTTTTATTTTGAATTAAGCTTCCAGTAGAGCTAACTTTATCTTGTACCTACATGGTTCACTACTTTCATACATTGTTTTCTCTTGTTTGACTCCTGACACAAAAGCAAACAATCGAAAAACTAATATATTAAATGACAGGTCGTTTTCATTATTACGTTACATCATTAATAATATTAACTAATAAAGTTTCTACTTCAACATAATTATTAATTTGATTTAGAATCAGAAATATTTATTTGCCAACAATGTAGGTACAGGTTTGAGATGGTACAGAATAGGATGTTTCCGCTACATTCCACCTTACGGCATGCAAACACAACAAAATGGCCTCATCAATTCTTATCACCTTAGCATTTACAATATACTTAGTACCAAGATTATATAAGATATGATCTGCAAAGTGCAGGCTTAGAAAGTGACAGTGTACATTGTTCGGCCAAGGTCGGCAGCTGACGTGACAACCGGATTCAAGCCCTTGTCAATGTAGATGGTGAACGAGTCGGTAATGATAGTGTTGATTTAATTATAAACGAAGTGGTACAATATGTTAAAGAAGATACTCGAACAGTATTTAAAGTAGAAGAAGCAGTGGAAGGAGTTTCACAGGAAGATAATTTCAGAATCAATTATGGTTGTAATTTTATTGCAGATTTGTGTGAATTGCATCAATTTTCCGCTATAGATAAAGACGTCAAATGTAGACATGAAGAGAATTATTCGAAGTAAAAACTTCATAACGTTGTGTTAATTTGTCTCGCTGTAATAAAATGTTATCAAGACTTTTTCTGACCAAAATAATTTACTTTTTGCTCTCAAAGTGATTCACCAAAGTGCATATTATCGCTAATCCTAAAACCTGCATTGTTTTTGTACCTTTTTGTACCCTCAGTATAAAATCTTTTGAGAGGTGTAAAAAACCGACCCACTACATTTGCATTTTATGTTCCTGCTATAGATACGTCCAGCAATATTTTTACATTGGGTTTCGAGTTTTATGCCATTGACACTTTGTGTATTAGTGATTCCATCGCATTTTCAATCGTAGCAGTTGAAAACTTTAGATTTATTTAGCTTATTAATCATTTTAGTTCATTCATAAAAGCAATGACTCAAAGTTCATAATAATGAGCTTGCTGCACATACGCTTTTGAAACAAGATAGAAATATTAATTACATAGGACATCATTATGCAAGGACAAGTTAATTTGTGTTCACTTAACTGTACTCTTTTTATTGGTTTTTGTTTATAACTATTTATAGTGTTATAACATTTCCTAGAAACCATGTATTATTTTGAGTGTAGCATTGAAAACAATACATGGGTCATATTCAAAATAATTGTAAGTTACGGATAGGAAACAGATATGAATATTGTTTGATTGTAACAGAAAAGTAACAGAAAGGAATTATTAGGGCAAGTTTAAATAGCACACGTTTATAAATTAAATAATTAACGTTGAGCTAATTAAAACATCTGGAATAGTAGAATACCATCATCACTATCACTACTTATGCATACCTATTACAGTTCACCTACTAAGATTAAGTATAACAGGCTACGAGTGCGAAGCCGGTGTGGGTCGCTAGGTGGGTACATAATGAAACAACATTTTGATGATCGTATTTTAATTGGTATAATTGCCATAAATCAATAAACAATTCGTAAAGCAGTTTAACCTGCATGATTTTAATAATTAGAGTTCTATGTGGATGTTACTTTTTTTACTAGCTGACTAAGCACTTACAGTATTAACAATTTAGTTTTTTAATGAAAAAGAGTTTCTCAGATATTAATTTAAAAAATACTCACAACATACAACTTTACACTGACCTGTAAATTGCAAAAAACCTGAGACATTTTGAATTTCGCGGGCTACCTTGGCGCATCCCCCTTAACTGATACTGAGACGGCCAACGAGAGGCTGGGTACGCCTCGGCGAGGCTGAGCGGTTAGTGCAAACGGCTCAAGCGGTGAGGACTGAGCATACGCAGTAAAACATGCACACACAGACAATACATGGCACAGCAATGCAATACATGCCACATTATACGCAAACTTTACATACTTCAAATAAATTTAAGTCAGTAAAAAAAAAAATGTTTTGGCTAACCTGCGGTGCAGTAAATATTAATATTTTATTTTCATTAATTCATACAACATGAGACAATGTGAATAACGCCTAATCGTTCATATCTGTTACGTAACAGAAAAAAGTGACAGATAAAGTAACGGATATGAATTAATTGCACGTGTCTAATCTACAAATCTATTTATTTCCACAACAATTCGAAATGTTATACGAATATTTTATAGTTATAACAAATATCACAATACAGCCATTTCCTAGTATGAGTATTATAACAGTAATTACTTACCGCTATTGTAAACGACTCACATTGGATATTTACTTTTAAAAGTCTAATTTTCTTCGACAACGAAACGAGCTGAAAAACTATATTGAACAAAATCCCCGAGCGTTTATTCTTACGTTGTGTAGTGACAGCTAGTGAACTCATGTTGCCAGTATTTCAAATTTCTTTATTGCCATGCAAATAATGTTAAAATAGCATAACAGAGAAGAATAACAGATATGATTAAAATCAGGAGACTCATTAATAAATTAAATTTGGAGAACACTAAATAGTATTTTATATTTTGTTTAGTGAAGTGTTGAAAGTTTAAACAATATTCTCTGAATATAGTTTTTTTTTTAAACTTTTGTGTAATGGTTAATAATTAAATTATTTTTTTAAGTTTACCGTCAAAGACGTGGACATTGAATACTTGTATGAAACGGAACCTACGCAATGACTGGTTTAATTTTTTTTAATGAATTGTTTAGCTGTACCAAATGTTTCGTTGTTTTTTATTAAGCTCAAATAAAAATTTAATCTGTTTGTTTATAAAATTCTAGTCAGTTGTATCTCGTTATGAAAATAATTGGGTAGGACATTTAGACAATAGTAAATATACAATTATTTTGAATATGACCCACATGCATTATAGGTTCATTTCTTAACACAGCCAGTGACCAAGACATCGTTTTCAATAACGTTTTCCTTTTCTTATCCATAAGCATTATTTAGTTCTTCTCTCGTTTCAGTATCAGCTTTTGTTAGCCAGCTACTCGTGGTAGCTATTCTAATGCACATTGATAATAATTCTATTTATACAGAGAATCTAAAATCTTTACTCACCCGGTGGCAGCTTGGACTTGAGCATATCCATAGCAACGACGTTGATGATGAGTACCCAGATGGGGCAGTCGAGGAGATCTGAGTCCGACTTGACGAAGGCAATAGCACTAAGACACTGCGTCTCCAGCCTCCTGCGGTCAGGGTATGAGCGGCGCAACTCTCGGTTTACGTTGGATTGGAACTTCTTCATATCGAACAACTGGAAGAGAATAAACAAAAATATTTAAAATGGTTTCCAAAAGGTCACTTAAAAATGAACTTAGTCTACATATCCCTTAAGTAGATAATTGAGTTCTTGAGGAGATGACATGGTAATCTAATATTATGAATTCAAGTAAGTAAGTAGATTATGCGTTAAGTAAGGGGGATTGAAACTTCTTTATGTCGAATAACTGGACGAGAAAAAACACCAGGATATCAAAATCTAATAAAATAAATATAGCTTTTGCATATAACGCTCTAAGTGAGGGTGTTAATCCTATCTCCGTTAAAAGTAAAGCGGCTAAATTACCTGTTGAATTTCCTGATTATGTTAAGTATGCTCTTTAAAGCATAGATACAAAGGCAAAAGCATTTGAGAGTGTTAGGTAGTTTAGTGCAAATATGGACTCAGTAGACACGACGTCGATAGTTATTTGACGTGGAAGTAATATGATGAGATATTAAGATAAACAATTGGTAGAAAAAATATCTGTTCAGCTAGTGTGACTCATAATAACGATAATTTAAAAGATGAGATAACACCAATCAAGTTATAACAAACAAACTTAGAGTAACAGACAGTTACAAATAACGTGTAGATATTTTTTATCTTAATTAACACAAGCGATGATCTAAAACAAATTGTTGGACGATCGATTGAATGCGTTTAAATTAGAAGATGTTATCGAATTAATATTACATAACAAGCCTTCGTTCGATAATGAAAAGACAATCGCTCGATCAAACAAAAATTGAGCCGACATCATGTAGGGTGCACATCTCTATAATGAAAATGTCAAGAGCGAACGCTGTTAATAAGAAATATAAATTAAGTTCCCTAAAAACAGTTATTATATAATTGTTATATAATTTGCGTTGGTTTGGAAAGCGTTTGATGAAATCTCAATTTTCTTAATACGTTTAAATTCACCAGATAGAATAGAATAGAATACTCTTTATTATGTACACCATATAAATTACAGAAATTAGGTAAACCACTATTGCGTTATTTTTCTCATCGTTTTTGACTTTCTTTTTCCATTTCATGATTTCTTTCAAAAATCAAAGTCACGAAACTTAAAATCCCAGCACGACGTGATCTAAATCTATTAAGATAATCTCAAATACTCCAAAAGATTTTCGATTCGACTGAGGAACTCCGAGAGACAAATGAAAACGCCGAGTCAGATGCATCGACGAAATTGAATGAGGCTTATAAAGTTGTTACATAACCAGTGCAAGCTGTTGTCGAGTCCCTCCGTCAGTTCGGACCAGTAGACTGATGGTATCTTTAAAAACTTCGCCGACGTTATTCATAAATCGTCGGACGGCTACTCAAAAAGCGTCATATAAGTACCTACCAGAAGTCAAATTGATGCATTTTAAGAATTCTAATTAAAACTGTAATAGGTATTCCATTGTTGCAACACAAGCTCGTCTAGTTAATTGAGAGCATTCTAAGAGATGAATTGTTTGACGCAATTACCAAATTGAAATGGAAGATTTGACGTAATTTTTTTGTTGATACAAATAGTTTGGATGGTTCTTCCGTTCTCACACAAAGCCTTGATGAAAATATAGAAGCTATTTGCTAACATTTTGTATAACATTGTGAATAGAATAATCTCGGATAGATCATTTATTCACCAATAAAACTGCAATAGTGGTAGTCATGTGCGAAGTGGTTGAGAATAAATGTCACAACATTTCCAAGTTTATTGTAAATTGGAAGTAGTTTAGATCTATTTAAAAACCGTAGTTGACACTACTGATAGTATTGTTTTAAATTAATTTAGTCACAAGGGAATTCGTTGTGGGAAACGAGCCGGATCGCACAGAAAAAATCCCAGAGATCATACAGTTTCAACACTTGCCGGTATTGTTTCGAGGAAATTGGAGTCTTTTAATGAAGACGTACATTGCAGTGCAACAGTGCAACGAGTGAACGAGTGACCTATCAAGACATTTCGCACCTTTACAATTATAGAGACCTAATTTCTAAACAATTTTGAAAAAATTAGGTCTCTATAATTCTAAAGGTGCGATTTGTTGCATTGCAGTAGGTAGTAGGTATATTCAAAATCATTTCGACGTCTCCAATAGATAGTTCTTAACTAAAATAGCGAACGGAACTGACCTATATTTTGCAACGATTATAGAATATATAACAATTACATAACAAACAATAAATTGCTTCTAATAATAATAGTTAGAGGTGTAATATTTCTCACAATAGCCATTAATTGAGGCATCACATTGTTTCGGCGGCGCGCTGAGCACGGACAATGCTCCACTTTCTGCGAATTCGCTTTCGTTACTCCCAAGGAAATAGAATAACATCCAAACATATATGTGAGGCAATGACCATTCCCTCCCTTGCTTAATGGTACTATCTTCTCTCATTGTTTGCTGCAGACTTACGTAAAACCTTGTAGGTAATGGTGTATGAATTGGTAATGAATCTTTCGGATGCTAGGAAGTGAATTTTCCATTGTCTCGTACCACTTCTTGTACCTATAGTGTCAGTTACGACGAAAGTACTTGTAGAGCAGTTGAATCGTCTAATTTGTGATCGAAGTTAGTTATTATATTCACATTTGCGTTCGCTTTGTCATTAGTACCGTATTTACAAATGTCATGGCCCGTACGAGTTGAATGGTATTCTTGTTGCAAACAATCTACAATTCCACTGGCATATAGTCTTATAAATACTTTAATGAAATAATCGGATAACTCATCCGATTATTTACAACACACTTGTGTTTCATATAATTTTTACAAATAAAGTGACCGCCTTTTTACTAAACCCTTAGTGAATTTACAATGGTTTTATGTCTCTTAACAATAACCCATCTTCAAAGTACAAAATATTTCGTAACATTAAAATGTTGATATAATAATATTACGTCGCAATGTCATGGTTGGAGAGAATCGTGCTCGGACACAAACTGTGCAGTCGTGATGCACCTCAAATGACTGATGCACTAACGCAACACGCATTAGAGTAATGCCTTGCCCTCTTAATTTTTTTTCTACGATGATTATTGTCTTTAATAACGATGAACATAAGGAAATTATGGAGCCAGAAGAAGCGAAAGATGAAGTAACAGACCAACAATGGCTGCCTATTGTGTGTGACCGCGTTCGAAAAGATGTGAGTGAAAATTTTAATCGGTAGATAGAACTTTTATGCTTACAATATGAGAGAGAAAAAACCAATGTTTGAGTTACCAAAAAAGTAATTTCCAGTGAAGACCAGAGCGATGATCATCCATAAAGCAATTTAAATCATTATGTGGGCAACCATGAAATTAATAGGCAAATGTTACGACATCTTATTTCATAAACGCATCCATCTTGACGGAAATAACTACTGACGCCCGTTTGGTATGTTCACAACGAACCAGTTTACCTTGCTTGCCCATAAATTAGATTTTAAAATTCATATTTCGATAGCAGTAAAGACTAGAATTCTGATTTAATTTCCTTGGACGATAATTTTGTAAATAACATAGTTGGTGGTTGGTGCAAGAGGAAGGATAAGCTAGCAACGTGTAATTAGATGCACCTATGTACCCATTGGACTTTGTATAAATTGCGGTTGTAAGTTTATCAAAGCAAGACCCACTAATGATGTTATTTTATTCTGTATTATAAAAACTAATTACGTCACAAGGTTTTTATTTGGTTAAGAAGTAGGTGCTATGGTAATCGGAAATTTGGTTTGATTATTTAAATAGAGCTGTACTGGTATTTGTGAACCTTTTATACCTATATCTAAATATACTTCTTTAAGAATGAGTTCATTGGATTTTGCTATATTTGAAGGAAGTAAAATAATATGTTATCATATTTTCAACAACATTACTTCAATTTTTTAACCTGGCATTGAAGTTAACGTTTTTGTAATAAATTGTTAAACCGCGTTATTTGTAACACTTAAAATAATTATGCCTATAACATTTTTTACATTCCTTGATAAATGGCTTTTGTTTAAATACAATAAGCGTTGTGTTTTATATATTTGTTTTTGTTTGTTCTTAATGATTGTTAATAGCATATCTGAGTACTTTAATTGACCTACATAAATATTTGTTAAATATCTTAATCTTACGATTACGACAGCAAAAACTTTAGAGTACTGATAAATTGTTTTAAATATAAATTGGTATATTTTGCCTTCTGCCAGAACACTCGTATCGATTGCTTCTTTTATTATCTTTTATCATTTACACATCTTTCTAATTCACTATTCAAAAAGTCATCAAGCGCCAACGGCCTATCATTATCATGTAACATCCTCTTCTCGACATCAGCTTCTACCTTATCATGTTTACTTATAACAACAGCTGTATCTTACCTTAAATATCTTCTCCTGTTCTAGTGAGTACCCAGGTAGCTTGACTATGTCCTGCCCTATAGCCGTCTCTTCGTTGCTGGTGGCCGCCGTACTCTTCACAAATACATTACTCTTGGAGTAGCGTCTGATGAGTATGTTGCCGGCGTCGTCCATTTTGATTTTGACACCCTGTTGATAAAGGAAGATAAAATTTAGTTAAATATTTTGTTTTCACATAATACAACTAAGGACTGATTTTTCCAACGCCAGATAACTATCGGAGGAATCATTTTGAATTTTCGACAGTTATTCCATGAACAAAAATTATCGGTCGATTGCAAAATCAGCCCTAACTAAATATTATAAAGGCAAATGTTTGTGTGTGTATTTGTATGTTTGCTACTTCTTCACGCTCAAACGGCTGAACGAATTTGGATGAAATTTGGTACACAGATAGTTTATAACCGGGATTAACACATATGATACTTTTTATCCCCACGGGATCCTTTATATTCCCACGGGATCGCCACTTATGCGCGTGAAACCGCAGGGCGCAGCTAGTAATGTAAAAATTCTAGCGTAAATGTTTTGATTCCATAGAAAATTGATTGCACTAATGAGTATTCATTGGGACTATCATAGCTTGTTCGTAGTTTTCTACTCGCTGTATATTTAATTCCGTGTGATATTGTGAAACTCTATTTGAAATTAAAAGTACCATAGACAAATTGCATAGAGCAATACGTAGTTTTATGAGTTTTTAATAGAATGATATCAAGGTTTAGTTTGGTGGTTAAAAATAATCACTTGGTTTACTTTGTGGTTTCTGTACGTGTCGCGACATATTCATTAACTAACTAGTGAGAATTGCTTTTTCTAGTAGGAACAATTTCTTCTAAACTTTATTTTTAATTTCAAATGGCCACTTGTCATTAATATAGCCCCTACCACCGAGCTTACCTAAACGTAATTCCGTCTTCTAAGTAGTGTCATCTACTATCTAACCACATTCCTATATCAACCATATCTCGTTAATTTACACTTTAATTCAATATCTTAGCGTAAATGAACTTTGACTATGCACGTGCAGGTGTTATGTCATTGTAAATTAAATCTTATTACATTGGTTGTTTGGCAGAATGCCACATATAACCTTTTCTGCAGTCGCGACCTCAGTACAAGGATGTTTCTGTGACTGGCATATAAAGATTATATCGGCCGGATGCTTCAAAATTGAGCACTGTCAAATGCAGAGCATGAATGAAAAGTGAATGTGAAATAGCCCAAGGCTATATTGGCACCAGTTAAATATCTTAGGACTGACAATTTTGGTGGACTGCGTGGTTTTTGGTTTCATGTAAGCTTTGTAATACATCATCTTTCATACCATGACCATGGTATTATTGTTGTCATTAGTAATAACTTGTTTATTTAGTTTACTTCGATGGTCCTAGTTTATCATTTGTTTTTCAAGTTACAGCTATGTAAACAGAACCCAGCATTGCATAAATATGTAAGCGGTCACGCACTTTATACATGGAGGCTTTTATTTAGATAGTAAGTTTTTGTTTACATTTTGATATACATATTATTTTTTTTGCTTGAGTACGTATAGTTTTTATTGTATCCGTTGGTAAATTGGCGAGGCTAGCTGACATATAGCAAATAATTTAATTTAGTGTTCTGTGTCTTGTAATGTTAATTACTTTGCATTCCTTGTATTGTATTCAATCAAGTATTTTCTAACTGAACAGACAGCTGTGCTGCTGGGGAGTTTGTTGCGCCATTTCTTCTCCCCAGCGAAAGCACTAGGAAGTGGTCAAGGGCGGTTGTTTTGGGGAACTGTATTTTCATAAGCCAATAAAGAAAATCATTTAAAAGTATATCGTCATGATCGTTACACGATCGTTGATAAGCGAATTAACTATTGCAGTATGAAGATGTTGATAAATTAATTACCACCTTCAGCAATCACCTCTTGTATCTAATTGATGGTAGATTCTCTGTGTTGTCGAAACTTTATTACAGTATCTGGCTTGATCATCCTGATAATACCAAGGTAAACGTTCTCGAAAATTAAAGATTATTGTAATAGTGTCACTTTCATAACTTTCGTTAACATCATCATCTACATATATATGTATTCATATACAAATCAACAAACACATGAAAAGGACAGTCACCTCTAAAACAAACGCTGTCTTCGCCCGTTACGTTATGACATCACAGCTCTTGCCCTTATCTGCCATCAACAAGGTCATTGCCTTTGCCATACTTTTAACTTCTAACATTCATCTCATAATGATTTATGGTACGACAAAGGTGTTTAACAATAGAATAGGCACCAGTATGACCTATGACATCATAACCTCTGCTGCACCGTAGTACAGAACAGTACAGAAGGTTGCATCCATACAACGATAGAAAACTGGCGCTCGCACACAGACCCATACGTATGACGATCTCAAAGAAATGCCAGTCGCGAGTGCGCTTGCATTTTCTGTACGGGAAGCGTGTCTATGGGCGTGTGTGTTCTCACTCGTTGAATGGAGCCAACCTTCTGTATTATTCTGTGACTGTAGTTTATGCATGTCAAAGTATTGTTATAAATATTTGAATTAATCAGCATGCGGAAGATGGGTCATGTTTGATAGTAAAAAATATATCAAAATCAATTAGAGTTTAAACGTGTGAGAATAGATTTTTTGTAATTGATTTATTACAATGGTTGTTTTTGTGGATTTGATAATGATTAGTGGCCGATTAATATGAATATTGTTATTTGCTTATCCTTACAATGCATGCTTAGTATCAATAATGACTTGTTTGCGACAAATATATTTATTGACTTTTAAGATTATTTGATTAAATTAATTTTGGTAGCTTGAAAGGTTTTATAGTTGTCAGCGAATTAATTTATCTGTGCGAGTATTTTTTAAACCCTATTCATATAGGTAGGTTGACCTACTAAATAATGTAGTAGCAAATATAGGTATATTGGACAATGATTTGTAATAATATTTGAAATATTTTTGCTTCACAAATTCTAACAAATTACTCGACCAGTAATAAATCCAGGAGAATCAGTGTTTTTCAAATGCCAGCGGAAACAGCTTACGTACCAACAACATTATCATTACAAGATGACCAAGAAATATACATAAATTTTATTGACTGATTTCGAAAAATACAAGGCAATTCTTGAAAGACTTCATAAAAAAAAAATAGACCCATGACAGGTAGGTAACCTTTACACGACCTTGTTATTTGGAAAGATACAGAAAGCGAATGCTTAATACACGAACTAGCGTTACGTTTGTTCTGATAGGAATCTAGTAGAATATGTAATGAGACTGAAGCTTCCTTGTCTAGTACGTTTTATGTTATTATTTTTTTTACTCTGCTTGTTATTTTTTAAGGAATTTTGTGCATATGTTTTGTTAAGTACTGCTTCCTTGTTTGTATCTATGACAGCAGGATTCTTTTTATAAAAGGATGTTAGCTTCACGATTTTAATGAAGACGTCATCCTAAATTGATTAGGTTTTGTCGTTTTATGTTTTATGACATCTAAAGATGTCAGAAATGATTTATTGCAAAAAGGTAGGTAGTGCGCTTTTTTAGTTACCTTGAACGAAATTAATTTTAAGCTTGATTATTGTCTCGTCTATAAAATGTTGTGAATCGAAAACCTGAGACATTAATTAGGTAACATCTGGCATTCATTTGGTTCCTTTTTAAAACAAAATTAGTGTCATCTATGATAGAGTCATCTCTTGACGTCTTTCAATCACTCCAATCATTTATGCCTGTACTTAGTCTCATCTTGCAAATCGGCTGGTTTATCCTAAGTTAGTTGTACGTTCAGAATCGCTCCCATTTCCTTATAGCCCAACAAGTTTCCTCCATCCACATGATCCACATATACAATGAAGGAATACATTAACATTTCATTACTAACACAACCGGTAGTGGGAAGTTGCATGTGGTTTGACGAAACGCATATAATTGTCGCGCGGTAGAACCAAATTCCTCATGACCAGCGAGCCGTTGATAATTCATGCTTGAGTCAGTGGTTTTTGTATATCGTTACTGATTTTAGTGAAGGGGTAAGCACGAGCTAGGGTAGCAGATAAGTTGATTTTATTATATCCACAATTTTGTTCCCTAGTTGTCATTCTCCTTTATTCAACTTGTCATGTGCAACAACAACTTCAACCTCTGATTTTAATTTATTAGACTTAAATGACATCTGTGATCGAACTTTTTTTGTCAACGTGACACTATTTAGTATAGAACGTGTAACGTTACATACGCAAAACATGAAAATAGTTTGATCAGAATAACGAGCAGAATTAATTGAACCACTTTTTAATATAGGTCACATTTAAAAAAAAATCTTCATTAAAAACGTTGCCGGGTCTATTTATTAATAGGTCAAGCAAGCCAATGTCAGCGCGGCGCAGCGGCCCGGTGACGACTCCTCCCTCGATAGAGCATCGTTGAAGACGCATGAAACGATCAGAATGGCCAGTAAAACTAAAACAGTTCATAAAACCTTTACAATTTTTTTAATGACTTATTTTCTCTCTGAAATAGGTCAATTGAATTAAAAATCAGTTGGGGTGTCTGAGGTTTTGCGCATTTAACGTTACACGTTGTATATTATCTGTAATTTTGGTCTATCAAATTAAAAAATCAGAGTTTACATATATCCTGTCTATACTCATATATAATCTTCAACAGATTTTTAAAATATTCAAAAGAATAAGCTGATAGATCAGACACCTTTTATCTTTCATTACTATTCGCCTGGTGTGTGGTTTTAACATGTTCTGTAACAACAATGACTGAGGTTAAAGATCAAATTTTTGCATAAGCAGTGACAGGTACATATCGTGCCGCATAGTACATGATAATTCGTCTCACAATAGTTTGTCTGTTTTGAAATCAAGACAAACCGTATCGAATTAATCTCCTCAATTCCAAATATTAGACCGGATACAGACAGATCAGCCTGACCTCACAGAAACTTATTTGTTTCAAGATCATGAGTTAGTTACGGGTAATAAAAGCTACTGAGCATTTTTCTCACTAAGCTCCCGGCCTTACTAAAGTCTATTAAGATCACAATTGTATGTTCTATGTAATCAATCGATACAATACTCATGGTGATTATATCGACTTCAAATTTGCTACCAAGGTGATCGGTAAAATTGGATTTATTTGAGCAAATACAATTTGAATTACTTCTAGGCTGATTTGGGCATAATGGATTATACTCGTAGTTCTACTTTGTAACAGCTATCGAATTACCAATATACACGCGTCTCGTAGCGATACCGATAAAACTACTTATTTGCATTATAGTTGCTTTACTTATGGGAAGGAGCACAAATAATACAATAGTACTTATGTCTAGATATATACGTGATTACAATTTTTGTTTATCTGCATCGACCTTGCCTTAGACAGCTTGATGCCGCATCTGATTTATATCAGGATTTTTGTTCCTATTGTTTGGGTCATGATATTTATTTTCCATAGCTATATGTACCCACTTGTCGAATTGGATATTAAAATGTTCTTCTACATCACTTCCTTGCGAACAGCTATTGTTTCTGTATGTAGTACTTTGTTGATCGTCTTTCATTTTGTTTTTTTTTTTTTTGTTTTACTGTTAACATGATGGAAGGTTAATTGATTAATAGTAGTTTCGTCTATTATTTTGAGTATGTAATGTTATGGTTTTTGTCTTGATGTTTTCATCTTGTATTCTGATTAGTAATAAAAATCATCGTCATGGTAGGTGGCAGGAGTTATGATTGAGTGACGTTTATTGATGTGTTCCTTCATTGTTTATGTATAACACGGCAGGTGGCGCTTTTAATCATAGTGCTAAAAAATAAAGCTATTTTCATTTCTGAAATTAAAAAAATATCTTCGATATGAATAAGCTTGGTTAACCCCGATTCCGCTCCTTATACTAAGGGTTTGGTATATTTCATTAATTCCATAATAAAATCATCATCATTATCAATTTGAACGCTAGCTAAAAACGTCCGATTCGTTCAGCTCATCTCGTGAAGTCGTTTCTGTATTTGCCTATTTGGTTGTGAACTCATCAGAGTTTTTAGTGTAGGTGTCAACGCTCATCAGTTGACGGTATATCAGTGTCATGCGTGGCTTCATCATTAGTATTAGTTATACGTCGACCTATCTGATATCTAAGATAGTTATCTGGCTTGAACTTATATACACATTAAGAGCCATACATGTACATGATTGTATTTTTATGCACAATGCTTGGTCTGGGATGGTCACAGTAGTATATTATAGATAAGTGGATAACTTACTTGTCCTATGTGTCTTCTTACTTCTTCTGACTTCTGATCTCTGTGTGGGTTGTCAAATCCGCAAAGACCGATTCTGGAAAAGAAGAGATAAAACTGTTAGGAATATAATTATAAAAGATCCATGAGAAAAAAAGAACAAGATTTTGAGAGAAATTATGAAAAATTATTTCCATAAACGTGTACAAAATTTTAAAATAGAATTAGGCACATTGTAAAGATGGATACCTCACTTAAAAGATGCAGCAAAAGCTGCTAGTACAAAATAAAGTAATTTGTATGCAGTACACTTGGTATATATTTTTTGATGCGATGATTTTTGCATAGTTGGAACTTTGCCCAGCGAATTTAGAATAACGTTAAATGTGAAAAAAGCAATTTTAATAAATAACATTGCATTGTTTATAGGCATTGGCAACCGCAAGCACAATTTACATGTTTCTATGCCATCATTCATAATATTGGTTTTTACAGTGGGTGGGTTTCTAAGAATTGCATTTTTATCAGTGCTGGCGTACTTCGGAGTTGTTTTATTATGTCTTACTTTGTAGTTATTTCTTTTAAAATTGAGGACAAAGGAAAAATACATGATAGACTTAAGTTTCGTCTGATCATACAGTAATACCATATTTTTTTAAATAATGATTTGGTGCATTGATTTTTTTTTTGTCGTTTCCATGTGTCTTAGTTACGTAAGTATACAAACATAGCCCAATGTTCGGTTCTCATGTGTCGAATTGAATAATGACGACATAGGAATTTGTCCTCCATTTGTATTTTGTTAACGTACTATCGGAATATCGTTTTCTCAAAACCGTTCCTTGGCATTGCCCTGAGAATGTCCACATTGGTTTTTCATTGGTATTCAAGTTCGTTACCAAGGTCTGGCATTGTTTACTGATCGGGAATTTCTATTTGATTCTTTGGGTAATGTGTATATGTTGATATCTATTCAATGGGTGAAACGATTAAGTTTGATGGTGGTTTGAATGATGGTAGAGAAAACGTGTACGGTAGTTTCGCATCTAGAATTTATATTTCATTATTTGACGTGGAAAGGGAAATGGAGTCGCGTTATGGTTTTTAAGTTTATAGAAATGGTACGGTATGGGTTGGTATGTGATGAGGAATTTCTTTCTTTAGATCGTTTACTAGCGTGTGAAATAATTTGTCTACACACCAAATTGGGTGAAAAATACTATTGACATCATTACATGTCCAACACATAGTTACAAGAGAGACCTTATTTTCGACTTTGTCAAGTATTCTATCGTTTTCGTTCTCAGTTTTTCTTAGTGTATATAATATTTCAAGTTATTTGCTACAATAGGTTTTTTTTAGTTATGTATTATCATTATTATGAGCATTATTTTTTCTATATTTCTATTCTTTGACATACATAGACGACGTTATGATTGACGGTGGTAATTCACTGGAACACAATGACACGGTATGACTGTACGTGATATAACACCATATTATTTATCAATAAACGTATATTTTCTTCTGACCTCTGTTGTATAGCGTGTTTGAGAAAAGAGATGTGGGTCAAGTGTCTTTGTGGGTGATATTACCCACCAGCATGTTGCTATGGTCTTTTTAATTATTATGATTGAAATATATACGGGTTTTATCATTGAAAAAGGAATGATGGAGACTACATAAATTATACTCAATAACTTTGAGTGAATTTAAGTTATCATGAAATTGAGTGGATGCCCCATACATTGAATGTAAAAATAACCTTTTCGGAAGAATTCTTTTGAAAACCTTTTATAGGCATACAGAACAATTCTGAACTTTATGTATCTGTTTATGTATTCAACAAATGTGTCTGCTACATTTTATATTCAAATTATTTTTATAGCGAAATTTTATTTTAAGGAGTGCCTTGTCGAATTGAAATTTTTGAGGTAAAAGTACAGTGTCTTTTAGTTTAATATATTCTGCCCAAATGTGTCATAGTATTTGACGATGAGCTTTTTTATTGCGAAAACCGTGTTTTTTCGCATAATCTTGTGTTGCATATCAATTTTTTTATGGACTTGTGGTAAATATTATTAAAACACTCCATTAGCAACTTCTTCCTGAATAGTCAGGAACCTAAATCAAATATGTTTATTTATAGTTAGTATATTAAACAGTAGATATATTTAAACAGCTTTGGCAACTTAGTCACCCTTATTTCAATATTAACGTTCTAGACTTTTTTCAACCTATTCTTTTAAAATATACAGCCTCAGCCTTTAGTATTACACCTAATAAAACGTTAGATTAATTAAATCACAATATTGAACAGATCGGTCGTCGAACCACTCTGCACAGGACTTGAGCGGTGAGCGGCGACCTTGGCGTGCGCAGGCGCGTGCCCCGTCACCGGCTACTGTGTCATTTCTCGCGCATGCGTGCTGCCGCCCTCACTTTTGATTTGATGTTTTGTATTAGCGGTTATTGCACATCTTAGTATTGTTAATAGTGGGTGTTTTAATGGGCTAATAGGGTAGGTCTTTCATTTAAAAGAATTTATCGTTCGAGGTTACAGATTAAAACACCTCAAGCATGTTAACTATGTTTGTTATATTATGGGGAACTAATAGAAAATAATAATCAGAGTCAACATCTTTGCGCCTTTTACGTTATTCTCCCATATTTTGAGCCAATATTTTCGAAACACAAAACATTTCCCATTACTATATAATGTATCACCTTTTTCAGTTTCTAATTTGTCAAAAAAACTCGGTTAATCCGTTTATCCACCCCAAAAATTCCACCCTAAGGTGGATACGCGGAAACGCATGTCCAAGAATCCATCCTAAGGCTGTAAATTCCGTTTAATAACTAGGTCTTTATTGCCATACAACTGTCCATTCATTCTGTAAACATCGCATAAATATTACACAGATAAGACTAATTCTCCCATTACATCTCTCAACAATACTTAAAACACCCACACACAAGTTTTCTATATTAAGGACATTCGTGACTTAAACCAAGGCCATGTCAATTGTCTTAATGAAATGCTATCTTGTAACGATTGATACTGTTCCGTTATCTAATTCAATTATGTATTATTTCGTCATTATGTTCAGTCACGAGTTACTTGACTTTGAGTATGGAATGCTATGTTAATTATAGTGTACTTTGATTAGAGAACATATGATGATATGGTCAATAATGAGACAAGCATAGCTCTGTCGTTAATTTCATAATTCGTATCATTTCTTGTAGGTATGTGATCGGAGTATTGCAGTAGCAGTGAATTAAAATAGCTACGCTGATAATATCAATATTCATTTTAAGCATAAAGTAGGTAAGGTAAGTTCTATTATTGATATCAACTACAAATAAGACATATAAATAAAAACTGTACAGGACAAGAAAAAGAACACTATTATTTTGCTTTCAGGATTTATCTAAACGAAAGTCTACTTGAGCTACAAATATACTTCCTACAAGCAAAAACAAAGGTTGACGAAAACGGAGATAAAATAAAAACACAAATGATATAATAATATTGATTTAAATAATAATTTGTGAACAAATAAACGTTGGTAATGATGATGAAGGAACAGAAAAGGTATATTTTCGTGAAGCCATGTCAAATTCGGAGGGTGTGAAAAATTGGCATCGCTTAATGTAGTTTTTGTGTTAAGTGATTTAGATGGTCATTGGGTGTACTTGTCATTATGGAATAAAGGGATTTTAAAATTACAACAGAATCTCAGACAATTTTCGGACAGAAGGAAAAAATAAATTTTGTTTTTAAGAAATTAATCACGTACAATTACAGTGGTATGTGTTAATGATCAGAAAAAGTTAGGAAAACATCGATATATTCTAATTATTACGACGACGTATTTAACATCGTCTTTGATAAAAACAGCAAGTGAAAGGAGAATGTCGTCAATTAAAGGGCGCCCTGTACCAAACGAAAAGACCGCTGTCACAACCAAACCTAATGTATTTGGAGGACAATTTAATACCCTTCCTATATTGCCAACTATTTTTTTCATAAGTTCCCGCGATTCGTATTTATTTACCATTTACCTACTTAATATTTTGAGGTTACGTTCGAGAAAATGACGAATGAATTATGATGATGAATGATGGAGGAATCGCTAAGGATTATAACACAAAGACTACGTTATGGAAAAGTACCTGAACGTTTTCGTTAATATGGATTTTAATTATATTTAAATAGTTCAGGTGAAACCAATATTGAAAGTAAAGTCATCCGTGACGGTGCCACAGAACAAATGCAATACGTCACAATAAAAACGATTTCTTTTTTTTTTAATTGGTCCTTTTTTCTTTAAATGCTTAAAATGTATTCCAAAATAATAATTTAAATTAATACGACGCAACGCGTGACCTAAAGATTTTTTGACACACATAAAAATATGCCAAATATTAAAGTGAATCGGTGTCGGTAGGTACTTACAAATTATCTACTTGATCTAAAGGTTTGTTGGCAGGTATTTTTTACGTAGTATCAACATTCGGAAATGAAGTGCAATGGCAGTGACGTATGAGAAAATACGTGCAAAAGTAAATAAAAATACTATATTTCTAATATCCGAAATCTCTTTCATTATATTTTGTATAACATATCATCCAGATAAACAATAGCAAAACAATTTTCCGACAGTAACAGGAAAAGCCTTCATAGAAACAAATAGATTTTTGCTAAGAACAATGGCTTCGGGAAAGTGGCCAGGTGACTATGTCCAGCAAGTTCATGGCTCAAGGTGTGGCGACGGAACTGAGGTTCAGCGTGCACTGCGAATCTGGTGGAAAGCCATTGTTAGCTAAGCAAGTGAAAAATGAACGAGATGTTCCGGTTGATTTTCTACTAGGATTGACTTTGGAAAGTATGGTGGCTGAAGAGACATCTTCTATGCAGCTTTTCACTGTCTGATTGGACAGTGATTTTCTTAATAAGCAGGTTGGTAGGTCACGCGACCCAAAGTGGTAAAAAGAAATTGTTACTCGAAGCAGGAAAATCTATGTTAGTATTGTTCCGATTTTGTGTTCAGACGTCAATAAAAGATAAAATAAAACAAGATATACCTACTATTGGTTCCTAAGTCTGACCTTTAGGCATTTTTTAGAGCAAAAACGATTAAGTAAAACAATTAACATGTTTTTTCTAAACTTATGGTCATTATGAGAATCCCATGTTCTAAGTAGCCAATACTGTATATGCTTGGCATGGAAATATACCTAACATGTGCCATTATATGCAACAGCGATAGGTTAATACCAGTCGACGCCACGTGTATAACAACGTGTTTGAGGTTAAAGATCACGCTAGTGAATGCACCTTGCTCAAAAACATAATTGATTTCCTCGTTAAACCTGTTTTTACACCGATAAAATAGGAAAAAAGTGAAATTATACGTACAGGCAGAGACTTATTTCATATAATAGGTACGTGGAACACACGTCAAGTGTTTGAAGAAGAAAGTTTTGCTGTCATTGATCAGCATACCCGATGATAAACTGTTTGTAGTGGTGCGAATATGCCGTTCGTGATTATTATCGATGTTTTGTGCCCTCCGTAGCAACTGGACAGATTCTCAGCTGGACAGATTCTCAACTGGACAGATTCTCAGCTGGACAGAATAGCGACTGGACAGGACGTGTACAGTCGGTGACATAATGATAAACGGGCAATTCTAATACTCTACATGTTGACTTTAACTTGCATAATTAAGTTATAATTAAGTAACTTACTTGAGACTAAAAGCATAGTACGCGCGTGAGTTCCATGCTAAAAACAAAATCCTTTAGCACTAAATTACATCAAAAACAAACGGAAATTGTGAAATCGCTAAAGATGTTTTAAAGCAGAAGCAGCTCATAATTTTGAACACGTATAGGACATTAAATTTAATTTTATCGATTTTGTGTCACTAAATTTATTGCGATTAGTAATTATTGTTATTGCGAAATTAGGTTTAATCATAATTTTTAAGGATTAATTAAAATATGACAGAGTTAATACTTCTTGAGGTTTCTGGGAAATATATTTTTGAGAACCGTTTTTTTAAGTGTTTTATTTACGCTTCAATAAGTTAGGTCATAGTCTACGCAAAATACATAGTAACCACGCTTTTTATCACGGTTTTACTAAACGCGGAACTGAATTGGATTTAGTGCAAAAAAATATCGTGATCAATTATTTATAGAAAAGGTTTTTGGCACTATAGATGGAGTCCAAAAAAACCATAGTTCTCTTATCGCGTTGACTACAAACTATTAGTTTTAGTCTATAACGTATTATTATTTGTTACTCAATTATGGTACTGATTACAATCTATGTATGAACATCTTTAACTAACGGTCTAGACAAGCAAAAAACTAAGCATTTTATATTAGATCGGACTTCAGAAGTTAATTTAAAGGGGAACTAAACTAACTATAAAAACCATCACGTTTTGCTCCACATTCATTGCCATATTTAGTTAGTCATGGAAATTTTCAAGAAAAATAAGATTTAAAATATATTGTCGATATCGATAAAAAATCCGCGGCACCTATCGTAGCACTTTCGTTCGCGGAAGCAACGCAGGCGCAGTCTTACTGAAAGTAAAAGCTGTTTGGTGGGTACCGGATTTACCTACTTATACATAGTTTACATTCAATCAGCCGTTGATATATCGCTGGTTTTAATCCTTAAGTTATTTTGCCTAAGGGAGATGTCACTTTCTATTTTGAGTTTCGGAGTACTAACATTTTATTTACTCTAATGACTTTATCACTTTAGTTTAAGGTTCCATAACACAAATGTAAAAAACGGAACCCTTATAAGATCACTTCGATGTCCGTCTGTCTGTCCATCTGTCAAGACCCTTTTTCTCAGGAACGCATGGAGTTATCAAGTTTAAATTAATATCAAATACTCAAGGCTGCAATCTCTTGAAGCGGTGAGAAAAACCAACTTCTAAGTCAACGCAATCTAAAGATTCGAGCGTTTATGTTCTGTTTATGCCGCATATTTTGACACTCACAAGGGAATCAAAAGCATAGGGTACTTCCCGTTGACCTACAATAATTTAATTTGGCAAGAAGCAATGTCATGTAGCACAAGTAACGGAAAAAATCCGAAAACCGTAAATTTGTAATTACATACCTACAAACTTTTACGGAACACTCGGTGCGCGAGTCCGACTCACACTTGACCGGTTTTTTTTTCATGGAAGGATATAATCACAAATGTATGTTACGTTATCCGGAAAAGAACAGGAGTTACCGACATTCTTGCAGAGTAAGCAACCAGAAGTTACAGTGGGCTGGCCGTGTTTATCAAAGGACCGACGGCCGGTGGATCAGACGAGTCCTGGAGTGCAGACCGCGTATGGCCAGCATATTGGACGCCCCCAGCTAGACTAACTGGCGACATTAATAATGTGGCTGGGACAGATTGGATGCGGAAGGCGGAGAACAGGGTTTTGAGTCGCAGCCTGGGAGAGGCCTATGTCCAGCAATGTTCTGAGTTGATTAATTGTTTGATTTCAGAGGACACTTGAATATCCTACATTTTCTAAGATTAGAATAGCTAACAGCTATGAGAAGGTGAAATAATTGAATTAACAACGCAATCTAAATATTCCCCACTTGTGACAGAAATATCAATTCATAAAAACATCCATACGATACAAGAAAGAATCATGTATCCGAAACGATGTCCCCCAATCCTTGGCATTTAATTTGAGTTAAACTACTAATTAACATTTACAATACAACATAAACAATGCTAAAGCTTTAACTGTTAATAACTTTGTTTACACAGACGAAAGGTCACCTCCACTCACTTTGTGATACTTGAATCATGGGATTATCTTTGTTTAAATAAAATTATCAACAATGACGATTGGTCAATCACCATAATTGTTTATAAAACAGTGACTTATTAAGTAATCTGTGTTAATAAATTGAATACTCGTATCACCTTGTGATGAGTGTCAGAATTTAACAAGTTTTGATTTTGAACTGAACGTAGACGTTTGATACAATAAATTCTTGGTGATTTTTTGATGATGGGTTTGATTTGTGAAAAACGTAGAAAGATAAAGTGATACCACCCTAATTACGTAACACACTTTCAGTCACAATCTGAATAATTTTGAAGGATATTGCTAATCCATTGCTTCATATGTTCGGAACATTTGTCTGCTCAAGAACGTAAATAACGATTGAATGTCGTTGACCTGTCAAAATAAAAGACCCAATTACCTCGGAACAGGGTTAGCAATTTGAAGATGATTTTAAAACTAGACAAGAATATCTCAGTCGCACATTCAGATAGCTTGCTGCATGAAAATCGATTTATTTCTAAACTTTGACGCAAAAATGAACGTTAATCCTATGTCTCATGTTATTACATATGTATGGAAAGTAAACGATTCACCGTGAATGGTAATATCAATAGCTATTCTCGATTCTTATGTAAAGTCCTTGTTTGTGGCTTGTCTTATTCACGTTCCATAGAAATGGTTGAATACAACGAAGTCCCTTTCATAGTGTCCGTTGCAAAAATATGCGTTGATTTAGATGCAATATCTTTGAAAGAGGATGATGTTCAATTTTATGGAACTAAGAACTTCTTAGGTAAAATGAATACAAGGGCTGATACGCAATGATATCTAAATTAAATAGCTTTTGGTTACAATGTTTCAATATTCAATAATGATTATATTGCAGTTACATCAACACCTGGAAACGTATCAGCTGCGATAATTTCTTAAAGAGCTTGTTCATCTTTATAATGTCTGAAAGTTTAAAGCTGAATAAACTCCAATTTGGAGAGCGATGAACCACCTTGATCTGCAGATGACTTACGTAGGTTCTTAGTGGGTGCTGTTATCCATCCCATTATAAACTATTAGTGACTAATGCAAGAGTAACTATTGTACTGTAGGAGTCACCTTCGAACCTAGTGGGTGTCATCGGAAGTGATGGCAAATAACATTCATTAAACTCCTCCCCACATCAATCAACCTGAAGATACTGTTTTATGATGTCATAAAAAAGGTGACGATGGAAAGTCTATTAGAAATTCTAAAGATACAAAACTGTCTGCATAGTAAAAGAGTGGCTGTTAACAATAGCTTTCTTCGACATAGCAAGTCCAAGCGAGTTAAAAACAAATGGCCGCAGGGTGACCAACAAAGAATATATTATCTTAGAGCAGATTTTTAACAACGTCTACAAGCTACTTGAGATATATTTAGTAGGAGAAAGTATAATACTAATGACAGTTGCTGGTAAATTAATTTAGTAAGTGCAAATTATCAAAATGATCTATTACGACATATATTAATGCTGTGACAACTAAATCAGCTTCGCTATTAATTTTATTAGTGAACAGGTTTTGGTAGGTAAAGAGAAACTATTTCTTATGGGGGTCCTCAAAGTGTCGTCGACTACATCTCGAGCGTCAACTGAGTTTAGGTCAAAGTATGAGTATTATTTTTACATGTTAATAAATAAAGTATCCCAGGAGCAAGTAGTTACACTATATCAACATAAAGCCATACATGAGCTTCTTTATACTTGAAATTCACATTTAGTAATGTGGGAAAGGCTTGCCAGTCAATAATACAAACCCATGTTATACTTTTTATTAGGTCCCATTATTTTGCATGTTTACTCACTCCCCAACATACCAGCAACGATCCATGTATTCCCATCTCACACAATGCAAATTCGATATTAGCATTCCGAACCATTCTATCGAATGCCCTCCACAAATCCACTCTTACGCATCATAAAGATGTTCGTTGTAGGTCAACATTGTCTATGGAACAACAATAGGGCTTGTGATGTGATCCATGGAAGTGTATTCGTTCTGTGCCAAGGACCGAGGTGATCGGATGCGCACCGCTCTGTCGCCTTGCCTTCGAAATCGGGTCAATTGAAGCGATCGAGATGCGCACGAATTTATTAAGATTAACATTCACATTTGGCTTTAAGTTGAAAGGAAATGTATGTTTCATAATGCATGTGTAGGTACGGTAATTTACGTGATGTAAGAGTGGACAAATTGTTTCCTGTAAGGTAGGTAAAGTTGAGTTTCAGGTGTCGGATGCTGTTGTTGCTTTGGATGCATATGTATTTCCATATAATTTTAATACAATCATATTAGAATTGACGTTAACATCTTTAGCTAGGCAACACAAAATATCGGAATGAATTGATTGATTCCACAATAAAACTAACATATACATAACCTACTCACACTCATTCAATATAGTAAAAACACATTTCAATGAAATGGCATTAGAAACGAAAACGAATGTATCATGTTAGTTTAACAAGAAAGCATACTAATTTATGAAATGAAACGAACCATTGTAGCAATTTGTTACTATTTATTTACTTCCAGTGAAAATGGATAAAGAAGTCTATTCAAATTAGACTCTATCACCAACAAGATAAGATTGAAAATTGAATGTTGTTTGTCAATAATAGGATTGTTAAGAATAAACGCTTCCGTTGTGAAGCTTTCCGTATCCCGGGTATCGACAATCGATTACATATCATGCGTGAAATCAATTGATAATAGCACGGAGAATCACTTTCTTTTTATCAGTTTCATTAACAACGGTCTATTTATTCACTGCTGTAGTCTTATTTAGAGCAATGTTAATATTTCTACTTTCTTTTTCTTTCATTTTATTGGTTTAAGTATCGTTTAATTTTGGCCCTTTTTTTTTTCATCTCTCTATTGAATTGGCTTATCTACTTTAAATTTTGGGACGCTTTTTATTGGACAGTTTTGATCATTTTATCATTTCATTGTCTGTTTTTATTAATAAAGCTAAGTAGTTATATATACTGCATTGGTATTTGTACGTTTATTATTGCCAATACGAAATTATGTCAGATCTTCACGCAATAATCTAAGATTAACATCCTTAAACATTCCTTCATATTACTTAACGTAATCATTATTGCTGCTAGGTTTCTCGTCGTTTTGTAAGACCTAACTGATCTAGTACAAAGCTAAGTGTTCCAACCGTGCCATGTTATAGACTATTACTAAATTACCTTGGGCCGAAGTATCTAAGCCTTCCTGTTTAAGGTTTGCCAGAGAAATACTTTTACTTCTAAGAGTTCGAATCATGGTTTATTTTAATGGAATGCGTAGAGGTGCTGGTTCTAATATAGACGATTTTTAAAATAGAGTAAATTTTGGAAGTAGGTACTTACTGATATCAAATTGACAGAACTGTAATTATATTAAAATTCTATATCGTCAAACAACTTAGATGAAAGATGG
Organism: Eremobia ochroleuca; assembly: GCA_949629135.1. Lineage (NCBI taxonomy): Eukaryota > Metazoa > Arthropoda > Insecta > Lepidoptera > Noctuidae > Eremobia > Eremobia ochroleuca. The sequence continues at coordinate 5,930,064 of OX451386.1, read as the reverse complement.
AAATACACTATTAGAAGAAAAGGAAGAAATTGTCATCTGATCTTGATAATTTTGTTGTTAGAAAGTTTAAGACTCCACAGATTGTTGACATTTCGGTGTTGTATGTTATCGTCAAGCAAGTTTGCCGAGTTAAAGGGATTTTCATAATTTATGCAAAAATGTGACATGGCGCCTAAACTTTATACTGGTTTTACCAAAGCGGATAAAAAAGTTATTTTGTTTTTGATTTTGGAAATACACATTATGTCAGTTATAGGGTTTTCCTGGGTTTACCATTTTTTTACCTAACAATATCCTTTTGAGCTTACTTAGATAGTTAAGAGTTTCTATGCGAAATGATGAAATAAGTAAGTATTAAGATTTAATTAACTTTCGGTACTAAGTTTCATTCATCAATATCGTCTATTCTGGCACTAACCAAGATTATTCTATGAGTAATGCCTCAATAATTCATTGTTCTTACCAAACAGGCAGCGATCTAGCATTTCGAACAATTTAGTACTAAAGTTCAGGACAGGCATAAATTATGGGAACTGCACCCAGTTACTTATGATTTACTGGAACTAGTATCGATTTTGGGTGATTGATACATGATAGTTGTGAAATAAAAAGTACAGTTCTTTCACAGATATTTTACATCTGACAGCAGCAACTCAACAGCAACTTCAAAAAAATGAAAATAAAGATCACTATGATATTAATAGTGAAGCAAAATCTGATATAAAACTTAACTTTGAAAGGACTGTAAATCAATATTAGTTAGAAGATTAAGATAATAAGTAGATGATGTAACCATCAGTATTTTATTTAACCTAACGTTTTATTGAGGAATTGCTAAGATTTGGTTTTCCTGAAGTAGATCTGTTTGTATATATGTATTAGTAAAGCAATGGCTAGTTCTTCATCTATTCTATGATACCTACTGCTTGACCACCAAAAGAGAGAATATAAGTAATCTCATGTGGTCATTTCGATATTCATAATTATGGACAATTTTAGAAGAGACGGTACACTCTTAAAACTTAAAAGGTCTAGTATTGTAGAAGTTAAAGCTAGAGAGGATTCCTCTGGATATTGGTCCCTTATGAGAAGACGAATTGACTATTCTAATCTGAGAACCAAACAACAAAATTAGATACTAGTCTCATGTTTTTTCGTCGTTCGACTATCGAAGAGAACAGACGTGTAGTACACCGTATTTTAACTGACTACTGATTTATGATTCTAAAATACAAGCAAAAGTGATACTACGAACAATAACACTTTCGAGCAAAATAGCGTGAACTTGAGTGACAGTGTTGCGTGCTATTTCTTTTCGCGCCGCGAGCTGCAGTTGCCGCGACCGCTCTTCACCACCTCGGGGAAAAGAGACGAGACCATAACGCACCGATTTTTCGACTCACTCGCTCTCGTACCATCTCCCCTGTGTGTGCGTGCTACGTCGCTGCTGTATTATAAAGATGAGTGCACAAGAATCGTCGGCCGAAATAAATACAAACTTATGCAGCAAAGGAAGTGGATCACTTACTGACCTACGTACGTTAGTAAAAGAAGATGCCAAAGTTACACACCGAAAAAGAAAGCAGAATTTTGAGGCCGAGGTTATGCAAGAAATGTCCGACTTACGAACTGAAATGAAGAACTATTTCCAAGCCTTCAGCGAAAAACTGAATGAAATTTCGAGCAATCTATGCCAAGAAATGGTTGAGGTTAAAAATGAAATAAAAAACATAAAAAGTGTAACCAATATTCTTACATCCGAGCAGAATGACATAAAAGAAGAACTGGAAAAGCTGAAAAACCAAAATTGTACTTTACAAGAAGAGATAACACTACTCAAAACCGAATTATCTACCGATAATAAAACGTCGTGCGTCGTAAGCAAAAATCAGCCTCAGTTCGATTGTGAGTCCATGGCCTTAGAAATCCAAGACCGTGCAAAGCGACAGTATAATGTCATAATTGGAGGTATTCGTGAATTAAGTGACAATAACTCAACAACAAGGCGTAAGTATGACACAAATCAAGCGCTTAACATAATTCAAACAATTTACAAGGAATGTCCCTCCCCTATAAGATGCATGCGTCTTGGCAAATATAACTCGGAAAAAACTAGATACCTTAAGGTTACCTTCCAACAGCCAGAAACAGTTATAAACATTCTACGTAATAAATCAAATCTCACAAATGATAACGTTCGTATATTACCTGATCAAACGCCAATGCAAATAAAATATATGAAGGATCAACGTGCGGAATTGTTACGACGAACGGAAAGTGGTGAGTCAGATCTCACGATAAGGTACATAAACGGTATACCGAAGATAATTAAAAGTGCAGCAAAAAACTACCCCCAAAACAAATCCCTCGACAAAGCAACTACGACACTTCAGAATTAGATAACGTAACCTATCAATATGTAGATACCTACCCGAATATATGTACATCTGTAGCCTCGTTAAGAATGTTTTATGCTAATGTGCGTAGTTTGGTAAAACCAGGCAAGCTTGATGAGTTAAAATGTATCCTACAAGGTTTTAATCATACCATACACATTGTGCTGTTAACTGAAACGTGGATCAAATCTAAAATTGATGCCGATTTACTGGATATACCCAACTACTCACATGTATTTAATTTAAGAACCGATTGTATAGGCGGGGGTATCTCAATGTACATACACAAAAGTTTAAAATTTGATATAAAAGAGGAGCAATATCAATGCGGTAATAATTTTTTATGGATAAATTTATTAAAACACTCTCTGACCATTGGCTTAATTTATAAACCCCCAAATACGAACTTTAGCGAGTTTCTTAACATTTACACACAAAGTTTGGAAAAGAGCAAAGGCAAGACAATTATATTTGGGGACTTTAATACCGACTTACTAAGTAAGGGGCGCAAAACAACCGACTACACAGATGCTATACAAGAATCAGGATACTACATAATAAACAATATACATGAAAATTACTGTACCCGGCAAACCAAGCACACAAAAAGCATAATTGACCATGCATGTACAAATATATGGAACGCTAAGGTACACATGGCAATAATTGAATCAACACTATCAGATCACAAACAAATCTACCTCGAGCTTAAACAATACAAACAGACCCTAAAACAAAAAGTTCAATATGATGCGATTGATTACAAAGCACTGTATGATAACATGCTAAAATACGACTCGACAGAAGTAGGAAACCACTATGCCATTCTTGAACAATACATAATAAAGAATATAAATGACTCGAAAATAATAAAATACAAAATATTAAACCTACCACAGAAGGACTGGATCAATAAAACAGTAATTAACTATATTAATGAACGAAATCAACTATGGCATGGTTGTTTGACAAATCCAGAAAATTTACAACTGCAATCTAAATATGAAACTGCTAGGAAAAAAGTAGAATGTAAAATAAAACTAGATAAAAAGAATTACTATTATGATGCATTTTCAAGATGTAGTAAGAATCCCAAAAAGATGTGGAAATTAATAAACACCCTAGCTAAAAACAAGACAAACGATGTTTGTGCTCTTCCTAAACTCATGCTTGACGGCAAAGAAATAACAAACGGCACTGAAATCTGTAACGCGTTTAATAACTATTTTGCTACTATTGGCTCTCTGTTGGCCCAGAATATAATACAAACTAATCCTAACCCACAAGTTACATTAAATACGCCAGATAAAGACCTTCAACTTACCATTTTAGAACATTGCTCTGAGGATGAGATATCCAAAATAATAGATCAATTGGATAATGATACCAGCTGTGGAATTGATGGAATAACAACAAAATCTATTAAATGCATTAAGAACCTAATTTTAACTAACTTAACTAATTGCATAAATAGTTGCTTTGACAGAGGCGTGTTTCCGGACAGTCTTAAAATAGCTAAAGTGACACCTATATATAAGTCTGGAACTAGGACTGACCCCGGAAACTACCGACCGATTTCAGTGTTGCCTGTTATTTCAAAAATATTTGAAAAAGTAGTACACACGCGCTTATTTAAACATTTAACCAATAACAACTTTCTTTACTCGAATCAATATGGCTTTCGTCCACATTCGAATACACTTTCGGCTACTGTTGATTTAATTACTAAAATAAAAGATAATATAGACAAAAAACAATTAGTTCTAGGTGTTTTTATCGACCTAAAAAAAGCATTTGATACTGTTAGTCATGGCATCCTTCTGAAAAAGCTAAAACTTATAGGAATTACCTCTACAGCCTACAAAATGTTTGAGTCTTATCTTACTAATCGCCAACAGATCGTCAAACTTGATAAATTTGCAAGTGCCCCGGCCAATATACAGTGCGGAGTACCTCAGGGATCAGTCCTGGGTCCATTGCTTTTTCTCATATATATTAACGACATAAGTACCGCTGGACTGACTGGACACATTTCACTGTATGCAGACGACACATGTCTTTTTTACTTTGGCGATTCCATCACTGACATAATCTCAGAAGCACAGAAGGATCTTAATGTTTTGAATGTATGGCTTAGTCAAAATCTTCTCACTATGAATGTTACTAAAACTGCTTACATAATTTTCGCTGCAAAGAATAAAAAAATACCATCATTCCCAAATCTCACAATAAATAACCAACCATTACGAAAATCAACACATGAAAAGTATTTGGGCCTAATTGTAGACAGTAAGCTGACATTCAGAGCGCATATTGACTACGTAAGATCTCGAATACTCCCACTAACCGGAGCCATACGTAACATTGCAAAATGCGTACCCTACAAACTAAGACATACCATTTACAACACGCTAGTTAAGCCACATCTGGAATATCTGATCCAAATATGGGGACAGGCTGCTAAAACAAATCAACAACACTTACAACGAACACAAAATAAAATCATCAAAGTCCTCTTCAATTATAACTACTATACTCCTACAGAATTACTCTACAAAAAAACAAAATTACTTAACCTACAACAATTGTTTACATACCATACATGCATGACTATCCGGAAGATCCTTAAGACCAACATACACACAAATATTTCATTCACACAAAAGACTCATAGATATAATACCCGTAATCAAGACGACCTACAAGTACCAAGAGTGAGAACCCTGCACGGCAGGAAAACAATACAGTATGAAGGGGTTCGGCTCTACAATAAATTACCTAAAAAAGTCAGAGAGTGTACAAGCATACCAACATTTAAAAAAGGCCTAAAGAATTATATATTAGATACATAAGTTTAGTTTTTTTTTTTTTTTATATTAGACGCATAAGTTTAGCTTGAACTGTTTTGTATTTTAGACATACTTGCTATATTTTATGAATGAAACTATGGTGTACTGAACACCATAGTTTCATTCATAATCATTCATCATTCATCTTGGATGGTTTGAACGTCGTAATGTAAACTACAACTTATTGTTAATTTAGTTAAGTTTCTCTTTAAGTGAACTGTAATTTGTTCTTTGAGAAATAAATGTCTTTAAACCGATGTCTGTATTAGCATGTCTGTTACACATTGCCAAGTTCTAAGCCAGATACTATGGATTCACGCCAATTATTCATGGATAACGGATAAAATGTCACCATTAATCAGCATGAGACCATGCTCCGGCCATTCCACTCGTCTTGAATATTTTTTACAACATAACATCAAGCCTATATCTGAAGGTGTACCTTTAGTGTACCTACATATATTTCGTTAGTCACACAAATCCAGACTCCCAGCTGCTACTCAGAAATTCCAAGTGAAAAAACCCAATAACACTGCCTGACCCGGGAATCGAACCCAGGAACTCATGCTCAGCCGTAGCGCTTGCTATCACTAGACCAACGAGACAGTACAGTGAATATTTTTTACTCGCAGATTATGTTGCGACATCTCCAGTTTGTATGATGTCATGTAAGTAGCATAAGTCAGAGAAAAAATTGATTGAGAGTTACAAGGTAAGATGTTTTGACAAGTTCTTCCGTGATTGCCGATGACAGATGACACATTGTGCTGAAATTAGATGCAAATTAGATTTTAAGAATTTGTATAATTTTATTAGCAATCTTTTTTGTTGCTAGTATTGTCAACTTGTGAGTTTTATTAAGTTCTTTACTATCGAGAGTGTCATCTTTTAATTTAGGACTGATTATTCCATCGCCAGATAAATTTTATTCGAGGAATAAAATTAACGTTTGACAGTTTCTCTATGAAATAACTGTCAAAATTTCAAAATTATTCTTCGTATAAAGTTATCAGATGATTGAAAAATCAGTCCTAAGATACATAAGAATTGATGATTTAAATCTTTGCTTTTACAAGAACACCTATAGTTTTGATTGTCAATTTTGACGCTAAATTAAAAATAACTATATTTTAGATTTTTTGGCATGATGACTAAAAACAAGACAAAACAAGATAGATAAACAAAGAAGCTTATATTATTATATAAAAGTGGAGGCAACACTCTAAGTACTCAAATGAAGACGACTGTGGTTGGACACTCTCTTACTGAACACATAAATATGACAGATAAAACACATATCACTGTCTCGTTTTTATGTGTGTATTTAGAAAGACAGTGTCTGACCACAGTCGTATTTGGACTGTTGCCTCAACTTTTATGTATAAGCTTCTTGAGACGAACCCGCTTGTCAAGAATGGCATGAAAGTAAGAAGAGAAAACAATATGATAAGAGAAGATGAAAGTAGTGTGCTCTTTTCTACATTCCTCACAGCGATCACCAAACCGTTTGCCAAGCGTACCTAGTGATTGTGGCAATCGCATTTTTCTTTACTTACAATAATTAGGAGACTCATTTTCAGAGACCGCTGATCAAATATCTATCATTCTAATTCTATAACATAGTATAACATAACGCCTGTAATTCCCGACTGCTTAGGCAGAGGTAGCTAATACAGTATTTGTCTCTCCTTCCCTTTTCAATCCATCCAAAGGTTGTCTTTAAAAGATCGCTCTTAGCGATAAGACCGCCCATTGTAAAATTTCTATATTTATGTCTGTAATTTATATGGTGTACATAATAAAGAGTATTATATTCTAATTCCTTACAAACATTAAATTTCCCTTTCCAGTAGTACTATTATATTTCACTATATCAAGAGCATTGTGTATGAAACCAAGCGTTGATTTTACCGGTCGACCTTCGTCACACCTACTGAAACATTGGCACCAGGATGTCGGCTGCACGACATTTTCGACTCAGATTTGCATTCATTTGCTGTGTACTGAGACGCCACTTTTTGTCACGTAATTTTTGACGTTGCAGGAATGTATTTAAAAAGTACCTATGGGTGAAACAGTTTTATAGGTCATACTATGAATGTTCTGTAGGGGCTTGTGGCTAAGTAATAAAAGCCGCAAGGGTCGATCGATCAGGTTAAGCTACGCTTGCCGCGGATGGTACGTGGATGGGTGACCATCTTTACATACCAAGACCCCTCCGTGCCTCGTAAATAACGCTAAGCCGTTGGTCCCGGCTGTCATTCGTCGATCTTTGACAGTCGTAACGGGTCGTTAGAAGCCCGAAACTCTGACAACCAGTCAACCTTAGGGTGAGGGTGAACCAGAAGCCAACCCCAACATAGTTGGGAAAAGGCTCGGCAGATGGTGACTATGAATATTTTTTTAAATTCTCTCAAAATAGTTGACTTCTACCACTAAAAACTTTTCTGATACTGATGCAGCAGCCTGTAGCCTTAACGTAAGCTTAGTACGTACGTGACTGCTAGGTTCCACTCGGTTATTGATATAACTTGATAGCGTTCTTACCTGTAAAGAAAGATAAAAGATTATGAGCATGGACAGAGATTGAGATGGAAGCAACGATTGAAAATAACTGAAATCAAAAGGACAATAATTCAAACATTCCATTAACAATTTCCATAGACATCGTTAGTCATGTTGATAAATGGTATAATAGAAGATCAATATTAAATTTAACAAACTCTTTAACATAAATGCTTCAGACAGATTTTTATGCACAAATATCTGCGTAACCTCGAATATTACTTACCGTCTAACACACAAGTTACCTAAGTCAACAACATTTACCATTTGGCCTGCAATTAGTTCTTAATTTAGACTTTAACATCCCGCAATCGACGAATTAAAGGCATTAGAGCCAACGAACTCTAAATGCTTCAGGCAAAAGGTCAAGTATGCAATTTAGAGGGTCCGATACGATATCGTTTCGACACCAACGGCGCATCTCGTGATGATTCAAATGAAACTGAATGTTGTGAAGTGAACGTAATTTAAGTGGTTAAAAATAAATAGGACTAGAGGCAATATGATAAAAGATGTTGGTAATAAATGTACTTACAATTAGCTAAGTAGTTTAAAACAAAAGGTACCAAGAACATTTTATTACCAATATCAGATTTCGATGCATTGCTTTTACTTTAGTGTCGATGGATGTATAATAATAAAAAAAAAATACGTGTGGCACTCGGGGACTGCCGCGATAAAGCTATTGCATAGCATTTTTTATCAACTTATGCAATTATAATTATCAACTATTCGCGTGCTGTGCCGACCGGAGTGGGGGGTGTTAGGTTTTTTTTCGTTACGGAATTTCTTGATTCGGTCGCCGCGCTCAAAGCCCGCGATAAAAGCTATGCAATAGCTTAAAAAAAAAAATCTACAAGTCAACCTTAGGGTGAAGCACAGATAAAACATGGCAAGCGTAAACTAAGGGATAGATAACACGAAAATAACTATATAACACAAGAATAATTTATACTGAATACAGGTACTTGATTTTATGGCAATTTAGTCATATATAGGGTGACTGGTAATTAGTGATCGATACTTAAACATGATTGTACTCATCATTACAAACAACTTTTACTATCGGACCAAATCCGAAGTCGCGAAAAAAAATCAGCTATTCCCTACATTTATGTTCGTACGAGTCGTCAAAATGTAGGGAACAGCTGATTTTATTTTTCGCGATTTCGGATTTGGTCCGATAGTAAAAGTTGTTTGTAATGATGAGTACAATCATGTTTAAGTATCGATCACTAATTACCAGTCACCCTATATATTGCCGTATAGATCAGTGAAACTTTTAATTTTAAAAAGTGCAGAACATACGTTAGAAAAATAAATTAAAAGTTACGAAAGATGAATGGAAGGTTATAGAAACTTCTTAAAAGTGAGTCTAAATATTCAATTTGAAAGATAATGGTTGCTATTGAACATTTGGCAGATATTAAACTAGAACAACAAAACAATGCAATGTAAAAGTAAATGGGAGGGCTTCAGAGACTAACATCGACCTATCACGATTATATTACCTAAATAGAACGTCAGACATAGTTTTATAAAATAAATATACGATGATGAAGAGAATATTATAATTCATTGAAATATGGGACTTGTTGCAGTTTTGATATGTTAGTGGAAGAATGTGTTTTTTAATAAAGTACTTAGTGTTAATTAATTTTGAAAGGGAATGAAATTATTAGAAGTAACCTTTAACGAACAATATTTAATTTTAACGCACAATAATTTAAATACTCTACGAACAGGTAAAATGTTTCTGTTAATGAGGATGTTTAGATTTGATAATAATAAAATCTAATAATTTTGTATCATTATTGATAAAATTAATATCGATAAAATCACTGCTCTAGCACAAGAAATAAAAATTAAATTAGGTTCAATTAACTTTACTAATTTATAAATGCAATAAAAGTTTCAATTAATAAGTCAGCTACGAAGTCGTTAATATTTAATTTTAATTAAGCGTTGATAATTTAGGTCATGAGTACCACTCTACCACTAGTATAAAGATGTGGTTCCGTCGTCAAATAGTTATTTTGTGTTTATTTAATTTTATTAATATATTAACTTTATTGTATCATATTGCCATAGTTCCATTTAGAATTGAAAATTCTTATCATTCTTTCCCACAGATAACATATCAATTCATTTTTCCCTTTACTTCAGTCTCTATAAAAATATTATTCAAAATGTAATACAAAGTGTTACTTAATGCATTCTTTCAAAGTCGCTACTCGCCCCGCCTCTCTAATGCATCATCACCCAAGGTCGTTCAAGGCCTTCATATATTTAGAAAAGTTTACTTCACGCCGCAGGCTGTATATGGCGTGATAATCTTGCATTTTAATATCTACAACAGCCGTTTTATGATCAAAGTAAATTACCTACCCATTACGGTAACACGTTACTAATTGCTGGGAATTTCGAAATATGTTTCTGGCGTTTAGTCCTGACTGTCAATCAAAGTTGTACCGGCAAATATTTGATTTTTTAGTTAAGGTTTTATTTATTTGGCCTGGTTTTTATGTGCTACTTCGATCTTGAGCAAACATATGTTTTGCAACCTACCTTGAGAAAGTTTTTTTGCTAGAATTCGTCTTTCCTGCCCTTATCTCTATTTACTAGGGTTGGGATTTGCTCGCCTTTTTCTTCTAAGCATACATCTCTATTAGCCACCGTCTCAGTGCTCTCTTCTTTCCTGCCCCTAAAACTAAAAGAGACTGTGACATCTGAGTTGGTCTCGGCCTTTCTTCTCAGAGTAGTCAGATAGAAAACGTCGACCTCATCTAGTTTTTAAAATATGATTGATGTGTAAAAGTAGACTAAGGACTAGATATATGTCTGAAATAAAATAAATGAATGAATGAATGAATGAAAAGTTTTTGTACAAACCTACTTACAGAAATAAAATCGTTAATCTTTTAACCATATACAGTCGACTCTCGTTAATTCAAACCTGCGATAATTCGAACCTCTCTATAATTCAAAGTTATCACTAGTTCCCTACAAAATCTCTTTATATTACGAACTAAATCAATACTTACATTTTTATGCACTTGGTAATTCGAACGAAAAAATCATTGTTACGTAACAAAACGACGCGTTAATTCGATCTTATCGGCGCAGCACTTAATAATTCGAAGTTTTATTTATTTTCACTCAAAAATTTCGAACCATTTGATATTTCAAACACTCGATAAATCATAATATTTTAAGAGTCCCTCGAGTTTCGAATTAACGAGAGTCGACTGTAGTACCTTTCACACAATCTACTCACCTAGTCTGGCTTTTCAGTAAAGCAATACATACCAGCATAAACATCTTTACTTGATTTATTCAATACTTGCTTTCAAAAGCATTAAAATCAGCTATTTATACATCGCATTTAGCGTTAGACTAATAGCAAGACTAGCCACTTACGACACAGTATAAATGTCATTTGTATAATTTTATGTTATAAAATGCAAATAAACGGTGAATATACTTTTAGATAAATATTATAAAATCCTATATTTTATAATATTTATCTAAAAGTATATGAGGTATTTTACTGTTCTTATAAATTACGACTCATGAGGGGTCCGTGGCTAAATAATAACAGCCGCACAGGTCGATCGATCAGGTTAAGCTACGCTTGCCGCGGTTGGTCTGTGGATGGGTGACCATGTTTACATACCGAGACCCCTCCTTGCCTCGGAAAGCATGTTAAGCCGTTGGTCCCGGATGTCATGTCATGGATCTTTGACAGTCGTTACGGGTCGTCAGTAGTCCGAAAATCTGACAACCAGTCTTACCAAGGGGTATCGTATTACGCTGTAACTGGGTTGTGGAGGTCAGATAGGCAGTCGCTCCATGTAAAATACTGGTGTTCAGCTGCATCCAATTAGAATGGAAGCCGACCCCAACGTAGATGGAAAAGGCTAGGCAGATGATGATGAAACTGCAGATTTTTGGATTCTAGATGATACCTTTTTATTTATAGTTCTTAATTTTGACAAAGGTATTATCAGCTGTTTGAAGTGCATCTCAGATTTCAAGAAATGATTGCAAACGTAGGTAAGTTAAAATATTAAAATTATGATCTTTTACTCGTATTTGAAGATTTAAAACATTTGGTTTTTAAGGTTTGTTGTAGGCAAAAATCATTATTTATTTTAGCTTATACCTACCACTGACATGATCAAAGTTGATTTAGGCTTCAAAGAAATCGTTAATTATCTATAACAGCACAAGCTATAACCTAAAAATCAAGCTATGATTGATTGCGAACCCGAAACAATCAACTTCAAAGAACAAGGTCGATGTATAATCGAGTTCGGTAATCGATATTGTTTCAATGCATCGATTGTCAGAAACAATTGTCTGCTGATGATCTTACCTAATTGATGTAGGACGGGAATGTTTTGGATGCAATTATTAATAGTGTTTATTGTAATAATGAGTCTGTATTAGAGGAATAGGTTGAAGCTGTGTCTACTGTTACTTCATTCGAAGACTGTACCTACTGTGTGTCTGTATGCCTACTGAATTTTTCAACAACAGCAACAGTAACGTAACAATGCAATCGCATCCAACATTTGACTACAAATAACATCATCATCATCATCTGTCCAGCCTTTTCCTAACTATGTTGGGGCCAGCTTCCAGTCTAAACGTATGCAGCTGAGTTCCAGTATTTGACATTATTTACCTCCACAACCCAGTTACCGGGTAATACGATACCCCTTGGTAAGACTGGTTGTCAACTTTCGGGCTTCTGACGACCCTTTTTATTTCAACATTTGACTACAAGCATTGAAATAACAAAAGTGTTTATATGTATGAATATGCATTAAAAGCAATGACTAGATATTTCAAAATTCTTTTTCCTTTTACGGAATCAATCTTAGCTATCGAAACACGTAAACCAATCTCTCAATTTACCATAGATTATCAAAACAGCCAATTACAATCAACACAAATCAATATTTATAAAGATTTAGTCACTATTACACAATAGGCCGCGCGTTTCGCGTCGCGTGCGCATTTATCGCTTACACTGAGATGCGCCTGAGATCCCCAGATTACATTGTCACTGCGTAGGGCCCACTTTCACTCCGTCATTTTCACACCGTCTCTGAACGGGTACAGACGCGTTGATACCATCTTTATTGCCTGTGTAACACGGAATTACCTAGTTCTATGGGTTTTTTTATTTGCAGAATTAGATCAAAGGTTAGTTTTGTAATGGCTGTCAGTAAAAGTCTTTTGAGGAGATGTAAAGGAAACCGCTGTCATGCATGAGTATAAAATTGGTTTAGAATATTTCTTTCAGTTGCATTCATTTATGTGAGAATCAGTAACAATTTAATTGCAATACGTAAATACAAACCTATATTATAATTCCAAGCACCCTTTTTGCCTAACAAAAATAAAATCAGTCCACTCAAATAATAATAATAATATTCCACAACTTTCACACAACGCCATCTAGTCCTAAACTAAGCAGAGCTTGTACTATGAGTACTAGACAACTCATAAACATACATAATTATATATTTCTAAATACATAGATATTATAGATAAATTACACCCAGACAAAGAACAAATGATCATACTCATCACCCAAACATTTTTCCTAGGTGGGAATCGAACCCACGACCTTGCGCATAGCAGTCAGGGCCACTGACCACTAGACCAATCCCTAAACAATAAACCTGAATTTGCAAATCTAACTATTCCTAACATCAAAATAGCTAAACTCAAATCTGAAACATCACCAAACTAATACAATTTAATGTCACAGTTGTAGCTCATGCCAAATTCATGATGGCGGACGCAAAGCGCGAAATTCACATCAAATAGCAACGTCTAACAAAACATGTGACATTCATCTCTACACAAGCGACTAGCAACAAGAAATACGAGTTCATGTTGAGGCAAATACACAATGTATTGCTGTTTCTATATTGGATATCGCGATAATAATTTTCCATAATACATATTTTGGTTTGAGGAATACAGGAGAAGCAATGTCGGGTTCCTGAATATGAATATACTGATTAGACACTTTTGTATTCCGATTTTGATTGGCTTGTCTAGTTAAGAGGTTAGTGCATCTATTACGTTATCTTGTATTTTATAATTCCCGAAATAATCACCAATCGTTGGAAACTTTAACGTTGTTCTGCACCTTTCCTAACAGTTTTAGTTTCTAGTCTACAACTTGTGAATCACCCTTTATACAGGAACAGAAACACGGAACGCGCCTCCGTGGGCCGAATCAACACCACTAATCTTTTTATTAAACGACAGAAGCGACTTAAACTAACCCACGTCCGCCCGAACATCAGATATGCGCCATATTTGCATATATTGACAGTTTACATCAGCGTAGAAAAGTCAATGTACGGGTCCACACATCAAACTGATTTGTTGTTCGAATTTATACGTTAAGTACACGCTTTTTAATTTATTTTTATTCTTAACACATTGCATTCTAAAGATGCAGACATTGTTTTATTTTTCTCGTGATTATCTTTGATGTGATCCGGAATCTGGTAAAACGCCTCTACTGCATCCAATGAAATGAACTTAGGATTTTTAACAACACATATATACATTTTATTAGCCTTATCTAAATTTGTATCATCTGTAACTTTAATTGTAGCTTGTCCATGTTTAGAAGGGATCGTGATGTCTGGTAACCGTAAGAGGCAATTAAGTCAGTGTCAATCAAAATATTGTGAATGTTGTCTGGCATCCTCTGCCAGAGACATTGATGAATAGACGCAGCAGCAGTAGCATATGTATGCCCGACTAGATAATTGGCGAGTCCGGTTACTATTCTCAACGATTTCACGTTAGGGAAAGCCTGGAAAATGAAATCGAATTTTACCCTAATCTAATAATGGTATTGAGAATCTCATACTAATGAGGTTCTCAATATGTAATTCGAGGTTTGTCCATCACATTCCTGATACGTATCACTGATGTCACCTATAGTTCTATTAACATTGAAATGCTGTTTGTCCGGTATTATTTTTAGTTAATCAGCATTAGGCGTCAAGAAGCCAGCTCTAGCAAGTTTAAAATCTTAATTGAGTTCTTACGAGTTGTTAGAATTGGAATTGCTTGGCGGCCATTTTTATAAATTAGATCTAGCACGCGAGTGCGATTTAAGTAAGTAAAGTGGATAATTTAAATTGTTAAAGGTCGATTAATGAAAGTGAGCCTTTTCGTGTAAAAGGAACTGGTTTAGTTTGTAAAGCTGCTGGAGTTACTGTTTGCTAATTCTTGCAGGTGGGTACAATTTACTATAGTGAATTTAAAGCGATTTCAACATGGATTCTTGGCGATGTTAAGAGTTGAAGATTTATTTACTTGGCAAATAATAATAATAATAGAAAATAATCATTTCAAAGGGAATTTCGCTATCGAAATCGTTAATGAGGAATATATTTTATGAGTAGCAAAAATATGACATCAAAAATATTTTATGGAATGAAATATTTATAAATGAATCTTTATAAATATTTATATTTAGATAGTTTCTGTTACAAACAACCCTATAAACGTATTACCGACTGATCCAAATATTCAATAATACAAGCGATAATCCAAATGACTATATTAAAACTGATTATTTTAAATAAAACGAGTATTATTCTATCAGATGTTTATCTCACAGCAATTAATCTAGAACTTCTTGAATCCATTATCAATTTGTAAACACGCAATAAAATTATAAAACCTTTTCAAGAACAATGGGTTCTTTCAATAATAGTTTTAGAAAGATCATTATCAGTTATCTATACTCTAGTTTTGCAAGATAATGCTGTAATTGATATATTTATGGTATCAATTATGTTTTTTATTTAATTAGTAATGATCTTTTATGGTTCTGATGGAGTTTTAAGCAGTTTCCCGTGGGTTGATATTTGTTATGAACTATACAACGTGTAACGTTAAATGCGCAAACTCTCAGACACCCCCACTGATTTTTAATTCTATTGACCTATTTCAGAGAGAAAATAAGTTATTAAAAAATTGTAAAGGTTTTATGTGCTGTTTTAGTTTTACTGGCCATTCTGATCGTTTCTTGCGTCTGCGACGACGCTTTACCGAGGGAGGAGTCGTCACCGGGCCGCTGCGCCGCGCCGATATTGGCTTGCTTGACCTATTAATAAATAGACACGGCAACGTTTTTAATGAAGATTTTTTGAAAAATGTGACCTATATTAAAAAGTGGTTCAATTAATTCTGCTCGTTATTCTGATCAAACTATTTTCAGGTTTTGCGTATTTAACGTTACACATTGTATATAATGTTTTGTTGTGATCAATCTTTGATCAAGGTAGGTACCTTGATCAGAGATTGATCACAACTAAACACACGAAACACGAAACTTAAACACGTCCTAGGTAGGACGTGTTTAAGTTTGACACGTAAAATTCCATTCCTAAAGGCATTAGGAAGAAAGTGGAGGAATAGGCAAAGGATTAGGCAGAAGTGTACTTATAATTCACCTATATTACACCAGTTAGGTTTAACAGAGGCCTGTGTCTCAGCGGTGGGAACATTATAGGCTGATTCTGCAATAGGAAGCGAGCCTTTTGCCACAACCGGGCACAAATCTAGACTCTATTATCTGTACTGAGAAATTCCTGATAGAAAAACCCAATAACACTATTTGAGTTTCAATGTCCTCGTATCAAAGGACCACAACAAAAATGGGGTCGATTAAGGATTTCTTGTTGACAATGCCTCTAAACGTTCGTACTGTAGAGATTTTGTTCGGCATGGTTTGTGGTATGCAACCTTTTTGATTTTTATAAGAAAATGGCATAATATTATAAGATAAACGCCAATACAAATTGAGTAGGCAAAAAACAGTAGGCATCAGATTTGGCTGACAAGCCAAGTGAGAAGGAAAAAGATGTAAAACCCTGAAATGGTTCCGTAATAATTAATTTATTTGAAAGATATTACATCTCTCCTACAGTACTGTATGTACTGTTGAAGTACCTAAGCGGTTACGGATGAAACACATAAAATTTTTCATTACTAATGCAACGATAATTATTCATCCGGTTTTGTCTAGTTTTTGACGTCGGAACTGGTCTATCAATTAATCTACCAAATCATAAAATCAAGGAAGCAATGACAGTTCAAGTCGGTATTATTAAGTGTAGATGCCATTATTGATTTCTCTTATTCCAAACTAGGCTTGTTTGGAGAAAATAGGTTGAGTTAGCACAACCATGTTACGCAAAAGCTGTAAAACCACATCTGGGGTCTACCTAGAGTTTGAGACAAAGTCTGGGTGACGTAATTATGGTATAAGACAATACATAATGGGTAACCTACTTAGTGGTTTCGTATAATATATTGACAAGCTTAGCCTGAAGCAGTAGCTTGATTCTTTTCAACAAACACTGTAAGGATAAAACAGATAAAAATATTTGAACAATATCACATAGGTACATACATCATCATCATCTGCTAGCCTTTTCCCAACTATGTAGGGGTTAAATTCCAGTCTAACCGGCTGCAGTTGAATACCAGTATTTTACATGGAGCGACCTGCCTATCTGACCTCCACAACACAGTTACTGGGTAATACGATTCCCCTTGGTAATACTGGTTGTCAGATTTTCGGGCTTCTGACGACCTGTAACGACCATCAAAGATCCACGAATGACAGCCGGGACCAACGGCTTAACGTGCTTTTCGACACGGTGGGATCTTGGTACGTAAAAATGGTCACCCATCCACGGACCAACCGCGGCAAGCGTAGCTTAACCTGATCGATCGACCCATGCGGCTGTTATTACTTAGCCACAAACACCTCAATAACAAAAATATCACATACATTTCAGAACAATTACAAATTGTAGTTTTAAAAATAGTTTAAATCAATTGGAAGAAACATGATCCAAGATCTTAAAATCCGTAATCTTAACACTATTTTGACTGTTTTATTATTGCAGATATTGAAATGAGGTTGAAATCTTCATAAAAATCGCATGCAATGACAGAAACAATAAAATCAGCATTACGCTATTCAATATTTACAATATCTTTTGATTTGCATTTCTATTTCGTAATATTTTCTCTTTTGCAACGGATTTTACAAT
This sequence comes from Eremobia ochroleuca, assembly GCA_949629135.1. NCBI lineage: Eukaryota > Metazoa > Arthropoda > Insecta > Lepidoptera > Noctuidae > Eremobia > Eremobia ochroleuca. The sequence continues at coordinate 5,912,136 of OX451386.1, read as the reverse complement.
TAAAAAGTGATATTCAATTTGTGAAAACGTAACTGCACAAGCATTTGCGTAATATCTGAAACAAATTCATTGACACTGACCAAAGCGATCTCTTACAAAAGCCTACCTCAATGCCGCCCTACTTTCCAAACGTATCTACAGCTACAATTATGTGGACAATATAACAAACAAACAATTATATCACATAGTATACCACGTTACATTTGCTATCCACTAACTCCAAAACCATTCTTAAATCCACACACTAAAGCTCAAAATAGAAAACTATGAGGTTTCAAAGCATCAAATGAAGTGGTTGCTATCGACGAAGACAATAGAATCGAGGACAGTAAGTTTGTGCAAAATGTTTCTGGAATGGCATATGTTCGGTCGCTGAATATTGTAATGCAGGCCTTGGTGGATTCGAAATAGAGTTCAGATTGATTCGTAGAGTTGAAGTATCAGGATATAGGACCAGTCGGCGCCACAATGCAGTTTTGGTAGTTGGTATTATGAGGACAGGACAATTACGAAACTGAAGTTGGTGGGCGTTGGATCTGATCTAGATCTACGGTTACAGGCAATTGAGCTAAATGCTAGTGGACTGTGGTAGATTTGTCTGTCATTATAAAATTACTGGTTCAGAAGTTACAACATTCTACTTGATTATGGTTTATAACAAAGGGCTTCACAGAGTTCTACGGACTGGAATTGAAATTGTCTTTTTTCTCATAATCATAAACATAATCGCAAAGAATATGGAACAAAAGTTTATTAAAGTTATCACTGGCATGATTCACTAATTGTGGGTTCATTCTGCCGTACCTACTTTACTCCGATTCATATGTAGTTAGGTACCTACTGCTATATTATTATATCCATGCAATCAGGAATAACGCACTGGGGTAAAAGATTTTAAAACAATTTGACGACAAATTGCTATTCAGCCGTCCGAAGTAATCTGATGTCTCATTAGTTTTTCGTTGAGAACTATGGGTCTGTTTGTTGCATAGAGAATATAACCACTAGAGAGCGTATGGGCTAATTTCTTCGAAGCACACGACTCACTACTGCGGGCCGGGGGATGAGGAAGAACGCGCGGCTGCAATTGGTCAGTTCAAGGTCAATTTGCATCGTTAGGGCTGCTTTACTTCATTAAGAGAAAATAGTCGATATCGATAAAATGAATTTTAACATTATAATAAATACCAAATCAAAATCATAGAAATAATATTTAATAAAAATCAATCAATTACAAAAAAAAATTCCGGAAATGGACTGATCGGCCCCGGTCGGGGACAGAAAGAACTAAAAAATCCCGGAAAATACAAAAAAAAAAAAAACCCGACGAACTGAAAACCGAGGAGGTTCTCAGTTCGTCGGTATTTCTTTTTTGAAGTCGGTTAATAGTAGATAGTTATTTTATTAAAGTATGTGAATTGAATAAAAAACGTATTCATTTTATTTTTCTCGATATCAACTTTCAGCTATTAAAGATAACAGCACTATTTTTTACGATAAACATACAAAAGAAAAGAAAGGGATAGAAGCATTAGAATTGTCTAATACAAGAACGAGACTTTTCCAAAAGACATCAACGCGCGACTCAAAAAGTGTGCTCGTTTACCCAGCCACCATTTTAAATAGACCCCTGCAGTGGCTTATAATCTGATTAAATCAAAAATAATTTTTCGTACTGTTTATGTACCGATGAAAAGTTATGTCATCCTTTTTGTAACTAGATGTCTAAGAATGTTTCCCACACCACTTCACCGCGCATGAAGGCATTTTGATGCGTTATAATTGCATAAACGTTATAAAAAAAATATATTAATTTAGCGTGCACGCAGGTCTAACACTTGGACACAACTAAAATTGCTACTAGTACCGTAGCCTATACATAGGCGACAAAATACTAATAGTTTTCGTGCGTCGGGGCACTGTATACGCAGTCAAGTGGTTATAATAGTCTTTGGTTTGTTGGTAGGTATTATAATAATTCCTTCTAAACGGTTAATAAGCCATTTTTACCAAATTCATCAATCTAAATATACTTACCTACTCAGAAAGAAAAAAAAAATTGTGCTTAATTTTAAACCAACTAGATCTGTAATTTTTTTTACACCAAATTGCGCCACCTCTGTGAGGTTAAAACTACAAGAAAGCGACAAATGAAATGAAAAACGGTAAAAACTCACTCTTTCTGTAGACATATTGTCCAAAACCCGTTCATTTTATGAATATTGTCAGTTGTTTGGTGAAAAATAAAAAAAAAATCATGTGTAACCGTTGCTTTTAAAAAGTTTCTTGCGAATTGGTCTACTCTTTGATCTATAAAATGGGCATAATGTTGCTCGTGTGGGCATTGACCATTTCATATTTTATATTTTGGTTAAGAGTAAAACAAATCTGCGCATTTGTTCGTGAAATATGTAAGACTGTATGTATGTTTTTTATTTATTAAACGTTTGTTTTCGTTCAGTTATATACCTACTTATTTAGTCTAACGAATGTGAATACTCGTAGTTTTTAAATTAACTTATTTAAAATGACAGAATTTTTTTTTTGGTAGTTTAAGAAAGAGTGGTCCTTTTGGTTTTTACACAATCGGTCCTAATCATCAAACATTTTTAGAAAACTTGATACTCATGGAACATCATGAATATCAAGTTAATAAAGTTAGTAAGGTGTTCCTTAGGCACACAGAAATAAAAATTAATTTAATTGGTATATTTAGCTTCGAATAAATCGTACCAGATCCTTATCCACAAACATGACCTACCAAAAAGCACACTACGGTTCCACAAAAACCAAGGTTCCCTACCCATTGTGCACTGACACACTGGTTCCGTACAAAGAACATATCGATAAGAACACAATAAACAATAACGTTCGTGTATTGCGAATACAACACTGTTATGCGACTAACGATTGTACAGGATTGTTCGGACTTGCGATTAAGCGACTTTTTTCGATGTTATGTCAGAATTTCTTGGGAGTAACTGAATAGAATGGTATGTTTGGTGTTTGAGTTATGTGTGAAAACTATTAATAATTTTTAATCTTTCTTGATATATCAGAGGTCGTAGACATTGACTTCTAGTAAATGGTAACGAAAAGCAATTCATTTTCACAGAAAACAATGAAAAATCAATTACAAATAAACCATCATAAAACAACCTACTAACAAAAAAAACAACAATCTCAAAACGTTTACAGTTCATCAAAATAAACAAATCCGTCTAATGCGACAAATCGCAGCACATGAAGAACGACCGCTCGTTGCAAATTATGATCGTAATGGTCGTGTGGGCAGATTGACGATCTAGTTTATCGACGGGGCGTTCTACCGACAGATGACGGGCGTCGTCGGTAACTAGGTCGAAGTGCCAGGTGGGTTCGTTGGTCGCGGCATTTGGCAATACTATTTGAGCCAATGACATTTAAGTACTAAGTTTATTTCTGTGGTTTGGGTTCTTAAAGTAAGAGTGAATGTGTTTACTTTCGATTAGATTTATTTCATTTTCGATTACTTGTTTGTAGGCAGTAGTAAATGCTGATTCTATGGAATTTGGATTTCAGCATTTATTTAGTCTGATGATAATATCATTACCATTTGCATTGTCTTAAAGTGTGGTTATAACTTCGTTCGTTCAAAACTTAGTTCTATATTTTCTTTCTCTGAGACCGTTGTTAATGTCAATTATTTAAATTTTATTTGGTACCCGCAAAAGACTAAGTCCACGACCTAGGTATGTAATTTCAGAATCTAGGTATGTAACATCCTCTTCTTCAAAAAAATATCATCACAGAAAAGATTAAGAAAACTCGACTCGCAAATAACTCACCATAAACATCTTTATCATACATAATCATGATATCCACTATCTCACTCCACACCCAGATACCGCGTAAGTCATTTTACTCTATTTTTGCGTAAAATACCGCGACAGGGAGGTCATTCTCTTTCATTGAAGTAGACCGATTGTTAGCCTTAAACGCAGCTCTGATTTTATTTATCGCCCGTTTTCTGCAAAGTCGTTGACAACCGCGCAATTCCTTGTTTGATTGTTTATTACTTTTGATATTAAAATGTTAACACGTCTTATAACTTCATCTACGGACACCAATTGAACAGCTTCAGAGTTTCTAAAGCCGTTGCTTTAGGTTTATAATATATTTGCAGATAGTCACTTTTCCGCCGCGTCATTCATCAAAGTAATTTTATAGTTGTTAAGAAATAATAATTCAGTGAAAGTCTACGCAAAATCATAATCTAGAAGATTAAGTAGGTAAATGAAAAGAAGAGTTTAAAAATATCATATCCAATCCAAGCAATGTTATTCACAAAGCCCGTCTAAAAACAAAAACATTATTTAACCGTCCATACTTTTATTCTCCCAGCACAGTAGCGCAAGTGAACAAACTCCATTTCCTACAAGATAGCTCCAATTAATTCACATAAAATTAGAAGCTGGCTCACTATCTGTGGGCCGCAGTCCTAATTATTAGAGAGAATGTTCGATCTTTATTGTTCCCTGTAAGCCCGGACTTACATTAGATCTGCACTAATTAAATGCTAGTGTAAGAGCCTGGTTTCATTAAAATGGCGATTTTCGTGTGTGTGGATCTGATAGCGCGTGCGCCGACGGCGACACTTCCTACTTGTAGCCGGTGTAAAAACTGTAGGCGCAAATCTTGCTTTAAATAAATCCTGGATTAAACGGAGTGCTGGGTTTTGAGGTAAATGTTTTAGAGACAATTATGGTTGGTGATTTACGCTTAAGGAAATGTTTTTTTTTTAGTGGAAAGTATTTTTGGAAGGAGTTGTTGATGATGCCAAATTTTTGGTCCTTTTTATCGTGAATTTGGAAACAGCGGTCAAAGCATATATATTGCTTTGTTAATTATAAGGATGTAAGATAACTTTTAGCAAACAGCTGATCTAGCTTATCATAAACATGAATCAAAAGGATCAAATTCCTTCCAACAGCTCAAAAATACACTCAACATTCCAAAACAACGTAGTGTTCAACACAAAACGTATAGCATTACTGTATAAAATCACAGCGCACACGGACAGTGCACGATGATCTACGACGCGACAGACTTCCGTATCATTACGGGTCGGAGGGAGAGCGGCACCGGCGCGCGCGCAGATCACATCGGCACGCGCTACCACTCTTATCATCTTAATTTTATGTATTTATTCAATATCCAGTGAATAGACAAAGAATGAAGGACTTATTATGGAATTTGTTTTTGAAATATATATTTTTTAAGGGATGAATTTGCGTTTTTCTTAAAAACTTAGGTAATTTGTCTATCAATGAATTTCTAAATGAATAGAAATATCTTTACAGACTTTTTCTGAGTAGTTTTAAAAGAAATTCATTGTAATCTTCGGCCACATAAGTATGTAGAAGGTGGATGGTATGGGGACGGAACTAGAGCGTGACGATTGACATAAATTCTTAACAACCTGGGAATGAAAAGGTAAATGCGATTCAGTGCAAATTCTTAGCATATAAATGGAACTTGTTTCTAAAGTGAAGAAAGGAGATTTTATAGCAACTACACAGCCTTTTGCCGTCACAATATTAAAGGCACTGATGACTTAAAAGTAACTACACCAACTAATTTAACTAACGCGCGCAATTAGCATGGGAAACGTACAATATTTGGCAACATTACGCACAAATATTGCCACACGCAAATATATTTATTACCAACCAATAAACAGCTACAACCGACAGTAAATAAACCGCAATCATTTGATTTTCAACAGCTCAATCTATCATAACCTCAAGGAAACATACTGTATCTTGAATTTCTACTATATGGTTAGTAGCTGGGTCATGAACTATTAGTAGTCACTTGATCGACTAGTTAGTAGATCACGCTTATGTCTATACTTAGGTTGATGTCCGGTGACAGCTTAGCGAGGAATGAGCGAGGGCGTTGCTGTTATTAATACGTATAAATTGATACACGATCACCTATCTAGACACCAAGTATGGCGATTTTAGTATCATTTAGTATAGGTTATGCTTTAAGTGGGGTAGCACTATGAGTGCCTAAGTGTATGGGCTGAAATTAAATGATAACAAAAATAAAACCATGATCATTGTCAATTGCTCTTTTGCGTCGAAACGACCCAAAGTTTATCTGTTTTTTTTTTTTTTTTCAATTATTTCCGGCCTCAACAAATAATGTAGCCAAAAGAGTATTTGTTCAATATTGTTTTCTTTACAAGATAATCTAAGCTCAGCTAAGCCATAAACGGCTCTACAGCTCTTGTCGAAACCTGCCGTTTAACGTATCAATCCTCGTAACCTCAATGTGTGTTGGCCACACTGTTGGGCAATTGATTGCCATAATCAAAACGTTATCGACGTTTTCGCACGCGAGGTTGCCTAATGCTTTACTGCCATAAGGTATAGGCGAGACTATCATAATATACGTAAGAATATTGAAGTGTTTACAATTACTGATTTGGTTGAACAAGGTGCTTGTTACCGCGGAGTCCATATACTAAGGATAATTGGACAATCAGTGCGCCTGAAAGGAGTATAGGTTTGTTCTCAATGATTGTAATGTAGATAGAGAGTAGTTACTGCTTGGGTACTATTGCGAATTTTGTGACGTCACTAAATCTAAAGTTGGTTTCAAACCAATTAATAGAATCTAGTATTTTCTGAGTAATTCTGTTACACGAATATAATTTAATCTGAATATGTTTAGCATCTATATGAAGTTGTTCTTTTAACTCTCCTCCCATTTATCATAATTACCATTTATTTCATGTTTGTTCAACACCTACACACAGGCCAAAACTTTCACTATCACGTGAACTGACACAAATTATGATCTTGATAACAATTTATTCTTTACTAAAACAGGTGAAACTACAGTTAGTATCGTTGTCGTAACCTTGGTTAAACCACGCTTCGTTGACTTCGTGTCTTTTGTTAGCGGTTACTTCGGTAACTATATATAATTCACACCATTCATTGGCTTTAAAAAAGTTAGCGTTATTGGCCTTTTAATTATGTTAGAAATACGTATGTTTGTGGTTTTTAGTATTTGTGTGATTTATTGGAATTTTGTTTATAAGCATAAAATTGAAGTAACTACATCATATAACAACTTGATTGCATAAAACGATACGAGAAACTATAACAATGATGGAAGGAAGTTAATAATTGCTGTAGTACAAGATTTGATTGTTAACGTATTAAATCCGAGAAACCTCCATGGAAATGGAATACAGTTTGGAATCAACCTTGAAGAGCAAAATGTAAAAGCGTTTGACCATAGAATATGATTAGGACAGAGTCGTTGAACATTTAATAAATTAACAAGATATTTGACCTACGACCAAATATGATTGTTTCTACCTCCAACTATTTCCTAATTAAAGTTACTCTTACAAATAAGGTCACCCATCAAGACAACTGACGAAAACGAATGCCAAAGCCGCATTCACACTGGTAAAATAATGAGCTGAATGTCTCATTCTAATCGATAAGCGCTATGTATCACGACAACGTGACTCTAACAGGTCCTATTTTAACTGAACCAGAAATAGTTACACAATAGTAAATTATATTGTGTAAAGATATACCATACCGATAATGGTGAACAATTAAAAATACAAGTAGCTAATCCCATTGACATAGAAACGAATTAAAGTAATTAACTTAACGAGGTTGGGAGGTCGAAGAAATGTAATAGGTGAGTGAAGGCTATGGACAATCATTTAAAAATATAATTGTGTGTGTTAAAATTCCAAATTGGTAAATAGAAATAACAGGCAATTAATATAACAATATACCCAGTGACTATAACCAACAGTCAAAATTGGCGGATGGTAGGTCTTGAGATTGAAATAGGACAAAGGAATGTTTGAATTTAACGATCAAACGAAACAAACTAGTCAAGACAATGAACTGACAAATAAATTACAACCAACAGCTGTTGATTAAGCAGTGCTACAATATAAACCCAAAAGTATAGAAGAAATTGTTTACCAGAAACGTTAACCCGACAGTTATTGGTTAGGTACAAGAAATTAATATGATCGCAATTAATAAACGGAATTCTATAGAATTTAGAGCACCCACGTGCCACAATGGAGTCAGCCAAGCTAAGGCTAAGTAGTTAGCAATGCAGACATTTCGCAATTATGCTTAGATTAATTTCAAGTTGATTTATAATTAATACTAGGTGCGTTTGTAAGCTAGATTGAGAAATATCTGGGCGGCTGCGTTACATATTGGTTAGTTTAGGAATTGTTGGAAATTCTATCAGAACCAGTTCAAGATTACGATTGGATTTGATTTTGTAGATCATGAGTAATTTTAGAAGTTATTCGGGTATCAAGTGTGGTTGTATTTTTTAGTTTAGTTCCTGTATTGTCATAGACACACTTCTCAAAACTATTTCTGGCGATAGGAGAATTTTCATAATCTTTATTTATCCATTAAGAATGTTGTGTTTTCTAATTATATCCTTGAAGATGGAAAAAAAAACCTACATTATCATTGTTGATAGTATTCAAGTTTCTAAATATTTAAGTGATTTAAAATTCCTATGCGGTATTCTAAGTGTTTTCTTACCTCATGCCGTCAAATCCGTCGTCTGACCCGTTGATAGTGAGCACAGGCGCACGCGCATACGCTTTGGCAACGCGTCGGTTCCTCTCGAACACTATCACCTTCGCCCAAATCTCGTCGTCTATCTGTGTCCATTTGTCCAGTACTTCCTGTATGTGTTCCTGTTGATAAGACATTACGGTTTAGTAAAAAATCATTTCATCATCAAAGTCAAAGTCAAAACGTTTCATCAAAACATCAACCGACGTCGACGTCGTCGTATCGTTTCGTTTAGTCATCGTCCAATATACCACCAGATTTACTGCTAAAATCATTTATATCATGTTCTTTATTATTTTCTTCAATGACTACATATTTAGGATAATAAAGTTACGTCTTCAAGATTTTTCTCTCGGTTACATTAAATAATATTAGTTGAGCTATGATGTGAGTCTGATGAATACTAAACTATCTTTACTGTGTTCAAGAACCAGTGTCTTATATAATTTGACTTTGCTGCAATTTCATCTTTAGCATGATTCGATAGAAACCTCACAGTTATCAATAGCATGTTACGAATACATAAAAAATATCATTCATAAAATAATTGAGTAGGACTTTGGCAGTTTTCTATTTCCCCGAGTCCACAACCTTCCTTTTTTACAATAAAAACATGACTTTACACGACCATAGTTTCATTACACACAATTTTAACAGCAGTTCCATTATGAGCATTTACCAAAACGTTTTCATTCATATTGTCTTGCAAAATAGCTGTTTAAGAATGACCTTGCTTTGCGTTACTTTTGTAAGGTATGATTACTGAAGTTTAGATATTAATCCTAATGTGGCAATGTTGTTGTAATCAGATGACATCGTTGCAGGCGAGACGTGAGTTCCGCTCTACTAACCGAGTCTGTTATACTTGTAGTGTGGTTTAAATTTACATGTTGTGTGGTGTTTTATGTCAAATAATGTTGTTAAACCTCCTTGGAGGTGTTTGTTTTAGTAGCTATAGAATTAGTAACCAAATTAATAAATATATCAGTTAAAGGTAGGTTTAAGTCTACTACGTGATATAAATAGTAAATGATATTAAGATAAAAATGTGATGGATAACAGTAGAGTTAGTAGAAGATCATTAGTGGAAGTTGATATATTATAATTTTGATTTGATATTAGGTGCAATTGCACCCTATCAAGAAGCAATCACGTGAAGAATTATTTAAATTTTATAACGTTTGTGTAAAGTTACTCAGTATATAGCATTCCATATATATACTCGTGGGTGGTAAATTCCTGATAATAATTGGTTTGATTCATTTACAATATTCACGAGGATATGAATGACTCAAATACAAAACACGATGACGGATGAGCATTTATAAAATGCTCGTAATTACTGACAAAAAAAAAACCGACACAAAGACTCCGATGACGTCATCATACAATCAATCATTATTGTGATGATTTATAGTAAAAATATCGAAGATATTGATAACAAGGAAGAAGAAGTATGGGAAGCTGTTGAAATCAAAGGATTTCCTGCCTTATTGTTGATGATTTTACGATCAATTTCCCATGAAGTGTTTAGTTTGAATTTCTAGCAATTTGAACGGGCATCAGCCTGTGTAAACGTGCCTCTGTTTTTGCTCACATGTAACAATAACTAGGCAATTTTGCTGCTAAAAAGCTGCCTCTAAATAGACCGTTTCTTTTATAAAAAGTTTTGCAACGATTCTGGCAACCGCATTCACTAGTTAGGGTTGGGAGGTTATTATATTTTCTTGCTAATTGGTGAATTATTACATTGTTAATATTGCTGCATATTGTTTTTGCTTTGAGTTAGTTTTTATCAGTCTTGAAACATCGTGATCAACTGATGATAAATTCGTATGTTAGTCAATTATTAGTAGATACTTAAATCTGTGTGAAAATGATGTTTGCTTTATTAAAATGAATGCTCGTCTTATCTGTGTGTAGCGTATTATTGTTCTAGAAATCATTAAAAACCAATTCTCGGTTTCGCATTATCTATCATCGAGAAAATAGAAAAGTAACAATTTGTACTGTGTAGTTAGTAAGTACTACAGTGCGGCCGGCGAGAGAATGCGTTCTTGACACCTGTCAGTTTCATAAAAACGAATACGTGCTTTGCAAATTCGATCTTTATTAGCGTCTAGAATTGTCGTACTGACAGGCGTCAGGAACGCATACACTCGACGGGCCGGACTGTAACAAAAAGATATCGGGAAAATGCTCTAGTCTATGAATTACCGCTAACCGACAACCCTATTGACGAATATTGAATAAACAACGGCTATATCCGTATTTACTATTGTTTTCTTGTATAATAATGACTATCATATTTATACTTTTTTAATTTCCGCAAACCATTAGAAGCGAGTCGGATAGCTTTCGATTTCATATGAATGCGATGATTATAGCAATTTTAACTGTTTTATTGTAATAGCGGTATTCGTTTTTACTTTCGATTTTATTTGAAAGTTCTTTGCTATTTATAATTTTTTCATTCTTGTGGAAAGGAGGAAACAATTTTTGATTAAGTAGATATTTTTGTTTTAATATTATCACTACATAGTATAAAACAAAGTCGCTTCCCTGTCTGTCTGTCCCTATATATGCTTAGATCTTTAAAACTACGCAACGGATTTTGATGCGGTTTTTTTTAATAGATAGAGTGTTTCAAGAGGAAGGTTTATATGTATAATACATGCATAATATAGTAGAGAAACACTGATAATTTTAGAGGTTTCTAATGTGATGTCGTAAATAAACACATTTTTTGCGCTTACATTGTAAACGCTGGCTGAACCCGTCGAGATAGATCAAAATAATGTACTACAGTATTGTACACCTTAAAAAGGTCTATGGTCTAGGTATATGTCTATCTCTTAGGGATAACCCGCAATAACCATTTTTATCCTATACTTTTTACGAAAAAAATTATCAGTGTTTCTCCATTGCACCCGTGCGAAGCCGGGGCGGGTCTCTAGTGTATTATAAAAAAATGTAGTCAATACAACCACCACACTATTTTGCCTAACCCTTCGGGGCAAAGCAACGGTTATGTGAAGTTGTATGGCCAAAAATGTGTTAAGTCCCGAAAAGGATTAGTAGACCCTTTTGAATTCGATCCATGAATGAAAGCTCTAATGAGAAGCCATCAGTATATAAAGAACCTAACAAACCAAACAAAACAAAAACGAAAGCTAAATTAACTGCTTACATACCTACCTTTGTGTAGTCCAGCTTAGCTATTCACCAACTCAAAACCATCAGCCAAATGATCCAATTACTGGACGTCTTCATATAATAATGCCTCACTCTTACGACTTATTCTGCATACTAAATCAAATTCGCAATCACTACGAGCTTTCTCTTCATTACCGTATCTTTACATCAAAACCTAATCAGAATCAATCATAGTGTATCTGTAATGCTTTGCCATATAGAGGTATGGTAACGAATCAGATGTATCGATATTAAACTCATTAGTTGCATCGACAAACTTTCTAGCATTGGAATAAAATTATTCATAACTAGATATTAAAAATTCGATCAGGAACGCGGACATAATTCACTAAAATGATCATACAAATTAATTCTTTCCAATGTTGATGATATTCAATTAGTTAGATTTAGAGTCTAAAAGAAAATAAAACTTGTGATTTTTCTTTGATTTGATTTGTCTTTTGTTCACAACCTTCTTCCAAAACCAGCGATATCAGCGTTTACATCAAATTATTTTCTATTACCTACCATTATCGATACTATGTTCAAATCCCTAGCCTATAAATGCTTCTACAATGTGTACAATGTGAACAATTTGTGGCGTCATCCTTCTCATAATCTAGCCTCATATTGTCATTTCCAGTTCGTTATTTGCTCTGAATAGCCTTCGTTAGTGCCATTTTGTATTTATTCGCAAATGGACAGTCAGTGATGCTTAATCATTCGACTGATTTATAGCGCAGGATAGCATATTGTTGCAGGTTTGTAAAGTTTTAGCAAGGCTCACTAGATGGCGTGACGTCGACATTTGTGGAAGCACAATGGTCACTAAATGATAATAGAATGAAAGTAATGGTGAGCTTCAGAAGTTATGACAAGAAAATTCCAATATTAGTTGCTGTTTTGTTTTGAGGGGCCCGTGGCAAAATAATAACAGCCGCACAGGTCGATCGATCAAGTTAAACTACGCTTGCCGCGGTTGGCCTGTGGATAGGTGACCATCTTTACATACCGAGACCACTCCGTGCCTCGGAAAGCACGTTAAGCCGTTGGTCCCGGCTGTCATTCGTGGATCTTTGACAGTCGTTACGGGTAGTCAGAAGCCCGACAGTCTGACAACCAATCTTACCAAGGGGTATTGTATTACCCAGTAACTGGGTTGTGGAGGTCAGATAGGCAGTCGCTCCATGTAAAATACTGATGTTCAGCTACATCTGCTTAGACTGAAAGCCGACCTCAACATAGTTGGGAAAAGGCTAGGCAGATCATGATGATGATGAGTTGCTGTTTTGTTAAGTTTGTTGTTTTGTTGTCTGACTGATTCGATAACAATGAGTAGACAAAAGCTACTGAAGAAAACAAATTGATTATCTCTCACATATACGCAGGGAGCAAGCGTGGTGATTATGCTCGTTTCTTCTCTATATGAGAAGAGGCTCTGCAGTGTGTCATTGACAGAATAATTGCAGTCATCATGATTGTCCATATAACGTTGGAAAGCATTAATCTCAGCAATATTTGATATTACATTGTTATTAATTTTACTTTTTGCAAGCACGTCATCTATTCCATTCCAAACTATGCCGCCGATAAACTCAACGTTTATACATATTAGCCTCTGATTTGATTTAACATTTTAAATATGGTAAGGTGCGAACAACGGTGTCTACTATGCAAGGTTGGCCACACCTCGATCGCCTTAAGCTATTAATGTTACTACTGCATTGGCTACTTGCTTAACGTCATATTTATGTCGTGTTATATCCTTATGCACTTGTTCGAGAATGAGAGCATCTAATATTTCTTTTGTTAGTGGAGATTGGTTAATTAAATCGTCGTCATCAAGTTTTCCACTAACGGATATATTAACATCATTATGCATTGTTACATTTATCACTATAGATTCGTTGGTAATGTTTTTCGTTTTAAGCCTGTTAAATTATTCTAATTGTATTGTTGTCGCAATTTGATCTATAAATAATGCAATTATTATATTTTTTTAGACAGCCACGGATGAAGCTGTTAAGTTAATTCTTATCTTTACCTATATAGACAAACAACAAAGTCGTCAATATGGATTTGCGCAACAACTACAATTAAGTAGCGAAAAGGTTATGTTCTCACTTTCAATTAATTGTATTTAGGGGCTCTAGGATCGGTGTTCAGTTTTCTCATCTATATGTAGGAAAATGGAAACGGCTGAAAGCATTGCTATCAACGTTTTTACTCTCTGATTAAACATGAACGTAAGATCTCCAATTGAGTTATGAACTACACAATATCTACACAAATACACGATACTTTTTGTGATCACGATGTACATTTCGTAACAGTTACGAGATCGCATGCTATCGTTTAGCGTGCTTCACTTGTTAAGTTGAGCAAAACACTATTTATGTAATTAATAGGCTTTATTTAACGTCTGCTAACATCATCATTTACATCTTAAGTGGCATTAATACGATCAAACTGAGATTACTGATTGATCTCAATCAAATAGTCAGAATCAAAAAAATAGAATCTTTATGTTGTAGAATGACGAAAATTTTTTTCTTTTTTAATCTTGTACACAATGGTTAATATTTACAGGTACATTGATTAACTTGATTGATGATCCTGTTGCAGGAAATAAATAAAGCTTTGGGTATACTAACGTCTACATTTTGATTGATTCACTTTCATTCATACGATTTCGAAAGTTGTATGTTAGGTATCATTCATTCTTACATATTAAAGGGTGAATGGCCGTGGGTTTCAAATCAATAAAAGACAGTTTTATCAAAAGGATGATGATGTCATTCGGTAACATTTCTAAATAAATTTCGAGATTATTTAAGTTAAGCACCAAAACGCGAGGTTTCTACCTGAGACTTGCTTTTTCCTTAAATTTCGGGACAATGACCTCTAAAACTTTTTATTGCCCACCAGAACACTCTTTCTGCTAAAATAAATTACTAAAAGGTACAAAAAAATATGTGCAATAAATCTCACTTAATTAGAGTACGTCTAAACGCCTTTTTACAATTTCATTTTAAAATTAGGATGGCATAATACCTAACCCTTTTGAGATTACAGGCGTAATGATATTATTTTATGAGTTTATTATAGATTCCTTTTTTATTATTGAACACGAAAGTAAGATCACTGCATCCAACACAAAGTTCTCATCGATACCTACAGTAAGATTTGTCCTAAGCCAATGTGGGTAATGCACAAAATGAGTTGAGAACTTTTTATAGAACTACACTGAAAAAGATAAATAAGTAGTCAACAAAAAAAAGTGGTAGCAAAAGAAGAACCAAAACTGCAATTTTTTGAGACAAGATAACAAAGCTAACAGAAAAGGAAAACTTAGGCAATGTCCCAAAAGATCTGATAAGAAACAGCATCCCGCTGAGAAAAGACTTTAAGATTCATCCCGAGATGCCAAAAAGCGACTCGAAGCAGAGGTGCCAAAAAATTAAGGCGTTACAAAAACTTTATTTTAAGCAGTGTACAATACATTAAAAAAAGCCTTTTTACGAACATTGTTTTTGCTGAATAAACTTGGTACTGAATTTGACTATAACTTTTGAAATAAAAAATACAATATTACGAAATCATTTATCAAGAAATTAGTATATCAGGACTCAATTAAAATGCTACCGTATCGTGTTTACTTTGATGTTTGATTGAAACGATGATGAAAATAACTCCTCGAACAGTCTTATCACGAATTATTGAGTAATGTATATCACATAACTGTAATACTATGTTGCATAAAATGCGTGCGTTGGACCATATACGAACAATCATAAATTGCGATACATTGCCACCTTGTGGAGGTCGAAAGCAAAGTATTGTAAAAGTATACATTCTTCACACGGTTTAGTAGTGGCATTCCTTGCCCTTGCTTTGGTATAAATAATATAATCAACCCGGCGTCATTGTGGTAGGAAATAGTTACATGGACGTTGAGGTGGGTCAATATTACCCATATATTTAATACATGGTATTTCCATAATTTTTAAGCAAATTCGTAAACTGTGTCATTATTTCAGTATAAAGGTATTCTGGTTTTGATAATAAAACAGAAAAATAATAATTCAGAAACGGTTAATTGAGTTTTATCAACTTTTAAAATAACTCTCAAAAATTACAAAAAACAAAAAAAAATCGATATTGGCTCCAGCTAATGCACAGAACGGCAACAACGTCACGCGCGTACTTTCAAAACTATTAGACATTTTAAACCAGCCGGGTAATTTTGACCCAACCTCAATGACGCCGGGTTAATGGAGAATGTCGTAAAGGTGTTTACAATACAAACATACATAACATAACATCACGCCTTGTTTCCCCGAAGCGTTGTGGAGAGGTGTGTGTTAGTATGTATGTGACATTTCGCCAGCTATGATTATGTCCCATGTAATAGGGGGTGACCCTATTGCCATCAACCGGGATCCAGAATCTAGACTCCAGGCTGCTACTGAGAAATTCCAGATCGAAAAACTCAATAACAAGAAAAAAGAAAAGGAAAAGGAAGGGTGGGAACGTAGTTGCAAATATTAATGAATAAGGTAAGATTAAGACAAGTGCAGGCACTCGTTATGGTGATTTATGGGCCTATGTGTGGCAGTAGACGTCTTTTAAATGGAATGCTGATGATGATGAAAGACTAGTGAAGGTGTCGAAGCTTCTAGGGTTACTATAGTCAAGTATTGTCACTAAAATAGTACTAAGCTCTTTCTGTTTTGACCTGAAGTCACACAAAGCCACATTATAAATATCAGATCTTTCTATGTTGGACTTTCAAATATACAGTTTGTCATTCAAATCTAACCCTTTAATTCTTACAATTAAAATTCACAATTGCATTGCACCGGTCATTAGTCCACATACGCAAGTAACAGTACAGCGGCCTTGCAGGGTCACGTTTCCTGCATTCTTGAATATACTAGTCGTAATACTGACAAGTGGAGTTTTAAATATCGAAATAGTTGCTGATAATAATAAAAATAGGTTTGTTGAACATAATTTCGATGTAAGTGATGACGGTAGACACAAACCAAATAGTGACTTTAAAAAGAATAATATTAATTCTGACACATGTTTTAATATCCATTCAGAATCATTTTCAACCGAACAAAATATGTTAACACTCAAAAATAATGATAAATTTAACAAATTCAATAATCATTATTCATGCAAATACATAACAACACATAAAGTCAATTTGCAAATTCCCTAAGTGATATATTTATTGTATTTGGCAATTTATTCTTCAATTCTCACATTTGTATATATACAGTTGTCATAATAATTTTCGATGCTTCGCTTTTTTTGTCATGTTTTCTAACAGTCCTGTTTAATTTTTCATATTTAAAGTATATCTCTCGCTTGAAATAAAGCTCTTTATGTCAGTAACGTAAAAAGATTTCATTTAAATAATAACGTCGATGATAAATCTCACTTTAGATCCTATATGCGTATCTTTGAAATGTGTATCTTTTTTATTTATATGTTGTTAGAAGTTAAATTCAATTTCTGTATTTTTCGTCTTGATCGTGTTGTGAACCATTAACCCTTTTTGGGAGTGGTTTTTTGAATTCTTAATTAACCTTAACTTTTTATGATAAAGGGGTCCCAAGGTTGAATTCTCGTTCCTTTCTTTTTGGTTACTTTTGGTAGTTTGAAATCCTAAAAGTGCTTTTATATTCGACACGCTTTTAGGATGCAGAAATTTTAATATAAGGTTCATCTACTGTTACCTTTGGTGAGATTTGCTGCTGCTGCAGATGTTATGCGTGAATTGATATTTTGATGGGCACTTTCTGGTCATAATAGCTTGTATCAATAAATAAGACTCATGAACATAGGAGCTTTAAGATACATTGTTACTATATTCAGCATTACATCATATACCAATAAAGCTGCAGCAACTATAACCAGTACTGTTAAAGATTCAATCCTAGATGAAATGAATAAAACATCAACTAACATGTCGTCTGCTTAATCGCGTTGAGCTGATTTATTCTGCCAACCTGCAGCTATGTGGAGCAGCCTTGGTCATCTCTTGTCGACCTTTGATAGAATGTAAACCATTTACGATAGTGAACGGCAGCGTTGAGTTGTTGAGCTTTTCTAGGAAAACGTAGGCTTTAGATTTTATTTTGTGCTAGTGTCGATGAAGGGATATGTATGGTTATTATAATGTTATGCTTAGATTATTGTCTAATAAATTTTGTTGAAGGTTTGCTTAGCATTTGCGGTTTAGGATCTGTAAATATTAAAATTATGTGTTGAGATGTTCGGTGTGAATGAGTTTGACTTCTTGAAGGTTTTTGTTGTGTTAAGTCTCGTTTTACTTTTGTATTTTTTTTTAATGTTTGAACACTGATTGACTTTGCCGGTCAGCCCTTAATAAACGAGCACACACACACACACAGCGGCTACATATTTGAACTTATCTTTGATTTGTTTGCGTTTTATTTTTGCATCGATCTTGATACAACGGTTGTATCATTGGTGACCTCAGTAGTCAAAATTATGTTGGCACTCAAACTCAACACACATTTCAAAGTTTATGAACAAACTCAAAACAAACGATAGATATAAATCTGTATAATCTAATTTTAATCTGAATTTGATTTAATAGACCGTACGTAAAGCAATAATATAATGGTGTGCTCTGACCTCTGACGGCGTCGAGTCACGAATCGGCAAATGTAATAAATTCTTCGATTGAGTCGTTATTTCATTGAAAGTGAATGTTATATGAGTTTTGTCTTAGTTATAAATGTAGGATATAGCAATTTGGGTATTGGCTAATTTGTTTATGAGATATGCCTAAAGCCCAGTTCTCGGTAGAATCAGTTTTGAAGGTAGTTTAATGGTCAGTTTCCCAAAAATTTTGCCAAATTCTGTAGATACTTGGTTTCAAAGTCATTTAAATGTTTGTAAACGCACCCACAATACAGGAGAAATTCCTAGTGTGGGCCAACGTTTGTTTAAAATAAAAACAAAAGGTTGAACTAAAGAATTTGCTGAAAAAGTAGATAAAGTATTGACATAATAGTTACAAATGCCACTTAAATCTAGACTGATAAACTGATAAACACGATAACTTTCATTAAAATTGCCACTAAATGTCTCGATACAATCTAAGAATTCGAAAAACTCGGATCGAAACAAAAGGTAAAACTTTTTCTTTTTCAATAAAATTTCATTACAGTTCCGTGACTCCTAAAGTGAGAATTTACTAAAAAGGAAGTAAAAATGAGAACTTAAGAATTAGAGATAAGCAATCTAACATCCATTACATCGTGAAAAGTGTTAACAAAATGAAATAAAAATTGTGCTTACTGAGATGTTGCATTTAATGGCCGGCACGCACTTGGCAGGTTGCATAATAATTCATTCAATTGTTTGAAACTAAATGGCCATACACATTAGATTGGCCAATAATAAAGTGCTCCAATTTTATACTTACTTAAATATGTAATTGAATCTTCAAGATGAGCAGTCAAAATTGTTCATGCAATGTTTTGTTCTGTAGCTTTTGTGTCTATTTGGTGTTGCCAATTGCAAAAATCCGTTTGTCTATTATGTATAAACAGAATCCTGCTAAGGATAACTTCGTACGAAACATTTTTGCCATATCAGTAGTGGTAGTTAGAAACTCCACTGTCCATCTCTAAATTACTGGAGACAGTATTGGGATGCTAAGTTGGTACAAAATTACATCTGAAGTCTGAACACGGGCTAAAGATTCACACTCTTGGCATACCCAACATAACTGTCTTGCTCAAAGAATTATGACATTATTTCGTCATCACTCATTTTGAGATGGATGACATAAGACCATTCATGAATTTAGACCTTAACAGGTTGTTTGTGTCACTAACACCATCTGTACCTTTTCCAACAACCTTGAATTTGCTCTTGGATTTTGAACCTTATGTTGGACAAAGAGCTATTGCGTTTGAAGGGATATTAAAATGTTGCCAGCCATTTTCAATAAGAGACACTTGAACCTTAATAAATGAGTCTGAAGTGTCATGTGGTTGTTTATGATTAATGAGTAGGACTCCAATGATGAGGATGGTCACAATGACGTAAGTTTTAGTAAATAACTGTTAAGTAATTATGTTTTTTTGCGTATTTTAATTATTGTAGGCTGGTAGGTAATAGATATCGTGAATCACTAACTAGGACATTCTTCAAAGACTAATTTCGAAAAGTGGTCTCTTCTAATTTACTAAGTCATTTTATTGAACTTTTCCACCACCAACCACAAACCATTCTCATTTCTAAACGGCTTAATTAATTGCGTTCTTTCATAATTACCTACCTACCGAAGTACCTACGTCAGTGTGGTCCAAGAACGGCTTGACCATTATCTCCAATAGGCTTAAGAACAAGTGTTTCTGTCTTGTAAAAATGCCACAATAGTTGATTAATTGCCAGATGACAAACCAGCTGTACCTGACAAACTGCGTGACTGATGGCTGACAGAACTTGTTTGGGAGTGTCTGTCTATTTCCGGTACTTTTCAAGTGCGTGAGTGATATGAAAAAATGTGGTGAAGGTTCCTTGTACGGTTGTATGATGAAATAGAGTGGATCAGGATATTTTTCATGTTGCTACAGTCGTAAGATTTTAGAAAAAGTTACTGTTTACAAATAATAGCCTAAATTCCATTGGAAATGGCCCATATATGGAATCAAAATAAGCGCTAGATAAAAACCTGTAGTTACAGAACAAATTGTATTATATGTAAATCAAGATGTACAGACGCCAGCACATCAAGCTACTACAATCTGTCAGATTTCTTTAATAGATTTTCAACTTGAGCGCTAAAGTATAAGGTTCAAAGTTGATTGGGAATATCTGACAGTTTCGGGTAGCTTGATGTGCTGGCATCTGTACAACAAGTAAACCTTATCTGCTGTTGATAATGCGTTATTAAGTGCGACCACACAGTGTCTAGCAACTTAACTCATAAAGCCTGTGATGAAACATAAACCTTACCAAATGATATAACAAGTTTCAAAGATAGTGCCACTACTGTAAATTATCTTAAACATCTTCCAACAATAAACATCGTCGTGTGAGAATCTCTACACACATTACAAACACGCACAGTCGTGAGCGAAAGTCTATGAGGGGCATTACGTAGAAATTTAGGCGTTGCTAACCATATAATTTGAATATATCATACTTTAGCCGAATTAGAAATAACATTTGGCACGGTATAATAAGATAAATAAGTGTGAAGGTCAGAATAAAGTAGTACTCGTGTGATGCCACTGATTGTATAGATGTGTCGTCATATTCGTCATCATAGTCATTGATCGTACTCAATGAGTAAATCTTTAAGCTCGGCAAAACCAAATTGCGTCAACACCATTCGAAGTCCCATATAAACGTGTAGTGCTAAATTTAAATATCCATAAAAAATATTGGCGACAATTTTGATGAACTGGCAAATCATAGTCAAAATTACAAGGTACCAAGGTATCCTACAAAAAATATTCATAGTCCCCAATCCCGACCTATAAAAACCATAAGGATAAGAAAAAAGAATATGAATCGCAAGAGATCACTGACCATCACTCAACCGACACTTCCAATCGATCAAAAACCAACTTTATCTTATTACAAACTAAGTCGACTATCAATTGAGATAAAAACTGCATATAAAAGCTGCAGAACAAGACAGGTGCGTGAAAACGAAAGTTGTTCTCTTCCTGCTCACCCGTTCGCCTCGACTTGAAACCAGGTATGGGTATAAATAACTATTTAGACTTTGATATGCAAGGACGATACAAATAAGTAGTAAAAGATCAATGAGAAAGATGTATGGAAAAGTAGCATTGTTGATGTTATAATACATAGATGAAGTCATGATTGATAATGATTTCTGTGATAAATTACAGATACAGTGTATTGTGAATGTGATCATGATCAATAAACCAATACAGACATTTTATTGGCTATTTACACAAGGCACTTGAAACGTTGTTGTTTTCTGTCTGACGATATGCAATCTTTTGAGCGGTACAGATTTGAATTTTGCTTTAAGCTTCATTGATTCCGGAAACTATAAAAGCGTGAATAGTATCAATATTTAAGGAAGGTAGATTAAGAGACACGTGGTAATGTCAATCGGAAACAAGTAAACAACGTTAACAAAAAAAAAAGACCCGGTGAATGTCGCAATTAATTTCGCATAAACAATTAAAGAACCATACTTAATAAAAACGACATGATACAGGAAACATTTCAGATTGATTTTATAATTTTATGACACAGCACGAGCCATACGAAAGGAAGAGTTGGGAGTTCGAATCAACTACTTTCACTGAACAGACGCTAAAAAGTGAAACTGGAATCAGCGTAGGCAACGGAATGCTGGCTAACCGTGATAATGATGACGTAAAAAATTATAAAGAATTGTTAATATGTGTTGTGGAAAGTTTTGTAGTAGTAGCGTATACTATTCTAGACAGATTCAGCTCCTATATAAACATTTAAGAGTGAAACTATTATTAATTGCGAGACTAAAAAGACAGCTGATGTATATCAAAGATATGGATAGAGACCGGGAGACATAATGATAGCCTCATAGTTAACATGCAAGCTGTTTATAATGCAAGTAGTATATCACTTGAAAAACTCGATTGTAGAGCACATGTGCTTTAAGCAAAAAAATGTCAATACATACATACATTAAAGTTGCAAAAATTAACTAAAATGAAACAGCTGCTGACGAGAAGTTTGGAGGTCGTCCAGTTAACGTAATGAGGGAAAGGGAAGGACGTAAGGATATAATTACAGCACATCATGCAATTCAAGAACCTCGATTTGAAAATCAACAAACTGTTAAACGAAACGCAAACAACCTAATATTCGATTTAGCAGTTGAAGATCGGATCGTTCACATTATATTCCACGAATTCGGTGTAAAATGGAACGTAATTACAATTATCTCGATACTAAAATCGAAATGAAGGTTGAACTTTGCAAAGAGGTCGGAGTTAACGAAATGTCAATTGGTTGTTTGCACTATATACTTGTACAGATTTTCGTGAGATTGATCCTAATCAAACATTTGGTAATTACACAAATTATGAGTAACGTTGTAATTAGGTTGTTTGTTTTAATCTCTGAGATTAAGTACGATTTGCAGAGCCATGTCCGAAATCGAGTCACGATGCTAGTAGAAATGAAAGTTTAGCATGTAGAATTACAACAGGAGTAGCATTTTATTGCTGAAGGTGTATACGTATAGCCACGATTAAGCCCTTATATGGAACTTACTAAGGATTGGCATAAGTTACACATTTACCTACTATCAGGGCTACGAACTTTTATGATCACATCAGGCTTTCATGATCTTATTTTTGTATCGGCCTTACTCAGCTTATTTGATACAATGCATTTAGAAATAAATCATGACATTATTGCAAATAAGCAGACAGTTCGAGGAATGAAAGAACTTTGATGTCTTAAGGATTGGATCTTAAAAAATGCTTATCATTCTGTGGGTCGATATTTTGTAAAGGGTTTAAAAATAAGAATCGATTCTTGCAATATTACTTGTATAAATTTCAATTCAAGTTTACTCTGCAGTGGAACAACTACTATCTTATATTATAATCTTACCAAAAGAAAATACGATTAGTTCTTTGTGTATCAAAGATGCAATTGTAATGCGTTTTACATTATTGTTCCATACAGTGTTGGGTTATATCTTGCCTACTTTGTGAAGCTACCTGTTTCTTAATTTATAAATAATATCGGTCTGCCGGATGTGGGGTGTATTCGAGTCTTTACATTCAAGGACAAGCCGAATGCCGGCTGTTCCCACGTAAAAAGGGCATCGGGGATTACTGCTTTAGTCTTTTGTTTTTTGGGGTTTCCTTTATTTAGGCATGTTAATTACATTGTCTTCTTCATTTGAACAAGATGTATTGTTGCCTAAAATAAAATCTTGATTAACGTATTTAGACATGAAGACAACATTTAAAACTTCTTCTGTTTTTTTTCCACTACATCATCATCTGGTTAAAACTTTATTATAAATAAATATTTTCTTGTTAGAACACGTTGCAACACTCTTGTGCATAAAAATGAGGAGTCTAATAGCTAACCTGGGTGTTGCAGTAACGATGCAAATCTATCAACCTGTGTAAGACCTAGCATGGAGCAAGATGCCTACATCATAATTCTTAAACGCACGACAATCTAATCTTCAATTACTACCACAGTGACCTTTTCTAACGCGCAATTATATGGCATGCAACTAAATATCAAGCATACAAGTGACAACTGTAAACTTTCGTAAGATTGGTTGGCAGAGAGCAAAGACCAAAGACGTTACGTCATTTCTCTTTTAAACGCTTTATTTAAATGTCAAATATTGACCCATGACACGCATTCTGCCACTCGTCTTATTATCCGTCAAGATTACGGAGACTAACAAAAGTTCTTTCGAATTAAGGTAATAACTGTCATTGAATTTGGCAGCATTTTCTGAATTTTGCAATACTTGTCACTGTGTAATGAATTTGACAGAAATGTTGATTGTGATGGTAGCGATTATATTATAGCTATACTAATATAAAATAAACGAAGCTTCATTGATGTGCATTGTTAAACAAATGTTACGTATCACAGTTATTGTTGCTATGGATCGTTCGATTATGTTGTTTTTATGAAATTGGCATGTAAGACTGCACGCGAAATTAAAAATGCAAGATGAAGTAAAAATAATTGATAGCGCTTTTATTGCACTTACTGAAATAGCATTGGCACTAAGTGAATCTGCAAAAAATTCAATAGCGATTCATCATCATCTGCCTAGCCTTTTCCCAACTATGTTGGGGTCGGCTTTCAGTCTAACCGGATGCAGCTGAATACCAGTTTTTTACATGCAGCGACTGAATGCGATTGTGCCTGGAAAAAACTAAAAATAAGCCGTAATAGGAGGACTATGTAAGTACTTACAGTTTTATCTGTTTTAGACAACGATAAATTCACTAAAGCTATTCTGAAAAAGCAGCTAAGTCAAATACACTTAATTATTATAATAGAAATTGAGCCCCAATACAAAATGCAGAAAAAGAAGAAACCACTCATGTCTTTGTTGATATTTCTTCTAACTACACGTTTTCACTTTCGTTACATACGTATGTAGTGTGTCGTGTTCATAAGATCGTTGAACGTCACGCGGATCGTGATCTCAGTACAATTAAAGTGTCTAAAACAATTATTATCACAGTATGATGATGGGGGAAATAATGGTTATGTTATGTAAAATGTAATGTGGATAGGAATTTCTCAGAAGATGGTTCTAGGATTTTGTTTCGTATTGAATCGTAGCGCTGTGTTTCAATAAGCAACTTTTGATGATTACAAATTTATAATAAAAAAAATTAAAATCAAAGTAAAACGTCAAAGCATTTATTTCTATCAGATCATTTATACTTTTAAATTTTTAAGGACTCGGTCAGTCAAAAAGTTGTACCTAGTCGCCCGTTCCAAAGCGTAGATCTCTGTAGTGAATAACGGGTAAGAACCTCCATGGTCAAATTATAAAAATCAATCTACGAGTCGATCAACATCCTACCAATAAATATGAAACAGAAATTAAATACAGCAATAACTAATCCACAAATAAAAATTCAACACCAAAAATGCTTTTACATATCTTGTGCAATACATCAAACGCGCGACGTATCTATCGAATATTAATATACAGTTGATAATTTTTGTCGTAAAATCACTACTAGACAGACAGCTGGGTTGGCCAATAACAGGTGTCAGGTCTTGCGACATTGCGCGAACGCAGGCCGCTGTAGGCCGTAATAAGGACACTGTTGTATAATTGCACGCACAATCGGCGACTGATTAGAGCCTTCTTGTAAAGCGATGTTTGAAAATCCTAAAACTATGCGTAGAATTTTGTGTAGAGATAAATTATTATTAGGGACTTAGACGCACTATTTATGTAGATAAAAAGCCCAGATTTGCAATGCAAAATACAAAAAAAAAAAGACAACAAGCATCAATTAAGCAACATCCTATCTAATCACGAAAAGTATTTATAAGTTAACACAAGTAGCGATGATGAATATTAAGCTCCTCAAATGACCGCAAAATAACAAAACAACAGATCTTCAAAAACCAAGCAATAAAGCTGACATGACAAAACCAAACCAAGTTTACAAAATGAATGGAATAATTCCAACATCGAAATCCTAACGGCATTTTTACATTTCTGTGAAAGAATCGCTCAAAGCATAATTCGCTGTGACCTTGAACTACTTTAAAGTTGCATTTGTTTCTTAATTTCGGTACGATTTTTGGAGCCTTGATATTAAAAGCAAAAGAGCCAGGTAAGACTCGTGACTATATTGTAATGCACTTGCAAAATGTTAGAGTAATGCAAATGGTACAGCCAGGCTGTCCAATGATGGCGGATGATAACATTTTTGAGATTAAAAAGGGTAAGGCTAGATCTGCTAATAAAAGGGTAATTTAATATAATAATAATAATATAATATAATTATATATAATATAATTATAATAATATAATTCCACAACTTCCACACAATGCCATCTAGTCCCAAACTAAGCAGAGCTTGTGCTATGAGTACTAGACAACTGATAAACATACATATATATATTTCTAAACACATACATATTATAGATAAATTACACCCAGACAAAGAACAAATGATCGTGCTCATCACACAAACATTTGTCCTAGGTGGGAATCGAACCCACCACCTTGCACATAGCAGTCAGGGCCACTGACCACTAGACCAACAGGCCTGTCAAATTTATATGGATCCTGTTGAGTTCAAAGCATAGGTATAAGAACAATATTTTAAGAAATGATAATATAATGTTCCAACACCTAAATATACATAGTTTTAATTATCTTTATGACGTTGAATGAAAGGTAAAGAAAAAAAAACTGCTATTGAAATGCTAAAGAAATACTTGAAATTGTGCAACATCATTACGGGATTAAATTTTGTACAACAAAGCAAAAATTTGAATGAACCGTAAAACTTCAATCAGGGCATTTTGCTGAACTGATCCAGTTAAGGTCAATTTGGCCCTCCCACTGTCATGTCAGATCAATGCACTCAGATATATCCGGCAGTACCTACTGAGTTTGATATAATTATTCATATTTGAAATCTTAAGGTATGGCGGCATTCGTCATGGGATGTTAAGGAAGGAATTAATTATTTATTGACACCCAAAGAACAGCCAGTCGATTCTGGAAAAATCTCACCGTGATAACTAAGGTGAAGTGAGCTTAGAGTGAGCTGGGAGTCATGCTGATGCTAGGGATTGTCACTATTGGCGACTCACTCCACGCTCACTTCACCCAAGTGTTCACGGTGAGATGGTTACAGAATCGCACGGCAGGTACTTAAAATTGACACCTTAAACAAGATTCTGATGTTGAGAATTAAAAATGAAGTTACGCAATTTATTATCTACAGCGACTGGTAAACTTCTTAATATACGTTATCTTAAAGACTACGAGTATATTCATAAAACTAAAAATTTTGCCTAATTTAACTTGGGTGCCAAAAAGACATGTACCTTCTTTGATTCTAATACCCCTCGTTACAGTAATGCCAGTAAACTTCAATATATCACTTGCAATTTGACATTGCATAGCTATAAGGTCAAAAGTGTACGCGACCAGATCTTTTCCGGCAAATTTACGATGCCGTAACTTGTTCATTGTTAGTCATCGGTCACGATCGCGTTCAATGGGTCAGAGTTGACCGTCCAACGATTGACAGACAAGCAAACATTGCAAAAGGACTCTCGTTGAGTAATGTTTGTTTTGCAAATACTTTGGTATTAACTAAATGGCAAGCGAAGTGAAGTTTCTTGAGAAATATTAACCATAACTTGAAAACCTGCAATTCTGGTCGATTCATTTTAGTACCTACTTCGTTTTACGAAATACAGAAATGAATGGCATCTTCATTAAAGTTTCAAGAAGATTTAAGTAACAAATTAAGAGTAAGCCTAAATCTTACGATAGTCTGCGGTTTGTTTCCATTTAGGATTACATAATTAGTTATCCATGGCGTAACTGCAGAAACAACGGAATACTGCGATAAAATCACAGAGTCTGAAGATAACTATTGTTGATTTGTTCCATAGATTTTGCATACAGATAATGAAACAGATGGTAATGATGTAAGGGATGAGAAAGAAACAACAGCGACTGAGAAGAAAAAGGGAAAATCAAAATACACTTTCAGCCACAACCACAGGTATCAATATAAAAATCTATCAAGAACAATGTTTTGATTGAATGTGGCATTCGTGCTCCTAGGCTTTCACTGTCAACCGCAGATATTATATCCGCGAAAGCTTTAGGAAAAACTATAAATGGAGGAGGCATCGATCAACCAGCATTGTGAGTCAATCGAGACACTATTGTGTGGCTGTTACGTCAATTGACAATCAAAGACATTTCAATACAATGCTACTGAATTTAGTGAACGCGTGAATGTTATCTGTTCCCAGATGTCGATGTATATCAAAATGGCGATGCTATCGCTTGTGATGTTGAAGCTAAATGAAACGTGGTAAGTGTCAGAGTCAGTATATAGTACGGCGTATTCTCACGTCCTTAATAACTGTAAGTAGTCGGAAACGGTTACAAAAACGTAAACAAAGACAAAGGAAAGGAAAACGTAATATGCACGCGGAACTACCATGGGAGACAGTAGTGTTTAAGTTCCAAATTGAGTTAATAAATTTCAATTTGTAGTGGTTTTGCAAGACAAAATTATGTTAAGGAATTTAGGTGCTTTCACGGAGATCGCTAACCACAATTGTAAAGTGCAGATGAATTAACAAATTCCTCGACAGCCAAAATGGAGAGCAAGATTAAATAAAATACATAATTCATAAGTCAATATCTTCATGATGTTGAACATAACACGTTATAAAGCAATCTCAAGCAATATCAATATCGGAGCTATAAGTGGACACACGATAGGTCCTAATTTGTGGAAAGTCAAAGATTTCACTTTGACAATTTTGTCATAATGGTTTCTTCTATGGTCTGTCATTCGCTGCTATTATAGCAGTAACTGTGTGAACTGAGCCGTGAACATTACTTACATCGGCTCGACGACCTCGTGATTGATGCATAGAAAGTTTAAATACCAATTTGGGTATCGTTCGCCTATTATGATTTGATTGCCTGCTCATTAGTCTTTGATACAATGGCAGGAAATGGTTGGGTGCCTGTAACGTGGAGGTTGCGCGTTTAGGAAACCTAAGAAGAAATATTAGAATTTTTAGGTTTATGGTCATCAACTCATCAATTTTCAGAAATGTGGTACTCCAAATAAATGTTGAAGAAATAAAAAGTTATAAAATATTTGGTTGTCATCAATATGTTTTATCTTACTTTCTTGTCTTTTTTTTAATGCGAGTCCCATTATGTTGGTTCCCTTCATTAATTTATTTTTGTTTTAGTCTTGCAATAGTCAATCTATCACTTTATTATTCAAATTCACATCACATCGGTGAAAAAACACACAAGCATAATATTTCAACAGACGTTGTAACCTCACGTTTGTAACATCTTCACAATGGTGCTAAGAATGCTTGCGCTGTAGGTATTAAAGCAACTTGAAAGTACAGAAATCTTGAATCAATATTGAAACAACCAAAGAAAGCTAATTGCAATCAAGCACTAAAGTTATATCATCATCTGACTAGCCTTTTCCACACTATGTTGGAGTTGGCTTCCGATGTAACCAGATGCAGCTGAATATTTTACATGGAGCGACGGCCTATCTGACTTCCACAATCCAGTTACTGAGTAATACGGTAATTAAAATTGGTAAGACTGGTTTTCAGACTTTCGGGCTTCTGACTACCCGTAACGACTGTCAAAGATCCACGAATGATAGCCGGGGCCAACGACTTAACGTGCTTTCCGAGCCACGGAGGGGTCTCGGTATGTAAAAATGGTCACCCATCCACAGACCAACCGCGGCAAGCTTAGCTTAATCTGATCGACCTGTGCAGCTGTTATTATTTACCCACGGACCAAGCACTAAAGTCATATTAAAACTATAAAATAAAGATACCTGCATGACTGTCTTAAAATTAACATTTTCAATTAATATTTACAGATTCGATTAGCGGGATTCAAAAGTTGATTTACTCTATGGAGTTCTCCAAGGTTCAACATTACTCGTAGAAACCCAATATTTTTGATTCGCTTAGCAACACTAACGATAGATAATGTTATTCTACTATACCTACGGTTAATTATACCCAAAATGCTATAAATGGCTATATTTATATTGACTTACCTTATAAAGTTTATCCTTCTGATACCACACATCCTCCTCTTCCTCTACGGGCGCTGCGAACGCCTGCGTCAGATCGTCGCGGGAACGCGAAAGTATTCGACGTCGAGACACCATCTCGCCACCCACTGCCGTCTCAAACGGGACTAGGCTGAAACAAGGAGAAGCAACTATAAGATATTTGTAGGTATATAATTATAATATTAGAAACTTGATTACGTTATCAGTAGTAAATATCGTAAGATTGAATAACAGTTGTTGACCACTGTTTGAGTTTCCAAATACGGAAGCACTAATATGTTAACAATTGAAGTAAATGTTGACAATTATAGACTTCGGATAGTTCTATAACATGATGATTAAGGATTATACGGGATATTTGAGTCTAAAACGCCTTACTCGATCAAGATAGTAAAAAATATATTTATTGATAAGTAGTGACTCTATATTGTATCTTTGGATGGTTCAGTCTAGACATAATATATTTAAGATAATGAAATATTTATGAGTTATTACGTTAACATAAAGTTATGTAGTTGTTTAAATTGAATTCATAGGAATTTGGTTCAACCGGAACCAATTCCGTTTACAATACAATAAAATAACATTTATCAAAACACGTAACTCAATATTTTGATTATAATATCAAAACGATTGATACGATTGTTGAACTTTCTATAGAAGATTTAAGTTATATATAAGAGTCTTATGAAACAATAGGTGCGGCGAAAGATTATATTGCCTTGTTGATATATCTTTTAGTTCTTCTTTGATGTTCATTCATAGTTAATGGCATCGCATTAGGGGTATAGAAGCCTTGTTTCAATGTCTATTTAAGTTTATTTACGGCATTTATATTCATAGAAGGAGATTGATGGGCCTGTAATGCGCAGCGAAGTATTTTCGTCTTCAAAGATTAATGTTCGATAAGTGAGTTAGTTTTTCATACACTTCAAATATGTGGCCCTCCATTACGTAAGGCCTTTTTGCATATTTACAATAACGGACATTTATTTCGTCTAGTGTCGTTATTTCTACATTTTTTACCACATCTTCACTATCATAACATTGAATGACATCTCATTGGTCACTCATTTTATTTGAGGCCGTCATCATTCGATTTATCATCCAACTTCAATTACATAAACATACACGAGCACCTAAGTTCCATTCTAAACCTTCAAGGATGTCGTATTCATCACCCACTTCTAAACTATCTTCATTATTTCCACCATCCTTTTCCAATTTCCCTATTCACATCAAACAAATTCACAAAAACATACTGGCACCTATTTTCTCCAACCACACAGCTTACCATCTTATCTGGGTTCTTAACAGTACACAAAGCGTCGGTTCGCTTGCTTCCTTCCGACAGTTAACAATGTGTGGCATTGGATTCGACATTGGGGCTCGTACGGCGTGTCTAACGATCGCCTCCGTCTGTTCCTCCCATTCATTTGATACCCACTATGTTTGTTTTACTTGGGTGTTGAGATTTTGGTTCGTCTTTTAAATATTATTCACAATTAGTTTATTTTTTTACTCTATCTTTAACATTATGGTTAAATTATTATGATAGGCTGTCAGTAAACGTCTTTAGCAGTTGACTTATTAAACAGTCTTTGAGAAAAAGACTCCCAGTTGTATGTTTTGCAGATATTGACTACTAGACGACGATTGCAATGGTAGTTGTTATTTATAAGAGGTAACCCGAAAAATTTTATTATCATATTACGTAAATATCTTTCTAACCACCGTCATGTTAGCTCTTACAAGTATTGTATGCAGATAATACACAGGGTTGTTATTTACCAATTAATTTTAAAATGCTCTTTAGCGACCAATATTGATTATGGGCCTATTATTTCTAAATCGAATGTGTAGAGTACTTTCTTTATTTTACGGTATAATATCAGTAAGTCCATTGAACAGACCGCAGCAAATCTTAAGCCCATTAATATCAATTGCTGGAAAGTCGAGTACTTACTTTTCTTCACGCGATTTTCTCTAAACCAAAGTTATTAAGTCTTGTTTGGAGATGAATTATCCACTGCCGCTGGTTTATTCATTCGTTTGTATTTACTCTCACGCACATTTCATTTGATTTATTTCTTTCACTTGCTTTATTTCTGAAGTCTTTATATTTGTTTTCAAATAGTTTCATAATTTTAGTAATAAAATTGAAAAAAAAAAATGTGTCTGTAGCTCATTGAATTTGTGAAATATTTATTTTGTTTTTGTTTGTCATTTATTTAATTCAAACTTAAAACCGGTACATTCGTCTTGTTAATCTTTCTTTAGGATACCCAATTTTTAAAAAGGTTTGCTTCTGGTAAAAGCATTCCCTGGTAAAATGACAAGTACCTCAAGTGTATACTTTTACTTAGTTGCAGGAACTTACATAACTTACTGTATTTAACTATCCTTTTAACGCATTTAAAACCTTTGCGAAAAAACCACAAAAGAGCCGCGTGATCAGTAAAAGTAAAAAAAAAAAAAACAGTGTTAAGTTCGTACAGTCAGTGGGTCAGTACTTTCACACTTGATTTACGTTGCTCTAAATCAGTATCGCAATGCCTGTTACGACATCCGATCGAGATACGTTTGTTGTATCTCAAGCGATTCTGAGATACGACAACGCAACCGCTGGGTATAACAGATAGAACTGGTGTATTTCATGTTATCGATTCCTATCGGCAGAAATCTTAGAGCGTTTCGACATCGACGTGATAAATATTGTAACTCCTGTATTATAAATTATAACTTACGAGTAATACGTTTACAATATTAATACTTTTCTCTCTGGAGGAAATTGTCCATTCTCGGCTTGGCGTGGACACGACGTTCGAAAAGAAACAAATTAATCAAAAATCATGTTTTGTTTTTAGACGCTTATTTATTCTAAGTTTTTGTATCATGTCGCGCCCACGATTAGTGTATTTAAAAAGTACTGAAATTGTTTTATTCTTCGACATATTGACAGTATTCGACCTTCACAGTGTTGCCATTTGCCAACAATTAATCGTATATTTTAAAATAATTATTTATAAATCGAATCTATTTGTTATTTTTTAAATTCAACTAAGTCCTCTTCATTATTATAAGAGTCTTGACCTTACAGTCAATTAAAGCTATTATTTGTAATCACGTACATTAATTCAAACATGTTTTATCCATATAATTGGAAAACAAAAGTATCGAAGTTGGTCATTAATTTCGATTTTTAATATAATATAAATCGATTATAAAAAAAAAAGTTTATGTCAATGTCAGTTGTCACTTCAAGTCACTTGTCATGTCATTCACTTTGTTTCTTGGCATCGTAAACATTGTTTTCCTCGTTTTACTCTTATTATTTTGCAAATATTGTTTTGGCTTTGGAAATGGACACTAATAGCACATGCGTGTATATATCACACGAAAATAACAGTCAGGAACGAAATTCAATCAAGCAGTATTGCTGCAATTGTATAGTGGGCCGAAGAACAGTGGGTTGCTGCGCTCATGTGATGACTATGATTTGGTTTTTAAGCTGGGCAAGGTACCAAGATAATATATATCAATCAATCAATCAATCAATCTTTATTTGCATTCCACAATGTGTATCTCAGGTGGTAGGTTAAAAAGAAAAAGAAATTGTGATCATTATGGACCCTGTCGGGCACAGCAAAAATAACAAATTTATGTAGGAGAGAGGAAGCTTTAAATAGCAAAACATAAATCTAAAATACATCCAATAATACCATATTCGGGACTCTTTATAATTTATATTTTGTCGCTTAAATATTCGCTGAGACTGTAATAGCATTTTTTAATTAGAAATTGTTTTAGTTTTCTTATAAATATGTTCATTTTATCTTCTTTTTTTATTAATTCAGGTAGTTTATTATATATTTTAATGGACATCACATATGGACTTGTTGAATGCATTTTTAATCGAGAGTTTGGAATGTTTGATTTGTGTCGGAGTGTGTATCGTGATTGTATGTCTTCGCGCTTTTTATAAAATTCTTGATATTTACGAACAAATTTGCAGGTTTCTAATATGTATATACTGGGGAGTGTTAAAATATTATGATTTTGGAAGTGAGGTTTGCAGCTGTCAGTTTGATCTATATTCACGAGGATTCTAACTAGTTTTTTTTGAAGAGTAAAGAGTGTTGGTGCGTCTGTGCTATTTCCCCAAAGGGTAACTCCGTAGCTTAGCCATGCATAAGCATACGCGTAATAGGTGGTGAGCGCTGTTTGGAGATTGGTGGTTTTTTTTATCTCATGGAGAGCATATGAAAATCTAGAAATTTTTGACTAAAGTTTTTGGATGTGGGATTTCCAGTTTATATGTGTATCCAAATCTAGTCCAAGTAAGGTAAATTCTGTAACAGTATCAATTTTTGAGTTATTAAAAGTAAAATCTATTTTTAAAGGTGTTTTTTGGTGGGGATAAAAGGTAATTAGTTTAGTCTTTGAGAAATTTATTTCGAGGTTGTGTGCGTTCATCCAAGTAATGATTTTGGTGAGTATTGATATTAGTTCTTCGTTTAGGTATAAGTTGTTTTGACATGATATTAATAGATAAATGTCATCCGCGAACAATATACATGGTGCGTCTATGATTTTAGGTAAGTCATTGATATAAATTAGAAACAAGAGACATCCTATTACACTTCCTTGGGGTATTGCGGCGCTAATTGATTTGCTATCAGATCGGACTTTTTTTATTTCTTTCGTCTGTTTATTAAAAAAATCAATTTCTACTGTTTGCTCTCTGTTCTTTAGGTAAGATACAAGCCAATCATGGGCTTTTCCACGAATGCCTATTCCATATAATTTGGCAAGCAATATATTAAATTGGACTTTGTCATAGGCTTTGGTCATATCTAGTAGTATGCCTACTGCATATTGTTTTTTATTGATTATATTAAGTGCTTCTTGAACAAATTTGTAAACTGCCAAAGTTGTTGAACGGTTAATATCCACCTGCTCAGTTCCTAGACATCATATTACTTACTAACATATGAGTCTGATTATTAATAAAATGTGTTCATAAAAATGTTTATTATTATAAAAAAAAGTAAGCAGAGCAAGTCTTATAAGCATCACCATACAATCTTATTACAATATTCTCTTCCCTACTGGAATTAGCTATTAGACCTGTATTATATTTATAATTAAAGTGCATGTTCACACCAAGCCAAATTCCCATACTAAGTGGACAATGTCCTTTAACGCCATAACAAAACGCACTTAAAAAAATATGGCAGTTAGAATTTCGCGCGCAAATGAAATCATTTTTAATTCTGACAGGTACAGCATTTTGTATTATGCCTATAATGTCAGTCTTGCAAAAAGTGCTGAACTTTATTGTTCCACTAAATTAGCACTGATAGAACTTGATTTATTCAGGCTTTATTAATTTTTTAAACAATTACTGTTAACTTGTATCGAATGCTAAGCACGCACTTTAAAATACCTGGGCAGTCGTTGATCGTGTCGCGTGCTCGATTCGCAGTGGTTGAATGTCTTCGTATTGAAGTAAAGATAATAATGCGTTCATATTATATTCCTCCCGCCTGAAAATACCGTTTTCTCTCTGTGCGATATGCCAATCTATTAGTCCGTGTTTACGAGTCAACCATTTAGTAATTTTGAAGTTCGTCCAAATGATGGATAACATCGTCAATATGGTAAATGAAATCCATATCCTTTCTTACCTATTTTTTTCAGTCAGTATCTATTTATCAGTCCTTAAATAATCACTCCAAAATCATCATGGCCCAAATGTAATCCGCAGCAGTGTGTATTTAGGGTACGATGGGATTGCCATACGCATGGCGGTTATAAAAGTCCCTAATTAAATAAAGAAAGAAAAACCACTCAGCTGCCTACCTTTCCAAAACCCTTTTCTCATTCTTACACATCATAATTTTCCCACGACTCCATAAAAACATGTGACGTAAGAGTCGAGTGCAAACGTCTGACATAATGCATCGTAAAGGATGATCATAAAACGCAGCACCTGCAGACGTCACAGGACCCGTTTATAGCACGCTGACCCATATCCAGGGGTGAACGCTTGAGGGACAAGTGTTGCGATAGGGAACCTATCGATTTTGAAGGATTATTTTTTATTATTATTATATTTATTATTATTCGCGAATTAGTACATTGTAACTGAGAAATAATATGTAATAAGTTGTTTCTTTATTTTATTATTGGTTGAAATGATAACGCTTTGCTTAGTTCCAAAAGGACAATTTTGTAACTTAATCGAATGAATCGAAGACAGGACCAGTCCAGCGGGTATTCATATTTGTGTTGAAGATGAACCTGATGAAGAAATACTAGTTTTAGTAACATCTTTGCACTGCTAAGTTTTGCCTTTTCACGTAAGCTCTAATTACTTTAGTGATGGTCTCTTACAACATTTAAGACGTAGATAAATAATAATTTGGTTTGTATATTGACATGACATGTAATGACGGACATTCGATTAAGTACAAAATTATAATATTTAAACAACACGATTACCTTCTCAGTTTCCGCATTCCTACAAACAAAAATTAGACTAGTTATTTTAATCAGTAGCTACGAAATTGTAACAACAAAAAATATACTTAAAGTTCATGAAAAAAAAAAATCTTGCATAGATTGACTTATATCGATTTCCCTATCGATATTCTCTATCGATATCGATAGTTTCCCGCTAGCCCGCTAGAGCTAGTCATTACGGGAGTCTCTTTGTGGAACGGGTTTACACTTTTATTTTCTTTTTACATACGTGAAGGCATCCCCGCGCAGGCGCAATTACTACGGTACATTTAGGGTTGTACACTGTTTGAGTTTCTGGAGAGTTGGGATTTTTAAAATCAATTTAAAATATTTATTTTTCATTTAAGAATCTATATTATTTAAATGGGTAATAATAAATTATGTCTCTTTACCTGAGGTAGGTACAGGTAGATGTGGGGGGCCGGTAGTGCTGGTTTTCACTGATATGTCTATTAGCTTTTGAAAATGTTTAACAAAAGTTTTCATGAATGCGTAAATTAGTGCAAATATTTTTTAGATTTACTAGATCAGTAACTGACAACAAGTGCGAATATGATTTGCGTTGAATTGACATAGTAACTAGCTACACTTTTCCGTCCCTTCATAGACGTCCCCTCGGAGCCATAATGAATTCTTTAGAAAAAATATATTGAAATCTAAAAAAATGTGAGGATGTTCAGGTTCAACCCTGGACGCGTTACATCAGGATAGCACGCGCCATGATGTAATCGCTTGATAGTTTGTTGACTCGCAACCGTTCATCGTAATTGTTGTTTATGAGACCAATGTATAACTTGCTTTATTTTACTGCGCTATTGATTTGCGTGTGTTTCAGAGAGACTGAGATGTGAATTTGAAATACCTAGTACCTTATCGTGCCAGGAATTTGTGTTGAAGGAAAAGTAGCGGGACCTGATAAGTGTTCGTGGCTAAATAATAACAGCCGCACGAGTCGATCGAAGGTTTAGCTGCGCTTGCCGCAGTCAGTTTGTAGATGGGTGACCATCCATTACATATCAAGCCCCTCCGTGCCTCGGAAAACACGTTAAGCCGTTGCTCTCAAATGTCATTCGTAGATCTTTGACAGTCGTTACGGGTAGTCAAAAGCCTGACAACCAGCCCTACCAAGGGGGGGGGGGGGGGGGGTATTGTGTTACCTAGTAACTGGTTAGCCGATCCCAACATGCATAGTTGGGAAAAGAAGATATGGGTGTTAGAGTTACAAAATTAGTCCGAACTTGCAATTTTGAAGGCATCGGCATTGTTCAGAAGAGTACAACCATCATAATATATACCTATTATTGCCACCAAGCAGCACTGCTGATTTCATTTGTAGGTTATGGTTGCAGCATAATGGTGGGTCCACACGATACATACTTTTGTTCGTACGTACAAACTATGAAGTCCGAGTAAAAAGGTTCACGCAGACGTGTCGACGGAATGTCTATGCGGACTTTTTTAATTAATTTTAATAAATATTTTTCATTGTTTAATTAATTTTTTGATTCCAAAAAATACGCAGACATACATTCATGCTTCCGATTTTCATGCATACCTCCGACTTTTTCTAACGCACCGACATTAGTCTGTACTGCTTTGTTGCACAGACAAAATTCTATAGAAGTTTGTCTGAAGTCTGTATCGTGTGGATCCACCGTAAAATACATAATTATTATGGATTGGAAAGAAGAAAATGAAAAGCATTGAAGCAGCAGATTTTGAGAATCTTATGTTAAAATATAGATAAGTACCTACCTGCCAAAAATTTGTTACTTACCCTACACATTTGAAGTAGGTACATCATTTTCAGAATGGCAAACAAATTACCGAATTTACATTTATTTGTCATTATGATGATATAACCAAAATTAACTTTTACAACACGCACTAACTCAATTGTAAATTAAATCTGCTCCCAATTTGCTGCTGTCACCATATTTGGTGTAAAAACAGTAATTGCGGGACATAGGACCAAATACGTTGATACCGTAACTAACAAATGTTGAAAAAGCGGCTTGAAATACATTTGATATTAATATTTTATGTATTATATTCCATTCTAGACTCTTATACGACTAACTTATAGGTAGTAAAAATGTAGGCCAGATTCTGATACTGTTTTGTCTCAATATACATAGTTTAGTTGTAGATACAGCACTATATATTACAGTTACAAAGGCATTACAAAATGTACTGTTAAAATTTAGTAGAAATTGTATAGCTCGCATTCTTCTGAACTGTTTACCAAGTCAAATGCCAACGTGGTCGCGATTCTAATTACATGTTACTATTATGTGTCTTGAAGACAAAAACGAACATCTCAGTTAACAAGCGAACATCTTCATTTTCAATAACTCTTATGTTCTCAACGTTAGTGTTGAAAATGGTCTGGTTTCTATCCTTCGAACTTGGTCCTTTCGTCACCGTACATTTTAAAAGGTTCGCCCCTATTGATGATTTGATGCGTCCCATTTTTGAGACACGTTCTTGTTTGACAAAACATTTTTTCGCAATCTGTTTCGTGAATGTGTTCTTGGCAGGTCGAGCGGTTATCAAATGTTGTGAAACTACTCGTCTTGGTGGTAATGACTAAATTAGTAAATTACATAATTTACTACAAAATCAAGCCTTCTTCCCATGGGGGTGAGCGGAACTACAGAATGCCGCCAGCACTCTTTTTGCGTAACAAACTATCAATCACAAACTGAATCATTTAGAAATATATTACTAACGTAATATATTATTAACAGACTATCAGTAGCAATGGGTTTCATTTTGACAGTTCAATGACATTCATTGCGTTATTTACGTTGTTGAGCAGACACATTTTTCAAACATATGGAGCAATGGATTAGCAATATGCTTCAAAATGATTCAATGTGAGAGTAATAGTGTGTTACGCAATTAAGGTGCAGGATTAGTTTCCAACCTGTTACCAAGAGACAAGACTACAGAAGTTCACATAACAATTATTAATATTACGTAACTGCAACGGAAAGCTTAGGAAAGCCACATATACATACAGGATGTAGCGTAAATAGTGGTCCACCGTTAAGGATTCGATATACCAGATCATTTACTATAAGATATTACCTACAATTTGAACCACTTCAGTACTACATTTTTTTTTTTACAAAAAATCGTTTTTGAATTTGCATGATATGTTAAAAAATTGTGTTGAAATAGAGAAGAACTAACTTTTTCTTCAAAAGCTATAAATTTACATTTAAAAAAAAACATAATTTTACACGATAGCTCTAGTATTCAGCCAGCAGTAATTAGCGTGAAATCAAAATGAAAAAATAATGGTTTTGATGAAACTACAACCAAATTTGTAACAAAAGGTAGAAATTTCCTAAATAAAAACCAAAAAAATATAGTTTCGGAACCATTGGGTAAAAATGGTTAAAACTGTAATATGTTGTAGTAAATTATCTGGTATATCAAATCCTTAACGGTGTACCACTATTTACGCCACACTCTGTATACACTTAGAACTACACCTATCACTAACAACAATCACTAAACTGTATAAATTAAATAAATAATTATGAACCTGTATTTAGGTATTACTAGCTTCTGTCTGCGACTTCGTACGCATGATATTTCTTGTTTCCCCGACCCCTCCTGACTTTTTTTTTGTTTTTGCTCGGTTCCTTAAACTTTAATTGGGCTATTAAATGCAAAAATAATTTTTCTAATCCGACGGGTAGTTCCAGAGATTAGCGGGTACAAACAAACAAACGAACTCTTCAGCTTTATTATTAGTATAGATATAAATTAGAAACTTTTATTTCTTATGAGTGATGACAATCGATCATTTAGACGAAGTCTAATTAGGAGAATGCGAGTACTCGATTAAATGAACTCGCGATTATTGTCAGAAATTTCTCTCGCGCGAAGTTTTAGGAGCTCATTTATTTTATTTTTTACGTAAGTATATGTATTTTATAATTATGTTACTGTATAATAGTACCATCTAAAGAAAGCTGCATTTATGATAATCATGGAAATTAATCAAGCAATGATAAAAAAAACGACACAAAGATTATTTAAATTTCTTACCTCCGAATTTGCAAAAGGATGAGACAGTTAAAAATGACGTAATTTAATTACCATCGGCTCTCTAACCACGTTCAAGAGCTGTCAGTGTCATCATTACTAAGGAATATTGGCGCTGACTGCTCTTGCGCGTGGTTTAAATGTGCTGATCGCTTTTAGTTTAGTTTGTAAAAGTCGCTCTAACAAGATTGGAAAACCGATCTTAAAATGAACTAGAAATAAACCACAGAAGAAGAAGCCATTAATCGTCAAAAATGCATAATATGCACATTACCAATTAAAATTCTACTCATAAAGAGAAAACCGCTAACCGAGCACAAAACATTCGATTTCAATGTCAAAGCATATCGATTCGATAGTCGATTGTGTATCGAGTTGTGTGGGCGCCTACCTGTTAGAAACGGCAGTTGTTCTCAATGAATACAAAGAGATCCACACCCACATGGCTAAACAAATCGTTAGAAATATAGATAAGTTGATACCTACTTATCTATATTTCTAA
Organism: Eremobia ochroleuca; assembly: GCA_949629135.1. Taxonomy (NCBI): domain Eukaryota; kingdom Metazoa; phylum Arthropoda; class Insecta; order Lepidoptera; family Noctuidae; genus Eremobia; species Eremobia ochroleuca. Next base: position 5,870,827 of record OX451386.1, on the reverse strand, counting down.
CGATTTATTATTTTTTTTTTTTTATCCATACAAATAATAATAATATACTGCGAAACTTTTTGATAAACCTACTTTCACAGAAATTGAGGGTTTTGTTGAAGATGGTTTTAGTTTAAAGCATTACATACGTACAGACGCCAGCACATCACGCTACTAAAATCTCTCAGATTTCTTTAATAGATTTTCAACTTTAGCACTAAAGTATAAGGTTCAAAGTTGATTTTGAAAATCTGACAGTTTCTGGTAGCTTGATGTGCTGGCGTCTGTACATAATCAGCCTGGAATGTTCCCACTGCTGAGATACAGGCTTCCTCTCTTCGAGGGAATGACTTAAAGAATTTGAACATTCTTCGTTATAGTAATGGTTGATTTGTTTGCTTGAGTATTCGTGTCGGAGCAATGTGTAACATAAGACATCATCCTTGTAATTCCCGGTAGGCAAGGCAGATGTGCACTGTACATAAAAAATGAAAAGAAAGAAATAATTAAATAAATAAATAAATAAAGACATAATACACACCATCTCACCATTTATGTTTTAGTCCCATGTAATAGGGGACGCCCCCTGTCGCAACAGGCTCGCGCCTATTCCCACAAACCGGCAGGGTAATTGCGTAACACACTATCAGTAGCATTGGGTTTTATTTTGACAGTTCAACAATATTCATTGCGTTATTTACGTTGTTGAGCAGACACTTTTGTCGAACATATGGAGCAATGGATTAGCAATAAGCTTCAAAATGATTCAAATTGAGAGTAATAGTGTGTTACGCAATTAGGGTGCGGGCTATGTTTCTATCATAATTATGTCTTTGTGCCTATACTAAGAGTAAAATTACTGAAGTAACGGTAAAGATTTTTCGTTCGTCTATGATAAATACATATATAAAATATGCACACAAACACATAACCTCACGCATTGCTTCCCCGAAAGGTGAAGCAGAGGTACTTAGTATAAATATTAAAAAAAAAAAAATTAATATATAAAGTCCGCCTTTGTATCTTTTTGTGTGCGAAACGATTATTAAATAAATAAATATGATAAAGTTACTTGTGGATGTTGACAACTATTTTCCCAAAAAAAAAAAAAGAGTTTTGTTTGTATAAATGCAACTTTTTATAACGTTTAACTATATCTACATCCAGAAGTCCTGAACTTTGACTGTAACCTTTTTAAAAGTCATATCTTACATGGTCGCTGACATATTATGCACAATCAAACCTACTCGGCCATTAATCTAACGATATTTTTATGCAAGCTCGGTCATCGCCACAGGCAACTACCAAAATAATAAATCATATCACAACAAATTGCATAACAGACTCACTAAATCATTTAACCTATTATTAATATATGACAATACATTATAGCTGTACTTATATTCTGCATGTCGATTCTGTAAAAATCTCACCGTGAAAACTTGCGTGGTTAGCTGTCAGTGTCATCCCACTGATGCTAGGGATTGACTAAGCAAACATTTACAATCGTAATCGAGATTTTAATAATATTTTTTATGCTAATTCTACTGATCATTTTAAACTATAATTTTTAAAATATTATTAAAATGTCGATTATGATTGTAAATATATGCTTGGTCAATCAGGTATCAGGTGGGATGACAGTGACAGCTCACTCCACGCTCACTTCACCTAAGTTTTCACGGTGAGATGGTTACAGAATCGCACTGCAGTTCCAATAATGTCTTGAGCAACTTAACCCTTGGTAATGTTACGTTACGGGCGGTTATCCAATCTGTGTCACAATGTCTACATTGGGAGTTACGAACAACGATCAGAACATGTGAAACATACGTATGGACAAGTTGTGTGGTTTGCAACGTGTTTAAACACGGTGTTTGGATGTTGTATGCAAATTTATGTCATATTTAAAGATGGTTATATGAGGCTGTGATATTTAACGGTTCGGTAAAAGTCTGGCGTGACAGCGGTGAGATGAAAGTGGCACAGTCTTGCTACCTATTCATTTATTTTTCCAAAGTTGTTTAGGAAATGTTTCTCATCAGTGATTATGTATATACTTAAATTTTACCTACAGAGATTCAGCTCCTTTATTATTAAAAAATATAGCTCTATGACTGTGAACAGTTTTTTTTATAAAATAGCTTTTCTCGCATGTCTGAGGAAAACACCACTGATACAGCGATTTTATCGGGTCGAATTTAGTAGAATATGTAGTTACATTTTATATTCCATCGACTCGACCAAAAAAGGAGAATTTCCCGTCATTAACAAGGTACAATTTTGCCGAAGATACCCGAACGTAGCCAAAGCAGACATTTGTAATTCATGGTCTACCTATTACCCCATAGTCTGGGTGAAAATGAGTCCTTTTGGATAAAATTGTATGACAAACAGTACAAAAATATCATACAGATCTAACATTAAGCATCTATGTATGAAGGTAACTAACCTTTTGACGTATTTAAAATAAGCACCTTTGCAGGGAGCCGTGTGGGTACAGCATTACGTAACGTAAAGGTCATTACGTCCAAGTGTGGGAGTACCACCATAATGTTGGTTACCGTAATGTGGCGTTAGTAATAGTTATAATAGCTGTTCATTATTGTATTGCAACGGTCACAAGATAATCGTACGATATGGTATCTTTACTTTCTGTTACTGTCGAGGCATGTACGGAGCGAATATGAGCAAATATGTTACTAATTTTAACCCATCAACTAAAAAGTTCCGATTTGTTCTGTAAAAATCTCACTGTGAAGAGTTAGATGATGTGAGTTTCAAGTGAGCTGTCAATTGTGACAATCCCTAGCATTAGGTTTTATGACAGCTCACTTCACCTCAGTTTTCACGGTGATATTTTTACAGAAAATATCTTCTGATCTTTGGGTGAGGATGGATATTTTATGTAGAAAACAAAAATACCTAATGAAACTAAGTGTAGTCTTAGTTAGAACCACTGATTGAGTCCCATTAATTGCTAGATGACATCGCGGCAGACTAAGACGAAGATGGAGGGACAAACTAAACTTAACTCCTACCGAAAGGACCGGCCCGCTATGGCTTTGGACAGACGTGTGAGGAAAAGGGAAAGGGAAGTTTTTTCTCAGCAGTGGGACATTAAAGGCTAAATAGATAGATAGACAAAACGTGCGATAAGATATTTTTCTCGGAAGATATTTTATTTTATCCAAGAAAAAAAAAAGAAGAAAGAAGATACTTTCGTGGACTAGGCTCCGCTGGCATTGTAGCCACATCTTAGCGCAGTCACAGAATAATATATAAAAAAAAAATATAAATAAAAAAAAATATATAAATAGAATATTTATAAAAAAATGTTGTTTTCTACATATAAATGAATAAACTGGTGAAATTTTATTATTTGTATACGTTTGTTTGTTTATAAATGTTTTAAAAGTAGGTACTTGAAAAGTGTTTGCCGAATTTGGCCGAAATCGTCTCGAGTTGCTAATTCGCGCAAGCCTAAAGGGCCTCGAGTGCAAAGGGTTAAAGGTCACTCGACTTCAAGCAACGTTTATACTTAAACAAATTAAAAAAAAAAAAAAACTTGTAAAGTAACACTTTTCGATGCTTATTCTTGTTTTAAGAACGTCGTGTGCACTAGCCCTTGCAGCTAATCAGTTCGGTTACGAGAATAGGACTTTAAGTCAGTGGCGCAACTGTAATTTGCAATTTGTAAGCAATTCTTGTAATGAACTGTACATACAGTATTTACTAATGAAGTTGTATGCATAATTTTATTGTAAGACTAAGCTTATAATTTTATTATGTGACAGACACAATAACAATTATGCCTTGTATTGAAATTGAACTGAAGGTCTTGGCAGCAGCAATTGCGCCTTTAAACCAAGGGGAGAAATTGCCCTCTCTATTGAAACTCTTAACCTCATCTTGGGGGATGTTGATGGAATTTCTTCGGGTTGTGTCCAAAAAAATGAATGAATACCATTTTGACTTCGTGAATGGCGACAACCAAACTACCACCTACGCTAACACCGATAAGGGAATCTTTCATATTAAAACAGTGCCGAAACACGAAACACGGTCATATCTGTCCAAAACCATGCCTATATAAAATCTCCCACTTATGTAGGTCATGCCATTTTCAGCTCTACAAAAAGGTAATAAAACACACAATGGTGTGGCCTACTTCGACAGATGTTATCTATAAAAGTGTAGCCGAAATGTCGTCTAGACATGTCTATCTGGCTACTTAAACCTAGGTTGAAACAATTGACGGACTTCTTAAGATCTGGTTTGGATATGTGCTAAGTTTAAAGCGGGAAAGTAGTCTAGAATGGCAAATAAAAACGAAAGATATAAAATGTTGCGGTTTTTTACTTCCTTTATTGCTTTGAGATCTATTGCAACCGCAAAAAAAAAAGAAATTTAGATAATATTTTATGGAGTTAGCACGAAGGTAAAATAGCAACGAAAATAAAATATGCAAGAATCTAAGAAACTTTTAGGACAAGAACAACACACAATCGCAAGAAAAGAAATGAACTGATTTTAACAACTATGAATATGCACCCATACTCGTAATATATTAGGTTGTCTCATAAATTATTACCAGTTAAAAACAAATTGTTATTAATATTTTTTTATTAATAAAAAACACATTTAATCAATTATATAGTCTCCCTCATTTACAACAGTCAGCCATCTACTGGGCAAAATTTGAATACCCTTCTCCCAAAATCAGGCAGACTGGGACTCGAAAAAAATTTCAAGTTCAATTTTAATACTTCCAGAATTTTCGATTTTTTTTCCTAGTAAATGAAATTTAAGAGCTCGAAATAAATGGAAGTCTGAAGGCGCAAGATCCGGGCTATACGATGGATGTGGAACAGTCAGCCATCCTAGCTCCTCCAGCTGTTTATGTGTCAACTTGGCGCAATGAGGTCGTGCGTTGTCATGCAAAAGTTGGACTCCAAGTCATTTTGGCTCAAGTTCGTGACGCAAAGCATCTTCATCGAAGCTGGTGGGTCGGCCTGGGCGAGGCTGATCTTCGCAGCTTATATCACCGGTGTCAAAACGCTTGTACCAGAAACGAACAGTCTGATCGCTAGTAGTACCCGGTCCAAATGCAGTGTTAATCTTTTTAGCCGTTTCTGTTGAAGAGACTTTAAGTCGATGCTCATATGGCATAATAGCTCGCAGTTGACGCTGATCCATTTTCACTAAAAACTAATTATTGCGTTTCGTCCGCGCCTATTTATACCCTCACCATAAAAGATACTCATCCTTACTATAAAGATCTAGAACTTTCTTGAATTTGCTTTACTGTAAATACGAGAAAATTCGAGAAAAATAAAATATGGCAAGAACTTATGACCTAGTAACCTAATATATTTTAACGAATCTAAAGTTTCCCATACCATAGATGCTCTTCTGTCTTTTTTAGAGTTCAGAAGTGAAAGAAACAGTCACAAACCACTAGTTCGCTAACAAGCAAAATTACAATCTCTAAAATCAACCTGACGAACAAACAAAAAAGTTAAAAAAAAAAATATTTCGCTTATCGGTCGCCGCGCATCGCTTATTAAATCTCTATATCACGGTAATAAAATAAAACAAGTGACATACGCTTATAACGGTACAGCGCACAAGTCATATCGCTTTACTTCGCATGACTAATGACCTGAAGTTACACTGAATACTAAGGCACAGAATGGTACAGAACGATCAACGAGCGTAAACGCACGCACACATTCACAGATTCGGTTGAGGGTGACATACAAATATCTTTTTCCAAGATTATCTTTTATGTAGAATGTTGTTCGCCTAAATTTTATGAAATCATCAATTTTCTTTGAATTAAGTTACATTGGACATATACAACATTATTTTTAGTATACGAGTACTGCAAACCTGAATATACATAGTTTGTTAAGAATAAGTAACTGAATCGATTCCAATAATTTTTACACCATGTTATATTTTGTCGCAAAAATATTTAAAAATGGTAAAAAGTTGGAAACCGAGCGACACTAAGTAAATATCCGCAATCATATGCGCACAATACAGGTCACAGCCGATCGGCCGGTGGCGCGTGTTAAGTGGTAACCAACTTTTTTACGGACAATCAGGTAAAATAACAAACTTATAACTTCGTGATTTTTCATGATACTCTTTTGAAATTTCGTACATAGATTCATTACATAAAAATAGTAGACACGTGTTTCGGGTTTGCCATATACTAAGAATAATGTTGTGTATTTGACTAGTGGAGCACCACTAGCTAGACTAAGATCACCGACGTCCGTGTTTATGTGTGCGTGCGCCTATTTTCGCTCGTTGTATGGAACCGATCTTCTGTATAACTATTCTTTGCTTGTGTCCTGGATCTTGCTCAGACTACTAAGGATTCCGTTCATCTTTAAAAGGTCACGATGATGATGACCTATGAATGGTTAGTTTGGGATTTTGAGGACGTGATGTGGGTGTACATGGTGATGATTCTACGAAGAAAGGTAGGAGCGATGACCTTATGGGTCAAACAAAATGGTGTAATAGCATCAATGTCTTTTTAATTGTTATTTAATTGTGTGAATGATACAAATGGAGAGCACGTTTACATACATTCACACGGTGCTCGTAAAAGTAAGAGAAGGCCTGACGATATAGTCATATGGACCTGGTGGTCCATGGTGGTATGAATAGTCATATAGATGCGGGTTGTAACAATGGGATATTTAAGGATAATAATATCCATAGAAAATGTTTTAAAAGAAACAGTTGAGTCACATTAAGGAGAGGTCAACTAGAGAAACAAAGAGCGATTCAGAGATAGATGAGGGAGAAAAAGAAGGCTGCTTCCCAAAGAGGTTGAGAGTGTCCCCAAAATATAAGAATTTCAGTCATATAAACGAGTGTAAAATCAGTGATATAAACGACTGTAACAACAAACCGCTATACGATACTAAAACAAACCTAGTTACGTATGTAAGCAGCTTTTATCTGCCGTTAACATCGGATCACATTCTGCGGCTTGCAAATTTTTTATGCGTGATCCGTTTCTGTCCCCAAATGTAGTGTGCCCAATTATCTAAAGTACTTTAGGTTTAGTTTGTGATAAGACTGGAAATGTTAAGGGTGTGTGGCTTTGTGACGATGAAATATTTCGTGGACATGAATTATTAAAATAACTGTATGCTGATGGAGGTAGAGGAGATGACAAAATCATGAAGGCAGAAGTAGAATCATAAATGGAATAGCGAAAATAAAACAAAGATACTGGTGACGTTGATGAAGAGTCGTTCAAAAAGTTTACAGTTATTAATTTAAATAAAGATAAAGATTTATCAATTCGCACCAATACCAACTAGAATTGATTCTAGTAGAGCGTCAAAGGCACCAGAAAATCAAGTACTCTAGGTTGAAACAAAATCACAGGACTTAAAATCGAAACTAAACGATATAAATTAAGTAATAGTACTCGTAGATTCAGGTGAAATCCAATTCTGATAAAACCGTGTTAGCTTTGGAAAAGCTGTTTTAACTCTCAAGTGGCTACGCTATCACCTCCAAGCATCGTTCTACCTAATTCAAATACTTCTACAATGTCATACAGAGATTAGAATATACACTTGACACAGTTGATGTTTTCATTTAGTATCCAAATGTGAGACACTTTCAGACTTATCTTTCTGTCTTTAGTAGAACAAGTACGTCAAAGCGGTCCGTAGGTAAGAAGTAAGGAACTGTGTCAGCAAAGTATGAAGGAAGTACCAGTAGCATTTAATGTCAAATAGTTGTAAATTATAGACAACGATCTTTAAGATCAACTGAAGCGTCAGCTGTGCTACTGGGGAGTTTGTTTGTTGGGCCACTTCTTCTTCCCAGCTAAAGCGATCGGAAGTGGTGAAGGGGGACTATCTCATGTAATTTTTATGTAGGAAAAGTGCTGATTCTCGGCCTAGTTTGCATAAATGACTTTTGATATTGATTATTGGTTTGAATTATCATGTCATCAGGCCTAGTTTATATTGCAGCATACTTTTGTAGATAGAGAGATTTGAGAAAGATTGAATAGATGCCTTTTGGTAACTGAACATCATCTCACTAAATCTCCTAGCCTTTTATCTCTCATGTCAGCACGAACTGCTTGAAAATAGCTCAGTGGCGTATTTGAGTAACATAGGTATTATCAGATGGAATGGCTTTCAATTTGACAGTTAACAACTTTCATAGCGTTATTTATGTCGTTGAGCAGACCAATTGTTCGTTCATATGAAGCAATGGATTAGCAATATCCTCCAAAACTATTCACATTATGATTAATAGTGTGTTACACAGTTAGGGTGCAGGACATAGTTAAAAAGATTCACCATCCTCTACAAGGTTGGTGCTGATGAGAATTACATTATGCTAAACACTTGCATCGTCTTGGACTGTATCGATAACCAGATGTTTCTATTTTAAAGATACAGTCAAACAGGCCATTGACCGATTGAATCAATATTTAGGTATTTGGTCACATCCTATGTACAGACGCCAGCACATCAAGCTACCCGAAACTGTCAAATGTTCCCAATCGACTTTGAACTTTACGCTTTAGCGATAAAGTTGGAAATCTATCAAAGAAATTTGACAGATTTTAGGAGCTTGATGTGCTGGCGTCTGTACCTACGATACTGGTTTGTGAACTTTAAAAAACTTCCTTTCCAGATACTAGAAAAAAGTCACCGGATACAAAACCTTACATTACATTACTGTGTGTATTAACACACAGTAATGTAAAAATATCCTAAAAATTCATACAGTTTCCGTTGAATGTTCTCACATTATTTCTACATAAAGCGCCAGACTGTGGGACTAGACTGAACCTGCCGTTCACGCAGTCTACAATTATACCTAGGCCGAAAGTGACTTCTGCCTAAAATGGACATTACGGACTAGAATTGTAATTTTTTTATCTTACATGGTCGTGAGAACTGCAAGAATAGATTAAGCTTTTTATTTTAAGTCTTAAATCAATGCTGGTGGTTCTTTAGTAGATTTGTTAAGTGGGAACCATTTTAGGATGTCGGAAGAGAAGATACTGAGATTTTGTCGCCAAAAACAAGATCAAAAACAGAATGGAAAATGGTATTATAGTGAAAATAAAGGAGATTTTATATAGTAGACATACAAATGTTGTAATTCTATAATTACTTACATTATAAAAAGGTATTTGTGAGTTTTTATGAAGGGGGTAATCTTCGGAACGACTAATCCGATTCCGAATTTTCTTTCACTAATGAAATGCTACAGTATTGCCAAGTGTCATGGGGTATATTTTATGTCAAAACAATAAATTACACGCGGACGAAGTTGCAGACAGATGCTAGTAACTGTATATACCTATTATATCTTAGACGCAATTTATAGTCTTGGTTTTATAGCAAGTGGTAATGACAAAATAAATGCAACGGAAAATGCGCAACTTTCAAGTACTTAGATAATTAAAATTTACTACTCGACGGATATTAATAAATTTAGAATGGAGTAAAACTATGTATTTAGGTTAAATAAATCTAATAATCTTTGATTGTGATCAGCAAAAATTAGTATAGATATTACAGTCGTAGGTTTTATAAATTTGTTTGAAGAGGAAAGCCATTTATCAGTTCTTTTTAAGGTACTGGAACTCCCACGCATCGACGAAACACAGCAGGCTGCTGGGCGCCGGACTCCGGTGGGAGGGTGGTCGCAAACCAGGCGAGCGTTAGGCATACCACCGCAAGGGAAGAATTGGCCAGTCATATAAGGTGTTGGGGATGATTGTCCAGGATGCGCCGAGCACTTGGTTCGGTTGAGTAACTGACGGAACAAACTGTGTTACACAAGGAGGCGTCTTCATTCATCCCAAAAAAAAAAAAAAATATGTATTACGTTAATGTAAAATCTTCAAGAAACAAACCCCAAAGGTCCTATCCTAACACTGTGTAGATAAAACAAATGAAACCTAGTCATTAATCACAGCTGGTGGAAGCGGTTAAGTAAGTAATTGCCAGACGTCAATTACACAATTATCTAACTTGTAAGCATTAAGATATCTAAGCATGCTTTTAGAATAAGCGGGAAAGTTAGTTTGTTTGTGGTCACGGTCATGGTTTGAAGTTTAATTTATAAAAAAAAAAACACGAAAGTTGCGCACCCCTTAGAATGGAAAATCAACATGAATTTCGTGTCACGGTTTTTGGAAAAATATTTCCCTATATATTTTTATCAGTTTACAGTCTGCTTGAAAAAATCTTCATATTCGACTGAAATTTAATGGCCACTCTTTTATGCGCCCTGCCCTTTTTAGCGAAAAAACTCTAGGGAAAATCGTAGTTTTTCTTTATCTTTAACTTGAAAAGTTGGATAGGTTATTATTATTCTTATACAATGTGTAACTTACTGAGGGGCTTGTGGCTAAGTAATAACAGCCGCACGGGTCGATCGATCAGGTTAAGCTACGTTTGTCCCGGTTTGTCCGTGGATGGGTGACCATCTTCACATACCGAGACCCCTCCATGCCTCGGAAAGCACGTTAAGCCGTTGCTCCCGGCTGTCATTCGTGGATCTTTGACAGTCGATACGGGTCGTCAGTAGCCCGAAAGTCTGACAACCAGTCTTACCAAGGAGTATCGTATTACCCAGTCACTGGGTTGTAGAGGTCAGATAGGCAGTCGCTCCATGTAAAATATTGGTATTCAGCTGCATCCGGTAAGACTGGAAGCCGACCCCAACATTGATGGGAAAAGGCTAGGCAGATGATGACAAGGTGTAGGTAACTTAAATATAGCATGTGACCAAAACTGAAACCGCGAAACAAAAAAAAAAAAAAACAGCTGTTCCCTCCATTTATGCTCGCATAACTCGTCAAAATGTAGCGAGCAGCTGATTTTTTGTTTTCGCGATTTCAGTTTTTGGTCCCATGGTAAAAGTTGTTCATAATGATGAGTACAATGACCCCTTAAGAGATTGTGCGTTATATAAGTTACAACTTGTATGTCTACTTATACTAGTTTGATTACGGGCAAATACGCGGTTTAAAGCTTGTTAATCCAATGCGCTTACGTACAACGTGGCTGAGTAAAAATGAGGCGGCGATTGTTGCAACATGCTTGTGAGAACATTTTTTATTGAGGAAACATCTTGTATTAGCTTAGCTTTGAAGTGTCAATCTTATGCGATGTTTATTCTTTTTAATTCATACAAAAGAGCAAAGGTAATTTGTTAAAAGTACTTTTTTGTGATTGAAATAGAATTACATACTTTTTGCACAAGTGATAAAATCAACGGATTATTTGTTCTGAATCACGCATGTCTGTTTATGTATAAAGAAAACGTTTTTTCATTCCATCTGTTTGAAAAGAACCGAAAAGTGCGAGCAAAATAGGGTCATTCCGGCGCACTTAATAACGGTGACGAAATGACTTTTGAATTTTGAACACTATTTAATTAAAAAGTTGGAACACAATTCACTTCGATAAACCTGGCAGGCAATAAAAAAAAAACATGTCTGCCGACGCGGCATTGGTTAAAATCAAACTAAAAAAAAATACGCGGGAACTACTTATTTGTTTTTTTTTATTACTTTTATAAAAATATTACAATCTTAATTTCATTCACACAAATTGAATAAGACATAAGTTCTAGCAGTGAAAGTGAAATATTACCACCAGAAAGTGTAAAATTAAAACGTCATGCTCCCTGGCGGAACCACCTTTGCTGTAACAAGTATAACTTACATGAACAATTCTATGAAATGTCTATAAAATTCTAGTCCTATTAAAAAAAAGTCTATATCCCTAGTTTCGACGTAAACTTTTATTTAAAGTGGTTGCGCTGCGGAGTATCCTCCCCGGCGAAACCACCATGATATTTCTATTAGTATACATAGTATAAGCAAATATGTAGTATCAAATAATTCTATAACAATTCTATATTGAACTAGCACCCCTAAATCCTCAGTCTAATTTAAATATACGAACAAAACGGTGCCTCAAACTTTGATTTCGAAATAGTAGCTAAGTGCCTAGATTAAAGTTCTTAGCAAATAACGTTTACGTCAAATATCATACAATGTCCTCTAGACGTTTAGTTTATAAGCATACAGATAATTATTTTCTTGTTTGTTTGTTCGAGGATTTAGGGGTGTTAGTTCAATATAGAATTGTTATAGAATTATTTGATACTACATATTTGCTTATACTATGTATACTAATAGAAATATCATGGTGGTTTCGCCGGGGAGGATACTCCGCAGCGCAACCACTTTAAATAAAAGTTTACGTCGAAACTATGGATATAGACTTTTTTTTAATAGGACTAGAATTTTATAGACATTTCATAGAATTGTTCATGTAAGTTATACTTGTTACAGCAAAGGTGGTTCCGCCAGGGAGCATGACGTAAATTAAACGCACAAACTGTCATAAACAATTTTCTACCAAAACAAATCGAGAGAAAATATAAATATTGTCAGTAATAAAAGCATCTCTTATTTATTTTTCTCATAGAGGGGGATGAAAAGCAGAGTGTGCCATAGGGTACCAAAATTATTTAACCTCGAGCGACGTACTTTGAATCCCTCTCGCGCTCAATACATTATTTTAGTCCCTTGTGACACAATCTACTATAACATAGACATACATAACACCACGCCTGTATTTCCCCGCAGGGTTAGGCAGAGTTGTACCAGTAGTACACCCATATTTTGCCAGTTAAGCTTAGGTCCCTTGTCTTTGGGGCAAGCTCATTGCCATCAACCGGGCACAAATCAGATTTGGGGCTGATATTGAGAAATTCCAGATGGAAAACCCAATAACGCTTTGCCTGACCCGAGAATCGAACCCAGGAACTCATGCTCGGCAATAGCGCATACGACCACTAGCTTAAGTAGGCAGTCGATAGAAATATCAAATTAAATACTTTTCACACAAGTGATAAAATCAACGGATAATATGTTATAAGTCACGCATGTCTGTTTATGTATAAATAAAACGTTTTATTACGAAGTTTACAGCCGGAAAATCGAGGAAATTGATGCTAATTATGCGTTTTAATTGCTTATTCGATATCTAGGCCTGTTTATTAAACCTGTTCGGGATTTCACATTTGCTTTAAATGAAAAAAAAGTGTAGGTGTCAAACAGTTATGATGACTGAAAAGCGAACACTATACTCGTATTTGGGAAACTTAACCCTTAAATGCATCGTGATGGAAATTTCCATCAACCAATCCAATGCCATATTTTCGTTTCCACAGAGCACGGGGATTCCCCAATTGTTAGAAATATGTATTTTATATAATGTATTTTTATTAATATATTTTTTAAATATTTTTTTTTTCCCCACTATAGACTTACACACATAGGTTAAGACTATTGTTACTAACCCAATGGATCTCTGTTATCTGAAATAAATAATAATAATAATATAGAGCTAATGTTACGTCCAAATAAATTTAATTTGCTTAAAAAGTAAAAATCATGCAATTAATGAATATTGACTTTTTAAAAAATTCTAATTTAAGGAAATAATTTCCTCACACCATATATCGCAGATATCATCAAAAGAAACTGAATTGGATACATGAAAGATAATTCCCACATAGATTGAATTATTTTTTCCCCATAAACATTCAAGTTTATATTGAATGATTTGAATTTATGCAAATCAAATTAAGCCTTAACATTTAGAATCTCATCATTTTTCATCTTAGTCTAAAAATGTCCTTCAACTTATTTAAAACGTTGATTTAAAACTACATTAGTGAAGACAATGTTACTTGGTTTTAGAATGTTTCATCAGAGATTTCTTTGAATAAATAAATATGACGAAGTGTTTATTTAGGTACGCTATTAAATATAATTATTTAAATAAAAAGATAAAGATACCGTAGTTTATGTACCAACCAAGTTATTAAATGAAAAAAAACAACACCATTGTGAAATAAAATAAAGGAAAATGAAACTATGCATTTCTGATTATTTACAGATCTGATTATTTTAAGTAATAATATTCTTATTTATTGTATTATTAATATTCTTAAGAAGAGTATTACAAAAATGCGCGTAAATGCATGATTTCCTCGTTGAAGTTGAATCGAATTCGTTGGTTGGTATAAAAAACCACAGACGGGAACCGACCAGCACCCTAATTGCGTAACACAATATTACTCTAAATTTGAATCATTTTGAAACATATTGCTAATCAATTGCTCCATATGTTCGAAAAATATGTCTGCTCAACAACATAAATAACGCAATGAATGTTGTTGAACTGTCAAAATGAAACCCATTGCTACTGATAGTGTGTCACGCAATTACCCTGCTGATGCTGCGCCAAAATGCACTCGTTGTGGCATCATCCGGGTGGCACACATCTGTCACGTTTTGTTCAGGTCGCTCCCAAGCTCTATAGTATATCCATCTCTCTCTCAGCCAACTACTTACCGTTGCGCTACCGTGAAAGTTAAAAGTAAATCAACAAGATCTTTGGTGTTATGCTATTTATTAAAATGGTTTATCAGATAGGTAGGTTATTTTTAATTGTAGTATGTATACATTATGTACTTAAATTGACACAAATAATTCGATACATTGCATTTCAGCATTTACATAACCGTTAAGAGTTACTTTTAATTTTACTTCTGTTCCGATTTTAATGTTATATTTAACTGAACAACATTTATAAATTGAAGATTTTAAGTAATTGTTACTATTTTAAGTGATCAGAACCCTGATAATTAAGTAATGTTTACTTTTATTCTGTTTATTTTTGTATCGTTCTTTCTAACAACTAGTAGACTGTTTAGTACTAATATGTGGATAATGTTGTGAGTAGTGTATTTGTTACCTCTATTATTAAGTTCTGCTGTTTGTTCTCCCCAAGTAAATATATAAATATAAAACTGAAGTGTTAATCGAATTTTGCCACTGACTGTACCTAGATGGACATTATGAATTAATTAATTAATAGTATTTTTTGCTATGTATTTTCTGGTGTACGATAAAGTATATATACTTAAATAAATAAATAAAAATGTTAACAGTAAGGTAAGCTTTTCAGGAATGGAAGAAAAACTCCTGACATGATAAACAAAACACTTGCACGAGATGGTCCAATGAAAATCTTTAAAGTGATCGTATCAAAAGCCTTGTCTAAAAATACATTCCGATTTTGCAGCGAAATATAAAACAGATATAGATTTATAAAGAATTCCGATAACTTTTTCTTAACGTTTTATCGAATATTAAGTACCCACTAAATAAAACTAGTTTTGTCATCACATTTGTATCACTAATCACGTGAAAATATCGTGAACAAAGGAGTCAAGCAAGTTCATGATCGACATGTTTTTAAGCAAATGTCATGATAGATAAACGAGTTCCTGATATAAAAAATAGCTTCAATATTAATTATCCAATAAAGTATTAATTTGTGAAATATAAAGTGGATGAATGTTTTTGTAAAGATTCATCCACCTTATATTTTTATTTTTTTAGTATAAGTAGAAAATATAGCTGAAGAGTTTGTTTGAACGCGTTAATCTCTGGAAGTACCAGTAGGATTTGAAGACTTGTTTTTAATGTGATAGCCAAACTCTTGAGGAAGGTTACACTCTATTTAACCCCGCACTTAACGTAACTTAGGACCCGAGCAAAGAGAGAAAAAAGAAAGGCCAGAATTCCTTCTGGTTTTTCTTTTTCTCTTTCGCTAAGCAGACAAAATAGGTAACGGCGCAGGCCGCAGGGCACATATGGTTTAAAACTGCAGGGCGCAGATAGTTTAAGAATAAAAATTGAAAAGTCTGATTTCAATTTTGTGCCAAAAGATGGTTTTGTAGATTAATTTTAGGCAGAGGATAATTAAAAGATTTTTTTTAAGTGTGTTATGTAAACTCATCAAGTCGTCAAATAGACATCATTACCTACGTTGCGCTGGCTTCAAAATGAAAGTTTTTTTTTTTAAGTGGGTAGGTAAATAAATAAGAATCGCTCCCTTGCTCATGAGGAATTTAACTTAGATCACTTTATTTATTTTGCCATTACTTATGAATGTAGAGAAAGCAACGTGATCACAGTATACGAGTACTAAGGGCCATTTTATCAATCTTCCGATAACTTTTATTTGAAAGACATAATATATGACGGTCTGACATATTTTCTCCACAAAAACTGTCAAATGAAAATATTTATTCCTCAAATAAGAGTCACCTGACTATTGAAAACTCAGCCCTAAGTATAACTTTTTGGTCGTCACCTTTTTTGTACCTAC
The DNA here is from genome assembly GCA_949629135.1 of Eremobia ochroleuca. NCBI lineage: Eukaryota > Metazoa > Arthropoda > Insecta > Lepidoptera > Noctuidae > Eremobia > Eremobia ochroleuca. The sequence goes on along the minus strand of OX451386.1, from coordinate 5,854,568 downwards.
TTTAAGTTAAAAACATGAACCTTTTTTAAACAAGAATTGTTTACGGAACGAAAGAACCTGAATTTCAATAAAATGGGACTTCTTATCTAGGACCTCTTCTTCTTTTCTTCTTGTCTAAGAGTTCATTCCATTAAAATGTAATCTTAGCAAAATAAATGTATTCTGTATTAACGGTTTAAATAAATACACTTGGTTCTCTAGACACACCTCTTCCATTCAACACAATCCATGTCAATCATTACTGTCATTGTCATATTTACATGTGGACAACATTTCAATACTAATTAATATTGATATAATGGCGCCGATACACTTGTTCACAAACTAAACTAAATTTAAGTTCACTGCATATTTTTCTTTCTCTTTCATTGAGTGAAGAATAGAAGATAAATATTAGTTTACTCCTGTCATATTAGTGAGCGCCTGACGTAAATTAACGTATTTTTAGTCGATAGTCAATTTTTTAATCACGTCTAAGCTTGTCTATGGAGTATCTTAATTTGACAGGACTAAACTAATATTTATCCTCTGTCCTTTTCCTAATGAAATAGAAAGAAAAAGATGCACTGAACATAAATTTAGTTTAGTTTGTGAACAAGGTAATCGGCGCCTATGAGCACTTATTAAACACTAGCTGTTGCTTGCGACTTTGTCTGCGTGTGTTTTGTATGTTATCATTATTTAAATACAAATACCCAGGATGAAAAGAAGCCTTTGTTTTTTTACAGGTCCTAGGCTGGTGTGAAAGGTAACAGATATACATACAGAGTAACTTTCGTATTCACGAATCATCCCACGGGAACGAACCTACTACGTGTATAAAATAACATAAAATTCCTGCCATATACAACGTGTAACGTTAAATGCGCAAAACCTGAAAATACTTTGATCAGAATAACGAGCAGAATTAATTAAACCACTTTTTAATATAGGTCACATTTTTCAAAAAATCTTCATTAAAAACGTTGCCGTGTCTATTTATTAAAGGGTCAAGCAAGCCAATGTCAGCGCGGCGCAGCGGCCCGGTGGCGACTCCTCCCTCGGTAAAGCGTCGTCGCAGACGCAAGAAACGATCAGAATGGCCAGTAAAACAGCACATAAAACCTTTACAATTATTTTAATGACTTATTTTCGCTCTGAAATAGGTCAATTGAATTAACGTTACACGTTGTATAACCCAGGTCATGGTCTACCTGTGCGCCAAATTTCATCGAAATTCGTTCAGCCGTTAAAGCTCGAAAAGCCGAAGTCGTGAAAAGGTAATAGACAGACAGACAGACAGGCTGATAGACAGAGTTACTTTTGCATTTATAAGTATGGATAGATTGATGGATTAAGAAACACAAACTAACCTTGGAGTAGAAACAGAAGAAGATCGCGACAAATTCGGCTTCTTCTGTTTAAACAGCTTATGATTCCTCAAATCCATTTTTAAATTTCAAAATTTCACTAGAAAATAATTAAAAACAACACACAATGGACACAACCACTCACAAACCTCTGACACTGGCAACTAGCATATTAATTAGAACATACTATTGCAATCTAATTATCATAAAATTTCAGGTTTTAGCCTTAACGAAGTCGTTAGAAACGAATTGCATTATAACTTTGTTAGCAAATCTTACGCGTGTCGGCTATTCATATGAGTAAACGAGACGGGTGTAATACTGTCGAAACGAAGGAAAGAGACAGTGATGTGTCGCAACTTTGCGAAAATATGGGTTTTAGTTTTAACTATGTTTGGTTTTGCGGATTTATTGATGTGATTAAAGTTAATTTGATGGAGATCTTATGTCAGAAATGATCTCGCAAAAAAGATGAACGAATTAGGTCAATGACGGCAGAGGAAAAATGGTAAAAGAAAATTTTCAGCTCATGATTTTGAAAGATATTTCAATTATACCTACCTAATTTAAGAGGTTAGTGTAACTGCTTTAACAAACATTTGTCAATGTTATTAAAACGTGTTTATTGCTGACAATTAGCAATGCAAATATAATTTCGCAAAGGTCACCGGAAAAAATCAGTGGAACCTGTTTCTTTCAAAAGAAAAAAAAGCGACATGCCATATAAAATATTTCGTCAGTTATCAAAGAAAAAAAAAAATCAGGTTCACAGAAAAGTGCAACCCAAGTGCGCACAAAACATACGCGGTCAAAATGAGTTTTTTTTTTTATAACCGACGAACGTTTCCATTCCGAATCCATGGTTGTGCGTCGATGTCCGTGCTCCATGCCACCCTGTATTTTTGATAATAATCTTAAATTCACTAACAGAAAACGCACAGCCTAAACCGGAAAAGATTGAGTGCGGTATCAGCATGAAGTGGACCTCGGGCTCTTCTGATACACTGTTTGGTGTTGGCACCAAGTTCGCGATGGATTCTGATGCTTCGCTGCATGCCAAGATTAACAACAAATCTCTCATTGGTCTTGGATACCAACAGAGACTGCGCCCTGGCATCGTCTTGACGCTGTCGGCGGCTATCGACGGCCAGAACTTCAACGCTGGCGGACACAAAGTGGGCGTCGCTCTTGAGCTCGAACCCTAAGTACTCGGAGGCGCTTCGGCTTTTAGTCTTGTAGATAATACATAATGCCACATTTACTGTTATTTAACAATAACAGAAAAGGAAGCGTAACTATCAATCAATTTATCAAACAGTATCTTCAAGTGTTCTCTGTATAGTGTATTCTGCGTTCAAAACGCAACAATAAAATTGTCATACACCTAACTTCGTCTTTGTAAATGCATGTTTGCGCCGTCAGTCAATCTTATAATTTCTATTTCAAGGCGGCGGACGCTTTTTTCCTCGAAATGTTATTATTAGAGTTCTTAATGTATTATGTATTAGCACGCGACGTTTATGCATCCCTGTTTTGCAAAATATCAATACAAACCGACATTACGTCACCCATGCCAGTTGTAAATAAGCACCTATGGTGTATTATCTTATCTTATTAAATAAACCGCGCTGGGTCCAAAAGTATGAAATTTTGCTCAGTGCGTACTTTCCTTATTTATAAGGAACTAGCCTTATTTAACGAAACTAAGCACTGAGCAAGGGTTCTTGAAAATGCATCCCCCTAAAGGGGTTAATGAATGTTTTGTCATTTTGGAATTTTGGCAATTATGACCATGAGAAATCCTATCGGGTGCAAGCCTTGTACAGTAATTAACTTCTCACAAGTTATTTATTTCTAAACAAACGAAATCTTTAGCTTTATTATTGACTCTGTTTTTTTGAACGCGTAAATCTCTGGAACTGCCAGTCGGATTAAAAAAAAAATTGTATTTGATAACCCAAATATTGAGGGAGGCTATAGGCAATTTTACATTACGGTACGACCCTTAGGATGCGAGAAGATCTCAGAAAGAATGTTAAGCGAAAACAAAATACTAGCGCGGGTGGGCGATGCGATGCGACAGGGTGAGTCGGGGGAACAAGAAATTTCACGCGGGCAGAAGCTAGTGTTTTTAGTAAAATGATACCTAAGTAGCCAGATTACTTTTCAAAGGGACCGCGCCGTCTTGCACACTGTGCACAGTTCACATTTGGTTTGAAATGTATCAAGTTATGCAGCGATACAACTTAATTGAAAAGTAGGAAGAGCGCGTGAGTCGATCTGAGAGATCTAAGGCCATGACTTTAGTGCAGCGGGATGAATTAAATTAATAATTTACTGCCATTTAAATTAATCTTATGACACCGTATTGACGGTTTTGGCAATAATAATGACAAGTTAATTGCTCAGTGATTTTGATTTCTAGATTAAATTTTAAATTAAACTCGCATTAAAAGTCTTAAAAGGTGATAATCTATATCATCATAACCTGCCTAGCCTTTTCCCAACTATGTTGGGTACGGCAGTCTAACCGGATGCAGCTGAATACTAGTATTTTACATGGAGCGACTGCCTATCTGACCTACAAAACCTCTAATTAAGTAGTACAAAACCTATAATAAAGTAGTACAAAACCTCTAATAAACTAGTACAGACGCCAGCACATCAAGCTACTACAATCTGTCATGTGTCTTTAATAGATTTTCAACTTTAACGCCAAGACTTAAGATTCAAAGTTGATTGGGAAAATTTTACAGTTTCGGGTAGCTTGATGTGTTGAAGTCTGTAAAAAACCTCTAATAAAGCCAGAAACTCAAACCTGAACATATCATAGCATCGCAAATAAATAATAATAATAATAAATTAAATTTTATTCGAAAACATCCATCTATTTCTTACTAAACTTCAACTGTATCCGACGATCCTGGTTACTTATCTCTTTTGGTGAGTGTACAAATCACTACCAAATCGCTGCCTCTTCCGCTTTTCCCACTCTAACCTCACCCTTACCTAACAAATAGAAGTTAACTGGCGATCCACGTCACTGATACACGTCGGCGAGCGCTTTACCGTGCTCCGTGTGACGCGCAGTTTAATGTGACCATGCGTTTAGAATATCCTACAACTAGGTACAGTTACCGTCGCAAATACAAACGTTATCGCACAAATAACTGTTGCTACGTACGAAATATGAATCTGTGAGATTTTCGAGACGATTTTCCTTGAAGGGTTCGCGGAATTGTAAGTTAAGTCATGGATTTAGACTTCGTAGATAATTACAGTTGTACACATTTTTTTCCGTGGGGAAATTTTCATGGATAACCTCCGTCTGGGGAGATCGGACGATTATGTCGACTCCTACCGTCTAAAACCCTACTATTCCTTTTATTACCATGACTTGGGGGCCCGGGAGATACCTGTACATTCGTTGCACCTCCGGTTGGTATCAGCCCGCTGCTGGACTCATCAACCTGGATCAGAGTAAATTATTGACGACTTTTAAGAAAACATGTGTCTGTGGAGAACGTTGTTGGTTGCACATATGTATAACTCCTTATATTCTATTTACTTGTAATATAACGTAACGTGTAACGTGTAATTGTTTGTTCTTCAGAATAAATAAAAAAAAAGACATAATTCTACAGGATGTCCCTGGAAGTATGGATCAAATCGAATAGGGGCGTGGGCAAGGTCATTTCCAAAGTTTTTAACTCTGAGAATTTCGGTGATTTTTTTTACGGTTCATAAATTACTATCAATTTTTGTTTTTTTCGATCACTTCGCATAAAGCTCAAAGAAAAAAAAACATAAAAAAGAACTATCCGGGCTATCAATTCAATTTTTTCAAGTCGTTGTAGAACAGTGGAACTTTCCTATGGTATTTCTTTTACGCAGCTTGAAAACATGTGTTCAATAAGAAAAAACATTTCTTTCAAAGGCTACGTACTGGCAAAAATTTTATTCAATTTTTGAACATAAATTTCATTCAATTGCACCGAATTTCTCAGGGTTAAAACGTTTGGAAATGACCTTGGTCACGCCCCTATTCAGTTTGATCCATATTTCCAGGGACACCCTGTATATTTGCTTTGGACTTACAAGTTTGGTTTATTTTAATTTGACATCTAATAAGTACATTCTTGCGTCCTAAACGCGCCATATCTTTTACTTTTTTTATTTTTCAGCTAAATGAGCATACTTTCACGGCTGAAAAGATTGTTTTTTGTCGAAAAGAGAAACGTTTAATGGAATTCTTATAAATAGCAAATTTGGCTTTGTAATTTACGTTTACTATATTTCAATTAACTATTGCACAACGTTAATAGTTCGGCCTCAGTTCACTAAATTATTTGGTAATTTTTGCGTGTATTTATGATTTATTCACTAGGTGAAGGTGTAACTTTGATTTTTATACTAACAGTGTTAAAATAAAAATGATCTAAATATTTTGCGGTATTTTTTATGATTATTACATACAGAATATAAACTACGCTTGTTATTTTGTGGCAAAATAAATAACTACTATAGAATTAAAAATACTCTTTACTACCCTTATTATGATACCTACTTTATTGAACATAGCATTGTGGAAATTATAACTCCAAAACAAAATAACATAAACTCACGCCTTGTTCCCATGGGGGTAGGCAAAAACTACAGAACACCCCCTGCTACGATCCTTGCATACTCCTTTTGCTTTGTTTACTTTCGTACAGACGCCAGCACATCAACCTACCCAAAACTGTCAGATTTTCCCAATCAACTTTGAACCTTATGCTTTAGCGATAAAGTTGAAAATCTACTAAAGAAATCTGACAGACAGACTGTAGTAGCTTGATGTGCTGGCGTCTGTACATTTGGTACTTGATAGACTTTTTTCTGCCTCAAACAAATTAAAACGATGAAATAAATACCTACCAAAGATGTTCCAATCGGAATTAATTAGGGGAACCCTTAATAAAATCAGAGTTTTTGCTAGTCTAGCCTAGAGCACTAAAACATGTTTGTATATAAGATGCAGTTCGAAATATCAAGCAGCTGCTAAATACACACGAACCTATATCTCCTTGACAACAGTTGTCAAGGGCATCTCAACTTGATGGAGGTAAATATGTTAAGTTTTTTTTCAAATGTTTTTCCTTCTTATTGCTTAGCGCCAAAACAAAAAAAAGAAAAAAACAAAATGATTCCGTTAAGTACCCACAGGTATTTTAAAGGATCGAGGACATAACGTCATTAGCACAGTTCTTACATTGTCTCTTTTTTCTCCACAACTGTGACTGCGTTCTACTAAAATTATAAGATACCTAGTCTAATATAATATATAGTAGTTTATAGCCAGTTTTATTCTTTATATTTATTGTGCTGCAAAACGTTAACCTTGGACAGGTAAAATAAAAAAATCCTATAGAAAAAAGGAAGTTCAGTTTATCTACTTTTGCGTCGAAATCGCAAAAGTTTCCCGAATTCGAAAATTTTTCGGGAAACTTGTGCAATTTTTTTTTCATAAAAACTTATTCAGACTATTACGAATATTTTAAAATAAAGTATAGCCAAATCGGTCCAGACGTTCTCACAGAGCAGTATATCTTTTTTATTTTATATAGATTTCTACTAAAATCTCGATGTGGCTTGCGTATTATCAGCCTATGTTAATATTATTCTAGTTTTCTAGATCTTTCAAAGAATTAACGGGTGGTTGTTGCTAAAAAAAACCAAAACCAATACCTATTTATTATGTTACTAGACATTTTCATATTACTCTAATATTTGTTTTATGTTTTTTCACTTTAATTCGTCGCCTCACACTAAGAATTTTTCTTCGACTTCTTTTGTCTCACATTTTCCCTATACTACATTTGGCACTTTAACAATTACCTTTGCTACTTAAAAATATTATTATCGATACTTTTGAAACAGTAACATACAAACAAAACTTGGGCAGTAACTGGAGGGCGTGACGATTCGGTACCGCACCGTTATCGCGCGCGCGTTGTGCATACGTAATGCGACCATTGATAGGTGACTATTGAAAGTAAATGTACTGCGTATAGCATAGGTACTTGGATTTTTTGTGAACGGGAATTCGAAATTTATTTTTGTGAAGAAAGGATAATAAATGTAGAGTGGAACAGTGGCTTACGATACAGGATAACTTAGCGAGGAAACTTAGACTATACACAGTGTAACTTAAATAACGCACAATCTCTTAAGGGGTCATTGTACTCATCATTATGAACAACTTTTACTATGCGACCAAACCTGATATTACGAAAAAAAATCAGCTGTTCCCTACATTTTGACGAGTTATGCGAACATAAATGTAGGGAACAGCTGATTTTTTTTATTTTCACAATTTCAGGTTTGGTCCCATAGTAGAAGTTGTTCATAATGATGAGTACAATGACCCCTAAAGAGTATGTGCGTTATTTAAGTTACACCTTGTATATTCTAAAATTATTAGCATGTGGTACTAAACCAGCATCTTGATCAATTCTTCTTCAAATAGGAAAACCTTTGTTAGCGTTGGTTTGGTGCAATAACAAACTTATTTAAGGCTATCAGCAGGTTTGCATCAGAGTCGTCAAAAAATTACCCTATTGGAAAACCCTAGCTTATTTCCAAACTAGGGTTTTCCAAGAAGGTGTTTTTTTTTTAAAACATGCCTCAAAGTAACCAGGACTTCCCAAAACCATACAACAACATACGAACTATAAGTACGGTACACAAGGTGCTTTAACATCTGTCATTAATTTAAAAATTGCTTTAAAAATTTCTTCAATACCGTTGTGGGATTTTTTTTTCCAGTCACTTGACTTACAATCAGCAATGACCTTGATTAACGTACTTTCCTCCTATAGCATGAATAAGTGCAGATCACAGTCATGTACCTAATTACTTATTAAGCATTACCTCAACCGATGACATTACTGTGAGTTATTTACAATGGGAACCATAGCAAAGAATGTCGCCGATGTATGAGCTCATAACACACATAGCGTTACAGTGATGTGTTGAGAAAATAGGCATTGTAAGTGGAACACTTATTAATAAAGACATGATTTATCATATATACGTCTGTCGAAGATATGACTGATAGCTCAACGTCAAAGTACAGGCTGTCCTGTGGTGAGTACATTGTAGGTAGACGATATAATTGTTGAAGGCAATCTGGCATAAAATTATTAGAAACTAGCATCCGCCCGCAACTTCGTTTGCGTAGAATTCGGAATTCACGCCGTTTAAATCCTATTACCCGTTCTCCCGTAGGATTGAAGCATTTTCCTGCGGTAGCCTATGTTCATCAAGGATAATGTCGGCTTCTAATGGTGAAACAATTTTTCAAATCGGTCCAGTAGTTTCGGAACCTATTCAATACAAACAAACAATCAAATCTTTCCTCTTTATAATATAAGTGATTACTAGCTTCTGCCTTCGTGAAATTTCTTGTTTTAACATAAAATACATCCTCATTTAATATGACACCCAGTAATACTGTAGCTTCTCATTAGTGAAAGATTTTTAGAATAGGATCAACCGATCCGAAGATTACTCCCTAAATATAACATTTTATTCACAAATATTACCTCTTTCTAATATTATAGTTGAAAATCCTTATGCAGACTCTTCAAACTATGTCCTAAGAAGATACAGAGAAGTTATTAATTGTACTAAAGTAAATATTGTTCGTAATATATAATTTAATAAACGTTTTACATGTGTACCAATAAGATAAATATGATAATTAAGTGTTTATTTAATAAATTATTGCTATCTCCAATCGCCTGAAACACAGGATTACCTAGTTCAGGCACAAACAAAAAATGGTGAACTTGACATAGATTTAAGAAAAACTGTATTTAGCGTTAGTCCTTATATTATTGAATAAATTTTATTATTATTATTATTATATTATTATTATTATAGCTTACTCGTAGATGATACCTACTGATAATGCTTTTAGCGACTATGAATAGGAAGGAGGTCTTAATAAGGTTGATAATGATAAAAGAACGAAGAACGAACGAACTAGTTCTGGAGTAAAAGAACTGGGAATATGTTCCGTTTGGCTAGATGCGAATGACAAAGGACACCTTTTTGATAAGAGATACGAAATTTTTTGAAAAGAAGAAAAGCCTTCTTAATGATAATGCTTTAATTATTTATATTTACGTTTCATAAAGTAGTCCGTAATAAAATGTTGATGGATGGAGAGGGAGAGGAAAGCCAAAGAAAAGATGGATGGATTGCGTGAGGTATGATGTGAAAGAGAAGTGAGTGAATAATATAGTATAGTAAAGAATGGAAGAAGAAAACGTGTTGCACCGACCCCAAGTAATTAAGAAAAAGGACAGGAAGATGATGACGTCCGTAATAAAAATAGTGAGCATCCACTACGTCACATAATTGTAGAAAGAAAAAAGTGTATTATAAAACAAAGTCTCCAATATCATGTTTTAATTCAAACCACTTCATTGTAACATCTCTAGTACCTACAACATGTACCTAATGAAGTTGCTCCACTGACCTTTAAGTAGTACCTACATATCTACTTCCATTTTTATCAGCAATGAATTAACTCCTACTTTGTCGCCTACAGATTTTTAACTTGCCATTTCGGATCGCGTGGAGAGATCAGTTCGAATAAAAAAACATTGATTGTACTTTTAGTAGGGCGACATGTTGTATCTGTCGTGTCGTCTAGATAAATGATTGTATCAATTGTGATACACGCAAGTGATTAATCTTGATGAGAGTCTTCTGCGACTAATAAATCTGGTAGTCCTTTGTCAAGGACATTTTTTTCTTTTCAGAAATGTGTAACACGTTTATCGGGATGCAAATAAATTACAACCTTCTTAGATAAATACTTGGAACCTGTATGATTAGCGTATTTAAAAAAAGGTGACTATCTTTATGAAGACGTATCAGTATCACAAGTGCGTAAAACACTTTCTTTTGCAACCCGAAGGATTTCTTTTAATCTATTGCTTGAAAACGGTTAATGAAACCATCGTGAGGAAACTGAAATCATGTTCTAGATCCAAATAATCAAAGCATGTGACATTCGTCAACTCGCTCTGGCGTGGTGCGTGGTGGATTATGGCCCACTTCTGGAAGTGGGCTATTATCGCTGCATTACTGGGACACAGGCCTCCTCTCTATTCTCACAGAGTGTTCCCAGTAGTGGGAACATTATAGGCTGATTATGTTTGAGAAATTCATCTGCTCGTGAACTTATACAACGATCAGAATAACGAGCAGAATTAATTGAACCACTTTTTAATATAGGTCACATTTTTCAAAAAAATCTTCATTAAAATCCTTGCCGTGTCTATTTATTAATAGGCCAAGCAACCCAATGTCAGCGCGGCGCAGCGGCCCGGTGACGACTCCTCCCTCGATAAAGCGTCGTCACAGACGCAAGAAACGATCAGAATGGCCAGTAAAACTAAAACAGCACATAAAACCTTTACAATTTTTTTAATTACTTATTTTCTTCTCTGAAATAGGTCAATTGAATTAAAAATCAGTTGGGGTGTCTGAGGTTTTGCGCATTTAACGTTACACGTTGTATAACACAATTAATGTTGTTGAATAGTCCACGCTAAAGGCTTTGCTATTGTTAGTGTGTTACGCAATTACCTCGCTGGTTCAGAAAGATACAAATTTATCTGAGCTAAGAAGTGCAAAGGGTCGTTCAAAAAAAAAAAAAACTAAATCTAGATCGTTGAAAAACCTTCTAGACCTCAATGTCCTGTTAGCTATCGCCTCATTTTTAAATTTAACACAAATTTCACCTGATTGCCATGCACGAGGCATATTGACACGTGATTGTGTGTGTGTGCGTATGCTTGTCACGTCATCAAACGTCACGATACACACACAGAGTTAGATAAGATTCCATTTTGTAACGAACGTCACTTGACCATCAATGTTTTGTTTGTTCTTTGGTTAAATATTATATGAAAAATGAATATTGACGTTGATAACTCAATTTAAAATTCTTACACTAACTGATATTATAAATGCATCGTATTTTTTTTGTGCTAATTCAGTTGTATATTTTCCTATATCAAGTTTTTCAATCAACACAACACCCAAATCATCAACATTCATCCGTTCTTCACATGCATCAGTTATTCTATTCAATTGTTTTTATCACCAATAGAATTTACGATTCCCTTCGTAAAACCGCAGTTGCACTCGTCTACGCGACTTTACTTCAAAGTACAGTCAAACACACAAGCCGTTCCCCGAACTATCTGGACATATGACTTTATTATTCCGAGTGCATCGGTGCATCGATATCGGAGGGCTCTTCCCTTTGGCGGCCATTTTTGTGACACCACAGGTACTTCCTTAGTAGCTAGTGTTACCATTATTCTGAGAAAAAGTGATAAGTACCTGAAACAAATAAAGGGAGTTCATTAGTATTTTGTTGACAAACTTGCAGTGATTGACGTTTATTGCAGAGCACTAAATGTTTATAAATTTACTATAGTCTAGTATGTCATCGATGTATTAATGACAACAAAGTAGGTAAGTTGATTTGATAACGGTTACTCTGAATAAAACCAGCGGAATCTTTCAATTTAGTACTAAAAAATCCTGCAACTACGAAAAATGGAACCGTAAACGTATACAGATATCATAACAAAAGAAAAAGTAAAACAGAAAAGTCGTATGATAATATAAATCATCAAAATGTCGTACCTACAAAAACATCAATCGTTACACAATGCTAATAAAAACAGAACGCAGTTGATAGCCGTAAATCCTTCATAATATATTATTATGCAACGAAGTATCATAACGAAATTATGTTCATGAATCGATCAGAAGATACTTTCACCGAAGCACAGGCACGCATTTGGTGTGGGGTGTATGACAACCGATTATAAAAATGCTTATGTAATTCGGAACATGGCCTACGGTGCTAAAGAATGCAAGACTAGAGACCATGAAAACAGTCAATGTAGTTAATAATGCACATTTTGCTGTAGATACTATTTGAGATAATATTTTTTTGCAATATTAAATAGTTAGGTTATCCTTCTATTGTGTATTTGACTTGAAGTTAGCTACTAAAAGCATTTAGCTGATCAATATCTGGACAAATGAAGACAAGATAACAAGACATATCTTATAAACATTAACGTCACCCAAATCCTTGCCTGTAACAGCAACAAAATTGACGCTTCATCTATAAACCGGCCAATTTGAGATAAATAGCTTATCGTACACCCGAAAACAGTTATCAGGTATCATCTCAAACTATCCACTTGTTAATTTTTTTTTTCTCATAATGGTGTCCATCACGCGTCACGCCTGGCTATCGAATGATTTATTAAGGGCCCTTATCAATCAATTATACACTTTGTGTCTGTCAGAATAGGGTTTGAATTCAATTGTTAAATTTCCGGTTAGATGTTTTCGTATAATAGTTCGATAAGTTTGACGTGTGAGATCAATCGGGCCGTGAAAGCTGGTTCGATTTCTTTTGGGTTATTTAAAATTATTGCGGCTATGATTATGTTGATGCTTTTCTCACATCCTAATCTTGAAACAGCCACTACCGTTGCATGGGAGAACTCATGATTATAAATAACTCTCTGCCTAACCTTTCAAGGATTACAGGCGTGATGTTTTGGTGTGTGCACACTCTCATCTCTCATCTTTCACCACGCCTTTTACAAAATCCCCATCTCAGTGCTCATTTTTAGAGTTCCGTAGTCAACAAGGAACCCTTATAGTTTCGCCATGTCCGTCTGTCCGTCCGTAGCTTAGCTCAGAGACCCTTAGTAATGAAAGCTATGATTTGGCATGGATAAACATATTAATCACGCCGACAAAGCGGTAAAATAAAATCATGCAAAAAAAACATTTCTTAGGGTTCCTCCTGTACACGCAAAGTGAGGATGTTTTTTTTGTGTTGTCTATCCCATGGTGTGGGGTCTCGTTGGATAGGGTATACAAAAATATTACGAGTGTGAAAACCATTATTCGATTCAGGGATCCCGTTTGTGAAATATTAAGCTTTAAAGTACTAATTTTTGTTAGAAAGTAAGTTTTACAAGTTTACGAGTAATAGTCGACCAACTTACATTTGCGGTTGAAATGTATGGGCGAAATTGATTTTCAACTACAATGTTAAGTTTGTTCTTGGGATAAATTCATCATGCGTGGTCCGACACGTACTTGGCCCGTTTTATTTTCTGATAATTCTCTAAGCTTCACCATAGAAACCATTCATCACAATCCCAAAAAGGTACTTTCTTTCATCACGAGCTGTGTCCTCAATTCCAACAATAGCATCATCGTTCCGAATCATTCCCACCGCAGTCACGTCGATCATGACCCGAGTTTGGTTCCGGCGTCCACTTCCTCTATATTTATTGACATTACTTAATATATCATTGATTATTGAGTCATCAATTATTAGGTGAAATGCCATGCAGAAATGTATTATTACGTGACTATATTGTATGGTTCTGTGATTATAGTTTTGTAATCAGCACGCTAATTGCGTAACACACTATTACTCTCAATTTGAATCATTTTGAAGCATATTGCTAATCCATTGCTCTATATGTTCGAAAAATGTGTCTGCTCAACAACGTACATAACGCAATGAATGTTGCTGCACTGTCAAAATGAAACCCATTGCTACTGATAGTGTGTTACGCAATTACCCCGCAGACAGCTAATAAGTATTAGGTAGTTAGTATATAGACACTTCGACGTTGTATTATTGGTGCTTATAGGTTTTCTATCTTCATTCATTATATTCCAGGATTCATGAGTGGAGGCAAAGATACAGAAAGTATACAATAATAGTTATTTATGCAACTGTTGTATAATAAGGGGTATTAAAAAACGAATGTGTGATAATAGTATCACATGAGTGTTTTAATACCTGATTATGTACATACTTACAAGACTTTATCTACACCCATGATATGAATCCTTTATAAATGGTTCTGAAACCATAGGGTGTTGGAAGAATTCTATGTAAATTCATGGAAAGTTTAATTGCTGAGTATCTAATACAATGTATTATTTTTTTTCAATACTAATATCGAACAAAAATGGCGGAATACGACATGAATTCGAATAACCTATGAGTTTTTTTTTTAAATTACGGCGCTATCTTAGTGAAGCGCGCGTGCATGACAATGTTCTTTTTTTAAATTCATAAAGATACCACGAATTGAGTAGTGAGAATGTGACTGTTTGATGAGTAAGGAAGGGATCGAAAAGCAAATGAGTTGCATAATGAAATTTAGTACAACATTATAACACTAGTTTGGATGATATTATGGTTACTATGACACTGGTTGTTTTGATGTTGACAATAAGTTTCAGAAACTTTTATAGAGGATTTATAATATGGGTGTAGATGAATATATTTAAAATCTGAAGATTTGCTTGCCCGTATTTGAATTGGATTAAACGTCAAGGAATGATCTACATCCGAACACATTGACTTCTAAGATCCTTCTTGTCTAAAGGATTCCAAAGTATTGAATTAAGTTGACATGCTTTTCCCATCAAAATATGGAGAAGAATGACCATTCCTAGTTTTACTATATCTTTAAAAAAATGCCGCATTTCACGCTGGGTACTTACGGTATTGTTAGAGTTTAATATTATTAATAAAACATCAGCGCATGTCACTGACGCAACTCTCCCGACAGACGGCCAGACAAACTAATCCCTCACTGACAAATCGGCCGCCCGTCTCAAAGCCGATTAATAAATCATTTTGAACGGTTTTTGGTATGAAAAAAGAAAAATAGAAGAACCATTTTGTTTATACAAATATACTTTTTGATTATACATTTCTATTGGATAGTGAAAGAATAGATGCTTGTTTCTTTTTAAGAATGAATGATGTTTTTCTAATTGTGGTTTCAACTGGAAAATAGTCAGTACTTTTTATCCTCTTTTCATCATTCATCCTTACCTAAAACGGCTGAATTGCCATCTTTTTATCATAACCAAAATTTGGACCATCGTGACTTTTCACAGCACGTCATAACCGATAAGCCAAAAGCGTGTTTAACTCAAAACTATAATGTCATAAGTCAATATTATGTCACAAATGATTCACAGACAGAATTAGGTACAGTCGCGGATTGCGTAAGGATGCACCTTTCACCTGTATATGCAGTTCTTCGTGACAGTACCGACTGTTATTACAGTTAGGTACTCTCAGGTCTGATGTTAGATAGGATTTTGTGAAATGAAACTTATTGAAATGTAGAACTTTTTTGCATATAATTTTGCCATGATTTATCTTGTTGTTTAGATTATTATAAAAATATATGGATCTTGCGTAATGCTGAACATTTACTATGATAAATTAAGCAATTTTAAATTGCAAAAATGGAGACTAACTTTGAATTTTCATTAAGATTCCGATTTATCTTACCGGTAGCAGAATTCAGAAGATTGTACAAATATTGAATAATATACTCGTACATTCACATATTGGACTCCAACCTCAAAATACTAAGTAAATGGGACTGTCTCCACAATATCCAAAGAAAAAACTCTAAAATAGCTCCACAAAGCACTACATTTTTGTGCATCCCAAAATCTTCACAGTAAGTAAATCACAATAGCTTTCTTCAAAAGGATGAAAGTGTCGACACAATTGAACACGAGCGCGTCGTGTCGACACAGTGCACAGTGGGAACTACGGACCGTTTGAAAAAAGAATCTGTCGTGACCAAGTGTCACACTTTGTGTCATTTTTTGCCGGTCATCAGGTCGAGATCTGTCTCAATGTGCAGTAGTGGTATAATTTCTCTTCAATTGTGCTATTATTTTACGTATAAACTATTTCGATTAGCGAATTGCCAACCTTCAAATTAATTTAACCTGTTAACCGGGCGGGACGTATAAATACGTCAAACTTAAACAGTAGCGTGTACGGAATTCCCCGGTTAACAGGTTAAATTATTAAATTAGATTAGAATTAGTCATTCTAAAATATAGAATACAATCGAAACTTCAAATATATTTTATTTATTAACCTGTTAACCGGGGAATTCCGTACACGCTACTGTTTAAGTTTGACGTATTTATAGGTCCCGCCCGGTTAACAGGTTAATATTTTTTCTTAACAATTCAATCAACTTTTTAATGTAATTTTGACGCATTATATTGCACTATTATACGCATGTTAAACAAGCCAAGAAAATATTTACGTACCTACCGACATTTAAATTCGCAATAAAATAATAATTACCGCTTAGGTACATATTTTTAGACTTTCTTGTTTTACGATCTTGGAACTTCATATCCAATTTGTACTCTATAACTTCGTGATTAGCGTTTGAAATTATTTGCACATGATCGTTACGGTCTATGCGCGCATACAACACGACATTTGTATTTCGACGTGAATTTCTCGACTTTTCTCTTACTTTCCAAGTTGAATAACCGTGGTTAGCGCATCTCACATAACTAAGTCAATATGAATATTTATGTCAAATTATTTTTATACGAATATTATGTCACGATTATGTGCGATTTCAATGTATTTTTTTACGAAATTTATGTCACGATATGAACTCATCATTTATGTGGTATAATTTGCGGTTTTAATGTGCAAATTAATTCTTGTGTTGATTTATTGGCAAATTAGTCATCTTTGCCGGTAATGGCCGTGTTGTACAGCTACACGGAGAGAAAAATCTTAGAAAAAATTCTGTGTTGTCTCATAATCTGAGTGCATTTGAATGGTAATGGAAAAATTACCATGCTAGCACAGTAAAAATTCTTATGCTGTACAGTAAAATTTATTGGACAAATAGTGAATTTTTCCCAATCTTACTCAGAAAATTTCCTGTAGATGTCACTTGCACTCACTACGAGAACAGTAATTTTTCTAAGAATTTTCTCATCATGTAGAGGTCCTCTTGTTTATTGATTCCAGAAACGTATCGAATTGTTTTAATTTATTAGTGGATCCCAAATAGCAAGAAACGACTACGCGGCAGGCCCAGAAAGGGATGGCGTGATGAGCTGGACTCCTTCTTCAAGGATTGACAGGCCTTTTAGTCTAGTGGTCAGTGGCCCTGACTGCTATACACAAGGTCGTGGGTTCGATTCCCACCCAGGACAAATGTTTGTGTGATGAGCACGATCATTCGTTCTGTGTCTGGGTGTAATTTATCTATAATATGTATGTATTTAGAAATATATATGTATGTTTATCAGTTGTCTAGTACCCATAGCACAAGCTCTGCTTAGTTTGGGACTAGATGGCGTTGTGTGAAAGTTGTGGAATATTATATTATTATTATATTATATTGGCCCACAATCGCAGTAGACCGGGAAAAGTGGAAAGAGGGTAGAGAGGCGTTTGCCCTGCAGTGAAACAACACACGACTTATAATGAAAATCCTTAGATAGTATAAAAAAAAGTCGCCGAAACATCTGTACGCACATAACTTCCGAATAAGGCTCAACACACACCAAAAGAGCATCGAAGCGCAGCGAAGCGGAGCGCAGTTTCAGTGTCACATGAATTTTAACTTTATTTTCATTACTATAATACTTATTATCGCATGAGAAACATTCGCTCGAGGATTCCAGCGACTTCTTGAGCAGTCACGGGAATCCACGCGCCTTCTCTACCGAGCGGGTAGCTGCGCTTCGCTGCCCTTCGCCGCTCTTTCGGTGTGAGTTGACCCTAACTGCACTAAATTGGATATTTTTTTTGTTGTGTTCGGTATTTCCAGGACAAGGTTTGTATGAAAGAAACTTTCGGAAATTTGAAAAAAGCATTGCACCCGTGCGAAGCTGGGGCGGGCGGCTAGTAAAAAATAAAGTCCTAATATTACACCCCCCCCCCCCCTCCTCACAATACTATTCTGTTGCCTACATTTTTTAAAGATATTGCACAAATAAATCTTTTATTTTCAATATGTCGTTACGGGTAGTCAGAAGCCCGAAAGTCTGACAACCAGTCTTATCTAGGGGTATCGTATTACCTAGTAACTGGGTTGTGGAGGTCAGATAGGCAGTCGCTCCATGTAAAATACTGGTATTGAGCTGCATCCGGTCAGACTGGAAGCCGACCCCAACATAGTTGGGAAAAGGCTAGGCAGATGATGATTTTCAATATGTATGTCTGGTAAATTCTAAAGCCACAAACCTACAACCATTCTTTTAGATTGTGATTAATAGTTTCCTCGTATGAGATATTTATTACTTTGGGCATCGCTTTTTACCGAGTAATATTTTTCACACTGACTATTTTGCGAATAATTATCCATACGATGTTAGTCCAATCACAATACAAATTAAACCACAGTGCATCAACTAGTAATCTGGACTCATCAGATACAGTATGTCAAGGCGGCTATCATACATCACCGTAACCGCAGTCTAACCTTTGAATCTAGAACATCTGAATATAATAACGTACTACAATCACTTTTACATGCAAATAGTTAGATCTAAAGTGTGGTCTGGAATTGTTTTGTCTTTCAGTCATTTAAAAAAAGGAATGTGAAGAGCAAAGAATTCATTTTTTCGGATTTCAATTATTTTATTTTGTGAAATAATTATTTAATTTATTTGCATTGGCAACATTTTTGGTTGGTGACATTTGTGTGACACTTTTCAACTGGATTTTGTAGCACAACCTTTTATGAGCCTTGACAAGTTGAAAGCGTATAATTTCGTGTTTTATTTAAAAACTTTAGTAGCTACAAAATACACATAAATCCCCTGACGTAAATTTATCTAATTTTAGTAGGCAAGCTTTTAATCGTCATCTAAGCTTGTACGGAGATTAATTTGACAGGACTAAACTAAAATTTATCTTCTGTCCTGTTCTTGCTGAAATAGAAAAAAAAAAAGATGCACTGAGCTTAAATTTAGTATAGTTTGTGAACAAGTGAAACGGCTCCATTATTCTTATTTTTAGTTGAAGAACAACCATTTTGTTTTCGAAATTTAGAAACATTTGTATTGATGTATTTCTTTCACATTTTGGAACGGACGTATTTAACTCTATAAACGTTACCGGAAATATATAGATGGTTACGAAAGAAACACATTGACATTTAAAAAGTTATAATCATTTATGAACCCCAGTTTTATTATGACTTTAGGCCATTCTGAAGACACGAATATTTCATTTAAATATTCAAATAAAAATATGTAATATAGTCAAGAACGGCTTTTATTTTTATGCATTTAGACTCGTCCGTCATTATTTCACTAACTAAATATACAATCAATTAATTTGTAATGCTCACGCATGCAACCACTACTAAAACGTGACAACGAACTGACGGAAGTGACTTTTACAAACCAGCTGACTATTTGACCAATACTGGGCCAAATGCTGGCATACAAAACACATAAAAAATCGTATCGCACTCAGCCAATAAATAAATAGGTCCAACATTGGTTCCAATATAAGCATATTAATTAAAAAATATCCGATAGTAGCATTCCATTTTACTGGCGACCGGAGGCCGCGACAAAGGTCGTCAGGTGTTGCCAAAATAAGAATAACGAGTTCTTAATGTCACACAGACATAAAATTGTTCGATTCATTTGAACGGCGAACCGTACCGGTGTGTGACACCTAGCAACAATTTTATTTTGAATTAAGAACTTTTTTTTTATTATTATTAAATTAGTTTATTAGTTGGCTTGGCTAGTAATCCTGTTTCGAATAATCAAATAATGCTTTTGTTGACGAATAAGAATGCTCTTCTATAGGTCTACAAGGTGTAACTTAAATAACGCACAACCTCTTAAGGGCTCATTGTACTCATCATTATGAACAACTTTTACTATGGGACCAAACCGAAAATCGCGAAAAAAAAATCAGCTGTTCCCTACATTTTGACGAGTTATGCGAACATAAATGTAGGGAACAGCTGATTTTTTTTTCACGATTTCCGGTTTGGTCCCATAGTAAAAGTTGTTCATAATGATGAGTACAATGACCCCTTAAGAGGTTGTGCGTTATTTAAGTTACAACTTGTATATGTAATCCTATTCCTTTACTTTTAGTATGTAACCGACAAAACTCCGTCACCGACCGATTTCTACTCTTACTCCTTCACAGCGCACGCGGAGCGGTTGTGGAATTCACTACCGCCTGATATTGGGGACTGCCAAACTGTTGCAGTTTTTAAAAGAAGAGTAAAAGAACACCCATCTATCCACTTCATCATAGTTGTGTATGTATTTATTGTTTTGATTACGTTATAGTTATTAACATGCAAGTGATATTTATTTTAGAAGTATGTATGTTTATTTGTATGTATGTATGTATATTCTCATATTATATGTTTTATTTTATTAAGTGAATTGTTTTTGATTTTATGTATTTTTCTTGTCTCTTTTACTCTTACACACGCTGTCTACATCTTTTTATCTACTTTCCTATCGCAGGTATGCTGGAAGAGATTTATTTAGAAATAAGCGAAATCAAAATCAAAAGTCATTTATTCAAACTAGGCTGAGAATCAGCACTTTTCGAACGTCAAAATTACAAAAGACAGTCCCCCAAAACGCCCGCCCTTCACCACTTCCTAGAGCTTCCGCTGGGGAGAAGAAGTGGCGCAACAAACTCCCAAGCAGAAGCATCACGTTTGTACCTATTTTTCTGTTCTTTTTAAGATGTAGTGTATGTGGCGTACTTATTATATCTATCCACAGGCGATTAGTTTGGATTGATGCCCCTTTCTTGTGCCATCACATTAGCCGGTGTCGATGTTAGTACCTTATTACCAAGGCAGTTACTGTAGTACAAAGTTTACATTTAATTATGTAGAATGCAGTTTATTTTATTACTGTACTAGCTGCACCCCGCGGTTTCACCCGCATAAGTCTCGATCCCGTAGGAATATCGGGATAAAAAGTATTCTATGTGTTAATCCTGGTTATAAACTATCTGTGTGCCAAATTTCATCAAAATTGGTTGAGCCGTTTGAGCGTGAAGAAGTAACAAACATACACACGCACACACACACTCACAAACTTTCGCCTTTAAAATATTAGTGTGATTGAATTACAATATTGTGTAAAATTCAAAGCAACTTTTTTTGTTAAATAGACTTCTGATGAATTAGAATTTTTTGTTATTCGCTACATGTTAACAATATATTAGCGTTCAATGCTGTGTTATAATCATTTATTACTCATTGAAAACTGTGTTATTATTAGTTTTTTAAGCTTTTACAGTATTGTATTAAGAACAATAATAATATAAACAAGTAAGAATATGACGTATATTTATCAAAAAAAAAATCCGTTCTAAGCATAACGATACAATGCTGTCTTGCTGAACAAAGATTTATCTCTATCTCATTAATTTATGTGGTTTCAATAGAAACATACGACTTCTTTTATAATAACAAAGTAATAAAGATAACAAATCTAAAAACTTAATTTTCTTGTAACTTTCCATTCATTAAAATAACTTCAAGAATTACTAATCACTGTACATTTTTTTCTGACAATTAATACTTTTCCAATTATTTATGACATCTAATTTCTTGTCTACAAAACGAAAACGATTCTTTTCGTTCGAGCCCAAAGGCGTATTGGTTTGAAATAAAAAAAAAAAACCGGCCAAGTGCGAGTCTGATTCGCGCACGAAGGGTTCCGTACAATTATGTATAAAAACGGCAAAAAATCATGTTTGTTGTATGGGAGCCCCCTTAATTTTTTTTTCTTTAGTATTTGTTACAGCTGCAACAGAAATACATCATCTGTGAAAATTTCAACTGTCTAACTATAATAAATAATAAATAAATAATAAATCCCTGGACATTTCACACAGCACCATTTGTCCCAAGCTAAGCAACCTAATGCTTGTGTTATGGTAACAAGATGGCTGATAAACTACTTATACACATTATTCATTTTATTACACTTATACATATTAACTATCACGGTTCACGAGATACAGCCTGGTGACAGATGGACGGACGGACGGACGGACGGATGGACAGCGGAGTCATAGTAATAGGGTACCGGATTAACCTTTGGGTACGGAACCTTAAAAACTATAAGTATTATAAATTTATTGATGTCGCTTTTCGTGTCTGTTTATGTGATCGCGTTGTTTTTCTAAACTACGTAACGGATTTTGATGTAGTTTTCACCATGATTTCTAACATTTATTCCGGCAGGTTTTATGTGTATACATTGATTTAAAACTAACATGTAACAAAGAAATCTCGATGTTTTGTCAAGTCGTAAACACCTGGTGAAGCAAGGGCACGTCGCTAGTCTAAACTAATATTATAATATGAAAAGATTTGATTTTTTGTATGTTTGTTAGTTACGCTTTCACGCTAAAACGGCTGAACCAATTTGGATGAAATTTGGCAAGTGGGTAAACCATGACTTGAATAAGGTTATATACTTTTTATCCAGATAATCCCACTGGATCGAGACTTATGCAGGTGAAACCGCAGGACGGAGCTAGTTAAATATATATTGACAATCACTTTCATAATAAGGTTTGAACTGGTTTTGTAATGTGAGCTTTAATTATACATTTGATTAATTTCAATCGACATGTGGTTATCGATATTTTGAGATCAACTTTTAATTGAATTTTGATATCGATACTTGCATTTATGTCGTTAGCGATGAAAGTGAAGATATTGTTTATTGCTGGTGGATGAAATGGTTATCTGATCTATATACTGATTATACGTTATGTCTTGTTATGTTATCAATAAATCATAACCCTTCCTTCTGGCTTTGCTGTAGTTGGGCAAAAAAGATAATAAGTGCGATTGAAGGATATTTTGTTCGTGACACATTCGCAAATGAAACAAGAATAAAAGTAGAAATGATGGTGTATTTATTTATATTAGGCGTAAGTCTAGAAATAGACTAGAAAAAAAAAAGGAAACCAGAAAAAATACCTAATACCAACTTTATGAGACCACCATTTCAGCAATTTATTAAATTATGCAAATAAATTTAACAAAAAACACTAAAATATCCAACAAATTCTTGAGATCATATAAAAAGCGAGTGATTTTATGTGAAATTATGCCAAAGTTCGAATAATTTTGACCTGTTTATGAGTTCTATGCCAATGAGATCATTATGTAAAACTGAATATTTCGGATAAACGTTTATTTTCGTATTATGACTGTTAACTAGCAGCGCCCCGCGGTTTCATCCACATAAGTGTCGATCCCGTGGTAACATCGGGATAAAAATTATTCTATGTGTTATTCTGATCTAAAGGCTATATATATTACTGTAAAGTTTCATCAAAAATCCGTTTAGTAGTTTTTGCGTAAAAGAGTAACAAACATCCATCCATCCATCCATCCTCACAAACTTTCACGTTTATAATATTAGTAGGAAGTAGGATCCGATAAAAATGTTTTGACAACGGTTTAAAGTTGAAACGTGCGAACATAATTGATGATAATTTTAATTAATTAGTTAAGATTTGTATTGATTGCGGAAGTTCTGATTTTATGATTTGTTAATCGTTCCATCTGCTAAATCAATATTGAATTAATTAAGGAGTCCAAGATTTTAAAACATAATTCGTTTGTCGATCCCGATCGCTCAATATTTTCACTTTCGCGTATTTTTCCGATTTTTTTCCATAACCGAGTACCTAATAGAAAAAAGATACTTAACGTAAAATGAAACTGCATGACTCTCTCTCACGATTCTATTTAATATTTGGTTAGCTTATCTTTCATGTAGAACCAGGGCTATGCTGAGAAAGAGTCACTACGAAAGACACTATTTAAAACCAGAAACCGTTTATTTAGTCATTGAATATCCATTTAAAATGTTGTTTCATCATCATCATCATTGGCAACCTTCAGTTCCACCCACTGTTGTTGTTATTCCTCCTCTATTTTGTTCCATGCTTCCTCAAATTACACTTAATTAACGTGCAATTAATATCGATATTTTTCTCCACATCTCGTCAGAAGCATAAATGTCTGACAACCAGTCTTAGCTAGGGGTGTCGTATTACCCAATAACTGGGTTGTGGAGGTCAGATAGGCAGTCGCTTCATGTACAATACTGGTATTTGCCTAACTATGTACATTCTGTCAGCGCGATTAGTACATAATTTATTAAATGAATATGTAAAGGGGTGGGATCCTGGTGTCCTGAAACAGGCCTCGAGCCTAGCTTAGGCACCAGTCTCCCACAATATATACTTAACTGAATTATGTATCATTGTAAAATCCATCTTATGTATATTGTGGTGAGAAAAATAAAGTTTATTATTATTATTTAGCTAAATCTGGTTGGAATGGAAGCCAAACCCAACATAGTTGAGAAAAGGCTAGACAGATGATGATGATTTTTCTCAACATTAGGTACGTAAAGCATGTATATTTTATAAATGATGTCCTTAGTTAAAGATTCTGTTAGGCTTTTTTATGCATAAAACTATATTAATATTCCAAAAATGTCGCCATCGTATCGAAGGCTGTTTGATGATCCAAACAAGGACTGGTTTCGAGATCCGGGTGGCGATGATTATAAATAAAAGTATCTTCTTTATGTATTTGATTTATAACATTATGTAATTATGATATAATTTATTCCTAAACTTTAATGTGTTCTAAATATTTAAATCTTTTTTAATGTTTACGACTGTTTTCTTGTTAGTTACGTCGTTTTAATTGGTAACAGTTTACGCATTCTTAACAAAATATTTGCGTTCTTGTCATAGAGATTAAAAAAAAAAGTATGGATACTATAGGGTAAACCTGCGCCTAAACCTTCGAGGATTACAGGCATCGATGTTATATCAATAAACGCATTTTTTTTTCTTTCTTTATATGTATTTTTATTTTTACACAAGTCAAATATAATGTTTTTAAGACCTGTTTATGCCCGGACAGTGTTATTCCGGGATTAAAAGCATTAAGTTCCATCAAAAGCAGATCAGCCGGTCGATTCTGGAAAAATCTCACCGTGATAACTAAGGTGAAGTGAGCTTAGAGTGAGCTGTGAGTCATGCTGAAGCTAGGGATTGACACTATTGACGACTCACTCCACTTCACCCAAGTTTTCACGGTGAGGTGGTTACAGAATCGCACGGCAGTAGATTATTCGAAAACGAACCACACAGCCTTATAATTATGGAATCACCTCAGAGAAAATCGGTCAATCTATTTCACACATTTCATTGTCGTATGTACAAACAAAATAAACAACTTTATGTAAATAGTACACAAGGACGCTTAATTTCCTTACACGACACGGTACCAAATGTTCAAGATCACTTCAGCTTCCGAATTATTTAAGTTTAGTTCCCAGATCGAATAATTTACGTCTCATTTTGGAATAATGTTTTTATTCGGAAGTGTTCAATGTTAGTGAGTGTTCGATTTTAGATTTGAGAATAATTTTATCGATATATGACATTACTGTGTGTAGAATTATATTATTGTCTTACTTTTTTTAGTTAAATTTTTAAGGTACAGACGCCAGCACATGAGGCTACTACAATCTGTCAAATTTCTTTAGTAGATTTTCAACTTTATTGCTACCGCATAAGGTTCAAGATTGATTAGGGAAATTTTACAGTTTCGGGTAGCTTGATGTGCTAGTGTCTGTACTTGTTCATAATAGCCAATAATGGGATTTTATATTCCATCTAGAGGTTTTTTGAAAAATAAACAGACATATTGATAATTTTACTTATTTTACTTTTTCTAAATCAAGCTGTTAGGTGAAATAAAGGTCTTCTATGTGTCCTTTATAAACATCTAATGGTGGGTCCACGCGATACAGACTTCATGCAGACTTCTATAGAATTTTCTTTTCTAACGCACCGACATTTGTCTGTACTGCTTTGTTGCACAGACAAAATTCTATTGAAGTCTGTATGAAGTCTGTATCGTGTGGACCCACCATATTCATTAGTTTTCACAAACTTTCTCGTTTATAATATTAGTTGGAAGTAGTATTAGCTACAGACAAAAATTCATAGAGATTTAACCAGATTTTTAACCTGAAGTTTAATTAGAAATACATTTACTAACGTTGTGTAAAGCCTTATAGTTATGCAGATGACTACAAAGCTATGTTAATTAAAAAACGATTGCTTCCCGCTATTTCAACACGAGTAGCTATCGAACTATTAGTTTCTAACGATTGTAATATACATTATGATGATAACTATCCAATATAACTATTTTGTTGTTACAAAGTTATTAAAGGCACTTGTATCTACAGTAAGGTTTTATTAGCTAAATATTATTAGAAATTGTTTGAACACAATGTGACGATGATTACACATTATTGTTATTTTTACCGAGTTGTAAGCAACAATTATTTTCAAACAAGATAATGGCGCCGATTCCCTTGTTTATAAACTAAAGTAAATTTAAGTTCAGTGCATCTTTTTCTCTCTATGTCATTAAGAAAAGGTCAGAAGATAAATATTAGTTTAGTCCAGTCAAATTAGTCAGCACTTGACGTAAATTGACGTATTTTTAGTAGTAATTTTTTTAATCACGTCTAAAGTTGTATCGTGTAGAGTATCTTAATTCGACAGGGCTAAACTAATATTTATCTTCTGTAAATAATGCGAAACAAACTCAGGGGTCAGACTCTTTTAAAGTCCACACATAATCTTGGTCAGATTAGTTAAAATATGCTAATTTATTTATTTATTTATTAAAACTTTATGCACAAGTAAAAAAAAAATACTTTACATAGGCGGACTTAATGCCTGAGGCATTTTCTACCAGTCAACCTTAGGCTGATGCAGACAAAATATGGCTGGTGCAACATACGGCATAAACAGCTAGGAAATGACCATAAAATATAAGAATTAATATTAATACATACATAGATATATATAACACATACATAAAAACCAAATGAACTCTCAGAAAAAAAAATATCGGTAGAGGAGAAAACGAATCCAGCAAATCAGCGCTGGGATGTTACGGCCAACTTCTGACGGATATGTTCACGTGCCTTCATTTTAAAAGATAACTGACTGGTTGCCGTCCTGATGTTCAGAGGGAGCGCATTCCAAAGAAAGACTACCTGGACAAAGAAAGAAGAATAAATGGACTAGAACGCTGAGAAGGACATCGTAGAAGACGATTGTTCTGCAAGAACGCTAATCCTGAAAGAAACTTGCTAAAAGACTTAAAAATGATGTCTTCAGTTTAAGTGTAGGAAGAAAGGTTTAGGAAGTATACAACTACATTTTAACCATTTGAATACTTTATTGGTATGGTTTTTAGAATTGAACAAAAAACCATTACGTTCAAAAAGAACTTTGCAAGTTGCAAGTACAGCCATTCTTTTGAAAAAAAGGGTGTGAACATTAAAAATGCCCCATAAAAAAGATTTTATCAGCAACATAAAATGCAAGAGACCGATGTTTACACAACACTACGAATATTTTAATATGACACGTTAATGTTGCACTTTCAACGCTCGGGCGTCGTCGGCAAATGTCGTCAGTCCTCGGTTTCGTAAGCGGCGCGCGCGACGCTAATTGTAATGGCGAAAGCAAACAGGTGCCTACTGTGTGTTTTATTCATTTATATACAGATGCTAGGTTTCATCTATTGTGCTCAGAATTGAGTGCTATAAGGGCTTAAGTTTTTATTTTAAATTTTTATGGTTTTACGTGTTGACTTTTGGTCGTATGTGCATATGTGTCAAGATTTAAGTTTTTATGTGTTTGTTTAAAGTTTCATAAACAGGAGGTGTCAAATGACGCCTTCATTGACACATTTTTTTTTTATCATTTTACGATTTAGTCAGCCTGTATTTTTGTGGCATGACAAAAATCACTATTCATATTCCTAAAATAGTTTCTTGTTTTTATTTTTGTACTAGCTGTGCACGTGACTTCGTTCTCTTGCATGTCGGAAAACAAGTAGGATTTCATGGGTTTCTTTTTTTCCGCGGAACCCTAAATATTTTCCTAAAAATACAGTCGAATTGATAACCTCCTCCTTTTTTGAAGTCGGTTAAAAATAAAAGTAGCCGAAGATACTAATTATAACATCAGCTATCTGCCAATGAGTCCCGTCAAAATCGTTTCAGCCGTTTCGGAGATTAGTCGGAATAAACAAACAGATAGACAAAAATCTTAAAAAAAAAACGTTTTTGTTGTAAGTACCATATATACTTTCATATGCATTTCGTAAAAAGCTGTTATTTTAATATTGTTTTTTTATTAATTTAAACTTCTCGCACAAAAGGTACAGACGCCAGCACATCAAGCTACCCGAAACTGTCAGATTTTCCCAATCAACTTTGAACCTTATGCTCCAGCACTAAAGTTGAAAATCTATTAAAGAAATCTGACAGATTGTAGTAGCTTGATGTGCTGGCGTCTGTACAACGGCGGACTTAATGCCTTAAGCATTCTCTACCAGTCAACCAAGGGTGATTGCGTGTTAGATGGCAGGTGCTTTGGTTGAGACACTTTAAATTTATTTATTTGTACCTATGTACAGATAGTACAAATTAAGTGCTGATGTTCTATAGTGTGTCATGTATACGGTATTTGTGTCATCTCGTGACTACATCAGAGAAATCTGCGGTACGGCATAAAAGTGTCATGTTCAACAAGCGATCGCTAATCTTATATAAATTACTGGTTTCATAGCAACCTACTTACATAATTATCTGAAAAGTTACAGGTGCTACTTTCTGTATGAAAATTAACACTGCGGGACACTTAACGCCCCTCGACGTAATAACAATGAAACTTCTATTGTGTCTCGTTCAGTGTACTTCAATGTGTAAAGAATTTTTTCACTACATTTTGTTTAACTATCGTATATAAATACTTGCATAATTATGACACTGGATTTTTCATTTAATGTAGAAAATAAAATTAATTAAAATAATAAACAGATTTTTTAAGTTTTCGTAAGTCCAAACGACAAACCGAACACTTATAGGATTACTTGCATGTCTGTCTGTCTGGTACAGCCAATTTGCTCCAAATCTTGGTACAATATTCACCGTACAAAACCCTCACCACGCGAGTTTACCTCTCACCTGAATATAATTGAATACTCTTTATTATGTACACCATATAGATTACAAACATAAATATAGAACTTGACTGACTCAGACTTGTCTGATTTTTGTCTGTCTAACCGTAACTCACAGACGTAAAAGATTGCGAAACAAAACAGAAATACAAGCGTTAATTAATTAGATTTTATTACAACTATTTTTGTATCCAATTTCAATGTAAAACTAAGAGTAAAAATCTAACAATTTTACACATTTTTTCAACAGTTTTTCAATTAACTTTAGTTGAGCAATTCATACGAATATTGCATATTTGGTTAACTTTCAAAATGTTAACTGGTATATCATTTTATACGTGTGTTAAACCGCAAACACAGCGGTTACATTGTTGCTAACTAGTTGAGCCAAACTAAGGTCAAAAGTCGAACGATAAGGTAATAAACAGATAATATTAATGTTAAAAACAATATACAACACGCAACGCTATCAATCAGTAAGTTTCTTAAAAGGCAGTATTAATTTTAAAATAATCGATTTTCATCAACACTGAAAAATCAACCTAATCAACTTCACACACGGTTCATTGATTTATCATAATTTTAGAATATTTTATGGAATGTAATAAGGTTGAATGTTGTCTGCCAAAAGATCTTGTCCATTATATCCTACCGGAATGAGCGTTTCTAGCGAATCGGAAAAGATAATGGCTGAAAAGATATACAGAAATAATGTTCTTCCGCCGACCTTAATACTCGTATTCGGAAATGTTCGGGCAAAACAATGCGTGTTCGGGTACTTAGTACGGTCAGCAACAAAGGTCGTTGAACATCATTTCGATGACTTTATAAAAAACTTGATCACTAGATCTCTATTAACATTTTTTTCTCACATAAGAAATAACATTTTACGAATTAGTGGGTGATTAGTTAAAATCAAGATTGATGGTACCTTACTCACTAAACATCTGATTAAACCTCTTACATTTCGGTACTGAGCGCGCACCTTTTTTTTGTTTTATTTATAAATGGCTTCTGGCAGTTCAACCTATGAAGATGTCGTCTGCTTAACCAGGCTTGCCTGTAGATGCCTCAATAAATTACGGCCTCCAGCTAGAGCGAGCGCACATCACCGGCGCAGTGAAATATAGTACACTTGTTTTATTTATTAAAAAATTAAAATATCAATTTTTATTTTATTTGATATAGTTTAAACGATTATTGAATACTATTTTGGTATATACCACGTGAACATGATGTAGAAATTCGGAGATATTTCAACTTGTTTCCAGTAGAAAATTTAATTATGTTCAGTCGTTTTTTTTTTTCATTATTTATAAGGTACTTATATAACAAAAATGTATTGTATTATTAAAAAGTAAGATATATTTGTGATATGAAAAAAAAATGATTTGATGGATTATATTCAACAGAATCTGCAAATGATAGCTTTCAAATCAGCTCACCATGAGTTTTTGCCCAGACATGCATCAGGAGAATGATTATTGCTAAATAAATAGATTAACAATAAAACAAAAAACGCTTTCTTATTATTGAAAACGAAATATTTTTACCAATAAATTATTATTTAAACCAACCAACGAATAGTATTCAATTTCAACGAGGAAATCATGCATCTACGCGCATTTTTGTAATAGGTCTATTAAATGGCGGCCCAGTTAGGCATGTGTCCCAGTAGTGGGAGCATTATAGATTGATTATGCTATCTGATTAAAATAACAATAATATTATTTTGTCGGCAATTATGAAAACTGTCACGATGTTGCCTCCTTGGCGTAGCGGCTATAAGCGCTACGGCGTAGCATGAGGTCCTGGGTTCGTTTCCCAGAACGTACAAAGTATTAAAGGGGTTATTCCATCAGGATTTACTCAGTAGCTGCCTGGAGCCTGGATTTGTGCCTGGGTGACAATAGGCCCGTCCTCGCCCCCTAGTACTTGGGACTTTAATATGACTGGCAACATTTGGATGAGCTATACGCACACTTATACTTAACCCTTCGGAAATTACAGGCGTGATGTTATGTTTATGTATCGTGATTTATTTCGCAAAAAAAAAAAATGGTGTTGTGACTTTAGTTGTCAACGGTACATAGTTAGCTTTTGTATTATTTTGTTAACACAAATGCCGAAAATATTTGTTTAAATTCTCATTGTTTGTCTTATTTCTTATTAGTATTTTCATGTATTTATGTATATTTATTTGTGCTTATATTTATATGTAATTAAATATATATTATGTTTATAGTTTTAATAGGTTTATGCGTATCTTTATATTTAAATATTTATTCTTCAATTTTCATGATTGCACCTACTACTATTTGTCTCTGCAGTACCCGAAGGTTGACTGGTAGAAAATGCCTATGGCGTTAAGTCCGCCTCTGTACTTTTATGTGTTTGAAGTATCAAAAAAATAACGTAACAGTGGAGTAAATTAATTATTGATAGTATTACGTAAATGTGAGTAAATATTTTACTACGTAATATATGGTAAATAGCTAATACTCGTAGTATATTTAACTATTTTAGTTCAAATACATTCATCTACTTTTTTATTAAAAGATGATCTTATTTTGATTTTGTTATTAAAATTGTATTTTAAAGTAATTTATGTAATATTCAAAATATACAGATTGCTTAAAATAATTAACAGAAAGGCCAAAGTCGTCAAAGGTTGAGATGACATCAAAACAACTATCGTAATACTTATCAAGGTTAAATAGCAGAGCGGTTCATGTTATATTTTTTCATTAAAAATCGTAATCAAAATGAGATTTTCAATGGCCTAGTATCATAAAAACATTCATCAACCCATTGACATAAGCACACAGTAACTGATCTATGACGACTGACGAGTGTTTCACATGGCTACTGTGTGTGTGCAAGCGCAAACACACTCGCACACACATACACACACGCGCGTACATGCACATGTGATCGTGTTACTCAACCTGACGACCTGTCATTGTTGGAGTCAACAATATGGCACACGGATAGGGTTGACAGCCAGTGTTTGTCTGTGGTTTTTCATGCACTGTGGCAGAAAGGTTGATAATGGGAAGATATTAGCTGCGTTGGGAAAATTAATATTTTATTCGATAGAAATAGAAACAATATTTGCATAAAGCATGATATATAAAATTATTTTTTAAATACATTATAGAATATACAAGTTTTGCTTATGCTATAGGCTATATTACAAAATGCTTCTCGTCAATTCATTAAGAAAGCAGCGAGAGCGGTGATGAGTTTAAGATTGTTAAAACTGCGGTAGTAGGTCACGTTATCTCTATGCACTTAGTAAAATTAAATATCTGTCTTTTATCTGAGGTCGTAAAAATAATTGTAGGTCTTCGAAATGTTTCACAAAATCATAAGTGTTTCGTTTTTTTTTTCTTATAAAATAATGAAAATGCACTTTACAAATAACTGCCAAAAAATTTCAAACACGGTCACAAAATTTCTCCGTTCACCATCCCTAAATAGTAGCGTTATTTGTAATCCATGACAACGCAGTTAACCGGACCATTAGTTCTTTTGTAAGCTATAAAATTGTAGCTTGAACTTTAAAGTTACTATTGTGTTAATTTTTTTGTGTAAAAAAGTGATATGTCGAAATTTTATTTGACTAGGTGCAGCGTGGGACCACTGTGTGTTTTTATGAATGGCCAGATTCTGTCTCCCGTGCTATTCGATGACACAAACGCATTAAGCATGTCATGTGTAGCGTGTATATTTTTGTCCAGAAAAATGACTGTGAAGTTGCAACATTGTTTTAAGCTTTCTTTAATGTTTTAAGACGCTTATCACTTTTAGTTACTAAGGTGCCAAAATGTTATATTTTTTTAGATTATTAAAATAACTTATGCTATCCTAGGTAGGCCCATGTCCTCGTACTTATATCAAGTTTGGTTATCATAAATATCACATTATATCACGCTAATAGCATAAAGGCGAAACTTTGTGAGTGTGTGTGTTTGTGTTTATATGTTTGTTACTTCTTCACGCTCAAACGGCTGGAAAAATTTTGATGATATTTGGCACACATATAGTTTATCAACTCAGCCTATCGCAGTCCACTGCTGGACATAGGCCTCTCCCAGACTGCGCCACAACACCCTGTCCTCCGCCTTCCGCATCCAGTCCACCCCAGCCACCTTCTTTAGGTCGTCCGTCCATCTAGCTGGGGCTATATAGTTTATAACTAGGATTAACACATAAAATACTTTTCAGCCCAATATTCCTACGGGATAGAGACTTATGCGGGTGAAACCGCGGGGTACAGCTAGTACTATTTTAAAAGAAAGTTTGTGAGTGTGTTTGTATGTTTGTTACTTCTTCACGCAAAAACTACTGAACGGATTGGAATGAAATTTGGCATACACATAGTTTATAACTAGAATTAACATATAAAATACTTTTTATCCTGTTTTATCCCGATATTCCCACGGAATCGAGACTTATGCGGGTGAAACCACGGGGCGCTGCTAGTCAATCATGAACGAAGTTAATACAGGCAATGTGTTGGTGTATCAAGCTCACTTCACCTTAGTTATCACGGTGACATTTTAACAGAAAATACGAGTTGTTCTTTAGTAGTTATTCAATTTCAATAATAAAATATTTATTTTATTACGAGTGAAACCGAGACAGTGAGTTATGTCCCATTGAACTGCACTATATTAAAAAAAAAAAAAAATATATTTATAAAAAATAATATATTAACTACTTCTAAAGCAAGTTTTTTCTACATTGAAATGATTGAATAAAAACTATAAGATTCAATTAAAGATGTTTTTGTACACATTAATTAAATTCAATCACAATATATTACAAGTCAAAGGAATCTATAAAGCAAAGATGACATAATCTTTGGGCCAAGTTTCCTAAGACCTGTCGTAACGTTTTGGGAACCTTGACGAGTATATACGCACTGCATACATTAGACAATACATTTGCATACTCCGGTACTCAAGTAAATTCGGATATTTAAGTAAATAGCAGGTAGGTATAATTATTTCCTATGTTTGAAGTTACTTTATTTTTTAGACCGTATAAAATATTTAAATCATTTTAAAGTGTTTGCTTGTGTAAATAAAAGTAATCAGATCTATGCATTGCAAATGTGGGTGTGCTAAGGGTACTCTGCTTAACCTTTAGGGGATTAAGAGCGTTACGTTATGTGCGTAGACAGATGAAGAGATTCTACCCGACTTTATTTATATTTAGTTCAGCGATGAAAAACATTTCTTTCAGGCGTAGGCTACACTGTACGTACAAGTGATCAAACAATCTTGTGAACGCATGAAACTTGCGTTTTTAGCCGTATAAATTAATACATAATGACTTGTATAATATTATTGATTGTTTTTACAACAATTATACGCCTTTGTAATTTTTACGACCAGTAAAATTGTATGTTTCAATGTGTGTCATGTAACTTTGTCTCTTTCGGTTAAGTATCAGCCCTAAAAGGCCTTGTGCACGAATTAACATTTAATTCGTTAAAATGGCGAATTTTACGGATTTCTCCAAAACAAACCGCAATTAATTTCAACCATTTTATCCTCTTGTTCCACCTTAAATACCTAAATGCTTAACGACTAGCGGTTACATGACCAAATCCTAAATTGCCTGCAATAAAACTTGTATTGTGCTATGTCTGACCTCTACGAATCCTGTTTGCAAAAAAAGAAAACTGTATGCAGGATTTTCTATTTTTTTTACAGTAAGAAAAATTCTTTCGTACATTTTTTATATATTTCTTTATCTACCTATAAATCATTAAATAAAAATGTCGGAAAGATCTTAACATGATCTCACGCAAGAAATATGAATACAAGAGAATGATAGCATTGCGTGCGGGATCGAGAAAACGCAACGAACGGCGACTCAGTCGTAATACCTATGCGCAAGCGCTACACTTTCGTAGCTCCGCGCTTCGCATACAAAAGATATCAACGAGCGCCTACAAAATGTGCTTGTTTATTATTTTCGTCGTAACTTTTACTATAGAAATTGCGTTTGCGAATTCTTTCGCGTAGAATTTTTTTTTTAAGATTTTAAAGGCAGTTCCTAAAAGAAACGAAATGACGAAACTGTCTCCCCGCAAAACGAGACGACATTGTGTAACATACCAAACTGCGAACAATTACGCGACGACGTCTGATTAAAATAAGCCAAAAAACACTTACCAGTTGCAAAAACTGTTTGGTTATAAGTGAAAGTCGCTCCCGTGGTCGCGACTAGAGGGGGTGGTTCAACACTTTATTGGCACACAACACTGATTTAATCACTTTTGGGGGCATAGAGGCACACTTTAGGGGGAATAGGGGTTAAAGTTCGTTGGTCCTTGGGTTTGAATTTGGCGCGTTTGTGCGCTGACCGGCGCGGGCGCTCGAGACGGCTGGCGGCAAGAGACTGCGCGCGCAACTCCCACCATGGCCGCCCGAAATACTAATCACCTTGCTATCGAGACTGTGATTGAGGTGCAGGTGATAAGAAATAGCGAGTGATAGATGAAGGAAAATTTACTTGTGAAGTGGGTTTTTCGGTGGAAATCCCAAGGATTACGTTGAATAAGTATAATTTTAAGAATCCAAGGGTCCTATTTGACTTTATTTTTTAGATAAAGGGCGACCTAGAGCGATATAACTATATGAGTTTTATGTAACAAAAAATTAACGTTAAACTTTTTTTGGTCTTTATTATCAAAATTAAATACATTTTACCAAATGACTTATGTTTAAAAATAAAAATTGGTACTTCGCAAAAATATGCATTAATAAGTAAACACGATTCAATTATAATAATTTGATATTGAGAAATTACTCCAAATTGCAGTTAAAAACGCTCTTGATACAAAAAAATCGCTAGCACCGAAATAAAAAAAAACCTATCACTAGATCTCTGTCACCTATCCCTTGTACCACACCACACACAAGGTGAGACGGATCTAGATACAGCGTGTCATTTCTTCCACAACCACAACATATCAAAGGCTGGCCACCTGAGGTCGAGGGGATAGGAAACCGTGACGTCATGAGCAGCATCCAATGCCATTAGCGTATTCGTCATTTACCAGTATTAGCTGGAATTAGGGGATGGACCTTGACAATAGATCTTTTGATGACGAGTTTTTATTTTCCATTTTTACGTGCAGTTCATCAGGTGGTTCATTTTTATTTATTTATTTATTTTATTATTTATGTACACACAGTAAAAACATATGGATATGACATAGTAATAATTTGAGTACAAAGGTACTGCTTATTTCTTAAGAAATTTCTTCCAGCAGACCTGCGAAAGGAGAAGTAAAAAAGAAATGTAGACAATAGTGTGCGAGAATATGAAGAGAAAATATGAATGTGTGAATTCTAAAAGTAACATATAAAATATACCTACACATATAATGCTAAAATTAACATAAGTATACTTAAATAAATACATAATGCTACAATATACAAAAACATATATTTATTTATATATATAACTATATATATATAGAAATACTCACAGTATAGAGGAAAGATAATGCTCTTTTAATCGACATTTAAATACCGAAGTAGTTTTTAAATCACGAATGCTAGGCGGAAGTGAGTTCCACAATCTTACAGCATGGACAGAGAAGGAATAAGAATAGTAGCTTGTTTTATGAGGGTGGGATTTAAGGAGGGATCTTCGGTGTGATCTACACGGTGTGGCGCTAGAGCGAGCGTAAGAAAAAAGCTCACGCAGGTAGGACATTCTTGTGACCACAATGTGAAGTGTAGCGTGCAATCTATAACGAACTATCTTTTTTGGCATGTCATATTTTCTAATATCAGCTGTGAGATTGACTTTAGTATTTTATATTCTTAAAGCAGATACACATTTGCGCTTTAACACTTTGTATACGCCAGAACTTGGATCCACGCGAGACAATGGCTTTTTTTATTGATTTTCAACCTGGATGTTACGTAAAATAGAGCAGTCTGTTCACCGTTTTTTTCAGATTAAGGAGTAATTTTTAATTACCCCACGTTTATTATCATCATCATCACCAAAGTCGCGGTCCACTGCTGGACAAAAGTCTCCTCCATAGATTCCTTTTAAGATCTTTTCTAGTCAGCTGGGATATGACGGCTACTTGTGGCCTTGTACGTCATCCTTATTGGTGAATCAGGGGCGCTTACCCCCTTATCACATACTTACCTCTTATTATGATCACACGACATATCTCACATCACGTGAGCATGATAAAAGATCATTCAAGACTAGTGACGAGATGATGGGTTGCAACATTTTTCTACATCACATTACAACTTAGTCATTAAAAATTAATCTACGTGACAATTTAACTATCAAAGGTCGAGGATACAGAAACCATTTTGTGACGTCAGAAACACTATTACACTCGTTTCCAATATCGTGTTGGTCATCGATTACCGATTTCTCTGTTAAATCATCATTTGGGCTTGGGTATATTTTGGTGACCTTGCATATGTACTTAATGTGTAACCAAGAGACACGATTCTTTTTTAAGTTTTTGATATATTACATCATGTCTGATACTCCCCGAAGAGTTATTCCACTATAGTACACCCGTTATACAAGGTGTAACGTTAAATGCGCAAAACTTGAAAATAGTTTGATCAGAATAACGAGCAGAATTAATTGAACCACTTTTTAATATAGGTCACATTTTTCAAAAAATCTTCATTAAAAACGTTGTCGTGTCTATTTATTAATAGGTCAAACAAGCCAATGTCAGCGCGGCGCAGCGGGCCGGTGACGACTCCTCCCTCGGCAAAGCGTCGTCGCAGACGCAAGAAACGATCAGAATGGCCAATAAAACTAAAACAGCACATAAAACCTTTACAATTTTTTTAATGACTTACATTCTCTCTGAAATAGGTCAATTGAATTAAAAATCAGTTGGGGTGTCTGAGGTTTTGCGCATTTAACGTTACACGTTGTATAGTATTTTGCCAGTTTTGGTTACGCCATATGTTATAGAGAGCGAGCCCATTGCAATCATCAAACTGCCAAAAATTCAGATTCCGGCCTTAGGCCGGTTTTCCACCAGAGATGTGCGAGGTAGCTGGGTGGTGCGAGGATGCGTAGCGCGGCTGTGAAACGGTGCGAGTGTTGTCACCAGAAATGTGCTAGGTGAACGGTGTGCAAATGTGTAGTGCGAGGATGAGTTGCTAAGCTTGAAACAGTGTGCAAATGTGTGGCGCAAGGATGTGTAGCGGGCTCTTTTTAGATGCGATACATCTACCTCTACAAACATCGTCTAGTGACTGATATTTTGTTCGGGTTGGTAGATGTCACGTGATTTCGAATTTTTGGTTCCAGGACATGCCGGTTTCCTCACCATGATTTCCTTCACCGTTTCGAGAACAGTGGCGATGAAATAATTTACACAAAGTAAATCGCCTGTCTGGGTGTGAACTTACAACCCACGACTCGTAAGACCAACCATTATGAGTCCAGTGAATTGTATTTACTACACTCAATCTGTCAATCAACTCAATTTGTATGTGGATTATAAGTTTATTACCTAATTTATGTATTTGTGTACCTATTTTTTTTTCTTCAGAAAAAACACATTTAAGGTTCACGAAAACAATTCTCCAACTAAAATGAACATTACAGAAAAAAGTGTATCGTTGGTGCCTGTACTAATGAATGAAAATCATTGTATCACAGACACCAGCGCCTTCCAAGATAGGTTACTCGTAAAAAATATATGGTGATAAAAATCATCATTGTTCCTTTCAATCAAAGCACCTGCCATCTAATCTCTTCACCACCCTCGGTTGACTTGTAGAGAATGCCTAAGGCATTAAGGCCGCCTTTGTACGTATTTTTGGGTGCGAATAGTTTAAATAAGTCCACTGCTGGACATAGGCCTCTCCTAGGCTGGGCCACAGCACCCTCTCCAATGCCGTCTGCATCCAGTCTGTCCCAGACACTTTTTTAAGGTCGTCGGTCCAATTAGCTGGGCGCGTCCCACACTACGCTTGCCGATACGCGGTCTACACTTCAAGACTCGTCTGTTCCACCGGCCATTGGTTTACTACAACGATACACTCAAATATCGAAATGAAATTTATCTTATCAACCAACAACATCATTAACTGACTGACAATGACAAAAACAGTTAACGCTTGGTCGAGTTCAATACAACGAGGGATCAATTTTAGCAACACGTAGGTGTTCATACATGCATAACGCACATAAAAGAGACAGTGAATAGATGACAAATGATAGACAAATTAGAAGGAATTTTTTTTCTACTGTTTCGTTGGTCTAGTAGTTGGAAGCGCAAGAGGTTCTAGATTTGATTCCCGGCGGGGCAATTGCGTAACACACTAATAGTAGCAATAACTTTCATTTTGACTCTTCAACAACATTTATTGCGTTATTTACGTTATTTCGCAGACAAATTCAAACACAATTATGAAACAACTATCTTCTGCCCGGGGCTTCGCATGCGTAAATAGTAACTTTCAATTATTATCCCAAGGGAACACATTACCGGGATAAAAAGTATCGTATGTGTTAATCCAGGAATGCTCTATCGATGTGCCAATTTTCACCCAAATCAGTTCAACGGCTTACATGTGATTGAGTAACAAACATCGAAACACCTGGCTGTTTGTGTATGTGAGTTTAAATTTTTGTAAACGCAACCATAATGCAGGAGAAATTCCTAATGAGGGGCAACGTTTTTTATTAAGAAAAAAAAAAAACATCTTCACAAACTTTCACATTTATAATATTAGTAAGATGGACTAGCCTCCTTTAAAATTATTCAGATTGTGATGTATTATCATGCGTAAACGTTGCACCTCGACCCTAACTCGCATGCGAGCTAGTTCCAACAGCATCTTGAGCGTATTGACGGACCGGTGGGATTCTCCGATGCTTGAGCGGTGGATGCGACTGCACGCAGTGAAGTAGCATACATGCGTTCTGGTGTCGGTAGATTGTCCTAAAATCTATGTTATCTTATATGTATTTGTTTTGTTATTTATTTATTTATTATATTATTATTATTGTAAGCGCAATTAGGGCGCAGGTCGGGCTAAGTATTAATGAGTTCTTCTATTTGAAAATTCTCAGTAGCAGCGGGGAGTCTGGATATGTGCCCGGTTGGTGGCAACAGGCTCACCCCCCCATTACATACGACTTAATCGTAGGTGGCAAAATGTGGGGGGTACTATACAACGTGTAACGTTAAATGCGCAAAACCTCAGACACCCCAACTGATTTTTAATTCAATTGACCTATTTCAGAGAGAAAAGAAGTCATTAAAAAAATGGTCAAGGTTTTATGGGCTGTTTTAGTTTTACTGGCCATTCTGATCGTTTCTTGCGTCTGCGACGACGCTTTATCGAGAGAGGAGTCGTCACTGGGCCGCTGCGCCGCGCTGACATTGGTTTGCTTGACCTATTAATAAATAGACACGGCAACGTTTTTAATGAAGATTTTTCGAAAAATGTGACCTATATTAAAAAGTGGTTAAATTAATTCTGCTCGTTATTCTGATCAAACTATTTTCAGGTTTTGCGCATTTAACGTTACACGTTGTAGATACAATTGTAGTTAACCCTTTGGAGAAACAAAGCGTGATTTTATGTTATTTATTTTTGTTCGTCTTTTGTTTTGACGATCACATAGACTGTTTTGTTAATGTCAAG
Source organism: Eremobia ochroleuca (assembly GCA_949629135.1). NCBI lineage: Eukaryota > Metazoa > Arthropoda > Insecta > Lepidoptera > Noctuidae > Eremobia > Eremobia ochroleuca. Next base: position 5,813,492 of record OX451386.1, on the reverse strand, counting down.
GAGAAACTGTCGTTTGATGACAGAATGACAGCTTGATTAGCTTCATCGTGTGTAATGTAGCATTGAAAACAACACATTTCAACTTGTTTGACAAATTTAATATAATTCGTTGTTTATGTTTCCTGATTGTTATTGCAGAAAAGGCCAAATGTCATACCATGTAGTTTGTTTATGTTAATAATATAATAATAACTTGTTCAACTAGAAGTAGATTATATGGACAGGTAATATAATGTAAAGTACAAGCAGTTTCTTATTCTTCATAGTTAGTGGGTGCCGTACTGCTCTCCTAGATAGGTTACAGAACAACCTGTGCTTAGAAGAAACAGTACCGATCCCCGTCATTAATAGTTGATTTACTAAAGCACGTGTTAAATATGTATATAGTAATAATTACAGAAATCTACAAAATAAGAGACAAAATTAGGTTGCTAAAGACTTAGTAACTATTGTGTCTGATTAGCTGTAAGTTTTCCAAAAATAATAAATTAAAAAAAATTGCAATATTGGAAAAGACAAATTTATAAATAAAATGTAATGTAAAAATAATCATCATATTTTACTGATTGTGAGACAAAAAAAAACAATAGTTGCTCCGTCTAAGTGTTTAAACGATGCAAGTCATTTGTTCAATCAATCAATCAATCAACTCAGCCTATCGCAGTCCACTGCTGGACATAGGCCTCTCCCAGACTGCGCCACAACACCCTGTCCTCCGCCTTCCGCATCCAGTCTACCCCAGCCATCTTCTTTAGGTAGGTCGTCCGTTCATCTAGCTGGGGGGCGTCCCACACTACGCTTGCCGATACGCGGTCATTTGTTGCTTAAATTGTATTGTATGCCACGAGCATGCACAGGATGCACGGGACTTGCATCGTGTAAATACAAGCTTCTTGGTATTGTTTATTTCTCGGTGCAATTATTGTTTTTTTTTTTTTTTTACTACTGAATTGGCCTTTTCTTGACCTAGATCACGCCTGATGGAAAGCGATGGATCAGGTCTATGATGGAACGAGCGAGTCCAGAAGATGCCTGTTCACTCATGATATTATTGCTTCAACGAATGGTGTACCAAAAAAAAAAAAATCGCACCATATAAACCAGACTTAAGAAATCGTACATAGCCAAAATGTAAGTCACAATGTATCTTAAATATAAAATAACAAAAGCAAAAAGAATATAAGATCAAAGAATCACATGTCAAGGACTATGTCCTAGAAATATATGCACGCATTGATACAGGAAATCCTAATTGAAATCCGTGTGAGTGCACGTTTGCAAAACTATATCATTACCAAGGGTAACTCCCAGAGCTATTTCATAGTAATACAATGACTATATAAATATTTGAGGAATTCTTGATAGAAGAAACCCAAACCCACCCGATTTTACCCATAAGAAATTGTTTTTAGTTGAGATTATCATGTAGAAGTTTTCAGCGTGTAGATTCAATACTTGCGAAACTAACGAGCCATCTTTTTAAAACTAATCACGAATATATTTCAAAGGTTAATTAATCCCCAGAAATAAGTCATAAACTACAGCCTTAATACTAACTCTGCAAATCCCTACGTGGCCTATGCAGTATACAAAATCCTTGTATAGAAATGGGGAAACTTTACGAAGGTCTGTTTCAACGAAACACAAAACCTTCCATCTCTAAAGTTTTTTGAAAGACTAGTTTCTTTAAAAAAAACTTCCAACTAATCAATGAAATGAAAAAGAAACCACAAATCATCTTAAAGTAATAATTTCCACACAGTTGATTCATAGAAACTGATTCAACAAACGGCGAATTTGGATGGACAATTCGTTTGAGATCAGAAAACAAAACGTCGACCTCGTTTTTCGGAAACCTTGACCAACTAACGTAGACACATTACTTCCTCAACTTTTTAATTCTTTCCGAAAACAAAATCTCATATAAATTCTTACTACGTCGTTGAATCATCATTTGCTACTGTAATTATTTCAAAAAATGGTGTAATTTTATTGCAGGTCTACGTGTCATATAAGGCTTTCGTAATCTTGAGAAGGCTTTCTTTTTGGAATCGATGATGTAAAGCTTAAAAACTCTTGTTAATAAATTACCTAATTTAGTCACTCAATAGTAACATCTGAGGAGCAATTCTTGTAATGTAGAATGTTCACAGTCTGGTCTCAGTTTCAATTTGTTAAAAATACCTCTAATTTCCCTGCATTTTTGTCAAGTTATTTAGATTGATTATCGCTGAAATGAGATTGTGACTACAGTTTGAGCGTTTTTAATTACGGGAATTGGCATTCAGCAGGGTAATTGCGTAACACACTATCAGTAGCAATGGGTTTCATTTTGACAGTTCAGCAAGATTCATTGCGTTATTTACGTTGTTGAGCAGACACATTTTTCGAACATAGGGAGCAATGGATTAGCAATATGCTTCAAAATTATTCAAATTGAGAGTAATAGTGTGTTACGCAATTAGGGTACAGATTAATGTGTCGGTAGAACGTGGGACGTCTTATACATCACGGATGATCGGATGAAGAGATTTTTGTGTTGCTAAAGTCATTTCCTCGGTTGGCCAAGATTGTTATTCGATTAACCCTTAGTAGGTATCGTGGGTCAAATTTGACCCAGAAGCGAACATAGCGAACATTAAAGTTTTTCTTACATTTCTATTTTTTTTTTTATGTTTTAAGTTCACACTTACCAAAAAGTGCCAAAAATTAGGTTAGTTACAAATGCATGTAAAACATTATATTTTTTTTAAATTAAATCAAGATAATTTTGTAAAAAAATATTTTATTATTTCATAACTAACCATATTTTATACAAATAATAAAAAAATCTACGTTCTACAACAGATTTTTTGGTATGGGTAAAATATGACCCACGATACCGGTAGTGTTGCCAAAAAAGGCGATACCAGCTAAGGGTTAAACCGAGGAAGCTCAGTTGTAGCATGCTCAAAGATGGTGCCTGAAACAAACTTTGTCGTATTTGTTGCGTTTTGGGGGACTAGCTTATGTAATTTTGACGTCCAAAAAGTACTGATTCTCAGCCTAATTTCAATATATGTCTTGTTGGATATGCCGGTCGATTCTGTAAAAATCTCACCGTGAAATCATATGTGAAGTGAGCACTTAATAGTGTTAATCCCTACCGAATGACAGCACTTCAGCCAAGCTTTCACGATGAGATAGTTACAGAATCGCACGGATGTTCTCAATTTTTATTAAATCTCATGATAAATAATACTTACTTTCTATCACCCAATACCTACAACTATGTTTGATGAGCCGAACATCAAAACCCTGACATGGGATTTCTTATCTCATCCCACGCGACTGTGAGCACAATTAGAGGCAGCTCTGTTTGCTCGACACGATGTGATATGTCAAAGTGTAGGACGGTACATATGAATGTTAAAGGCGCTACAGACTAACACTATACTTTAGAGTTTAAAGTTGTAGAAAGTATCCAGGGTCACGGGTTGTTCGAAATAGTTACCGTGACTCTTGGCAACTGAAGGAACACGGGTGGGTTTTAGTTAGTAAAAATCTGACACACCCTCCCATTCCGCCCAGAGCGGGAGAAGTTATTTGATAATTTCCCACCCAAAAAAAAAGTTGTATAAAGTATCTGTGTCGTTCTCTCATACCTCAACACAAAGTTGCCACTTCCTTTTCAAAGCACGCCTAATTTACAACTCATAATTTAATTAGTAGACCATATTAGATTTTTTTTATCTATAGTTTTGGACAAGACTGCGCCCCACGGTACCTGAATAAGTATCGATTCCGTGGGAATATCGGGATTACAAGTAATCTATGTCCTAATCCAGGCCATGTGCCAAATTTCATTGAAATCCGTTTAGCCGTTTTATTGTGGAGCGCAGCGAACAAACATCCAAAAAATCAAATCTTTTCTCTTTACAAAATTAGTTTAGATTTACAAGCGGATTTCCAAATACCTACATCCTTGGGGTCCCAAGGATGCAATGATTGTAAAGACTGATTTACGCACCTATTTTCAAATGATCGAATAGGTATAATGAAACCATAACCGCAAAATATCCCCTGGTTTATGTTACAACGTTTACTTATTACCACAAACACATATAACATTATCATTAATAAAGGAGTTGATAACGCGTCAAAACTCACGTAGTCTAGACGCGTCACGTATCGAAATTATTACGGATTACAAACACGAAGTTATTTATGTAAGGTTAACTGCACTATTATCCATTTCCTCGACCCGTGCTACTTGGGATACATTTTTCTAACACTTCCAATCTAACTCATGAAATTGAACTTAATTTGTCTGACACAAAATTCAATCTCAAATTATTGAACATCCCATCTGTACGTGGCGTATGACGCGTCACTCGATTTCTTGGTGCATGAAAGTACCGAGATGAAATCAGATTTTTCCATTCGTATTTTAATATGCCACATACATAAACTCACGCCTTCTTTCCATGAGGGTAGGCAGAAACTACAGAAAACCACTTTTTACGATCCTTTTATAACTTTCATGTAAAACTTGCATAGGATGGAGGAGGACTCTACAGTATGCAAGTTTCACATTGAAGGCATAACTTGTCAAAGACCTCGACAAGATGCCAAAACTAATAGACAAACCTAGTCGAATGACAATCAAATAAAAATACGTGTGGTTATGGTCATAAATAATGTTTTGTTTGTGAGCTTAGTATCTACACCTAGTTATATTAATACACTAACATAGCTTTTAAGTTTTTGTACCTGACTAACTATAATAATAATATGGATCATTGTTGTCTTAACAAATAAATAAATTTAATTAATAACTATACAGAATGCTTATTTTTACAGGCTCCAAATTTTTACAGGATGTTCTACTCGTGCATATGAACAACTTTCACTATGGGACCAACTCTGAGATCACAAAAAAAAATCAGCTGTTTCATACATTTTGGTCAAGTAGGTATTGAACTTTTGTATTAAACAGCTAATTTTGTTTTCGTAATTTTAGAGTTGGTCCCATTGTGAAAGTTCTTCATATTCATGAGTAGAACAACCTTTAAAAAATTTGGAGCCTGTTAAAAAAAGCATATTAAGCGTATTTTTCTGTTCTGTTTTTTCTTGTCTGTTTGTATATGTGTGTGTACATAAATGGTAAAATAAATAAATAAAAAGCATCAAGTATTTACTGAAAGCTTAGCTATATACAATATACGCAGCCTAAACAAAATCGATCGCCAAATCAAGCATCTGAAAGCCCCTTAAGTTTATCAACGTGTTCACTCACGGCATTGACCCACATGTTAGTATCGATATTCGGTTACAACACTAGCACTCGGTGACGAATAACGAATACACCTCTATAATTAACGTGTCATTTGTATATTTTAATTTTGTACTCTGTGCCCTCGACATTATTGAAGCAGGTTTGAATCTTCTTGATTAGAATTTGAATTAAAGTTTTATCTTTTGTTTGGGAATAATGAGTGTAATTAGGACAGTTAGCGAGATAACAGCTGACATTTTAATCAGACCGCCCGCTAGGCAAATATCAACTTTAATATTTAGGTGTGAGGTTGGAAATAGAATGTCAGTTTTAGGCCGGATCCTCACTATAAAGCCGTTCACAGTTCGTTCTCGGCCCAATCTTGCTTTGATAAAATAATATAAAGTAAAAAATATATGTGTGCATTCATACTATCCGTAACAGTGAAGTTTCGCTAGAATCCCATTCCAATCATGATCAGGGCCGATCCTCACTATAATAACTGAGCCAGATTGTATAATGTGAACATGATACGACTTTACCAGACCGAGATTGCACCGACAACAAACTGTGAACGGCTTTATAGTGAGGATCCGGCCTTACTGTTTTGTGCTTCGATAGAGGAAGATACTAATCGATCATTTGCTTCAGAGGAAGTAGTATTAATAACATCGATTAATGCCATGGTTATAACTGAATTAATGAAATCATTAGGAGCTAAATAGTACCTGTGGGCTTTCATTATTTGAAACTGTCAGTGTCCATGAATGAAACGTAGTTTTTGATGTTGATGTTATCGTCATCATCACCTGAGGTTTTACTGCCGCGGGTGGGCCTTAGCCTGGTCAAGTATATTTTTCCAACGTGACCTATTTCCCGATTTTTCTCGCAAATTTCTCACTCCAACTGTTTTTAAAGAGGCTAAAAGAGTATGTTAGGAACGATCCTTACATACTCCTATAATATATAATGAAATATATAATTTAAAATCTATACATACATAAACAAACTCTCGCTTTCTTTCCATGGGGGTAGGCAGAAACTACAGAACGCCACCTACTTCGTAGTAGGTGGCGTTCTGTAGTTTCTAAAATTATATATGTACTGTAATTTTGTATGTATAATTCTTAAATTAAATTAATAATAATATAATAAATAATAATAATAAATTGTTTATTGACCAAGAAGGTACAGATGGTGAGAAAACAAAACTCACCTCAACTCAAACTTGGGCCCAAATCTTGTTTACAAACGTTTATAATAACGTTTACTAGATATCGTTTGGGTGCTCTGGTTTCGTCCATTCTTGCGACATGTCCTGCCCATTGAAAACGTGCTATTTTAAAGGTCTTAATAACATCAGACTCGTCGTAAATCTCGTAGAGCTCATGGTTTCACCGCCTTCGCCATTACTCGTTTTCGAGCACTGCACCAAATATGCGCCTAAAGATTTTCAGTTCTTTGGTGATGTTATGCTTATTATTATTATAAGCCTGTGATGCCCCACTACAGGGAAAAGCCCTTCCTACTCTTTCTACTTATCTCTGTTCAAAACTGCTAAGGAGGAAGTTCTTGTTGAAGGAGTCCAGTCCGCTTCCGCAGTCCACATTTTCCGTCTGGGCCCGGCGCGATGTCGCTTGCCATTAAAAGGTACTCATTACGTTAAAATCTTATGCTTGTAAGAGAATTGTTACTCCGAAAAAGAACAGCCATTCTTGTACTTTACTAACTAAAATATAGCTTACTTATGGAATGTACTACAACAAAGAAGGAAAGAGAGTTCGAAACTGTTGAGCAGAATAAAAGTAAACAAATATGACATTGGTCCTGTTCTAGTTTTAGCGCAGCCTACGCCTAAGATAGCAAACCTACTTGCTGATTTGTTTCGACATTAATAATGTATATTATATTTGTAGAGGTAGTTTAGAATTGTTTCAGTTATGATGAGGCTGATATGCCATTGTGGATAAAAGCCTCTAATAAAAATTAAGAAAAAAAGAAAACTAAAATATGTTACGCTCATTCATAATTTCTTACATCCCATAAAATATGACGTTTAAATTGGTTATCCGGAAATGGAAACATTCTTGAAACTATCTTGTACAGACGCCAGCACATCAAGCTACTACAATCTCTCAAATTTCTTTAATAGATTTTCAACATTATCGCTAAAGTATAAGGTTCAAAGTTGATTGGGAAAATTTGACAGTTTTGGGTAGCTTGACGTGCTGGAGTCTGAACATCATTGTACTATTCTCAAGCCCTATATAATGTGTAAATAATGATGTCATGGCTATGATCTCATATAAAATTCGGTTAATGTCACGATTTTTTATTTAGCGAGTCCACTACCTCATGAACCGAAGTCGAACGTCATTGGCATGTCGATAAAATACCGCAGGCGATTTTACACGCCACAGAAATAAAGAAGAAGGCTTATTTCGTATACAGGTAGTATTAGTTTCTTTGTGCCGAGGACTACAACATGTCCCAGAATTAACGAACAACCTCTTAAGGGGTCATTATACTCATCGTTATGAACAACTTTTACTGTGGGACCAAACCTGAAATCGTGAAAAAAAATCTGCTGTTCCCTACATTTATGTTCGCATAGCTCGTCAAAATGTAGGGAACAGCTGATTTTTTGTTTCGCGATTTCTGTTTTGGTCCCATAGTAAAAGTTGTTCATAATGATGTGTACAATGACCCCTTATGAGGTTGTGCGTTTTTTAAGTTACAACTTGTATAAACGTGTCTTAGTACGTGCTTTGACTTAGACATGTTAAAGTCTCTATCTTGCACTTAGTAGTTTGACAGTTGTGTGACAGTGACAAGACAAATGCATACCCAAAGTATGTGCTAAGTAGGTAACGTTTATAAATCTCGGCCTTAGTTTTCGGACCTTCCATGAAACAAGTTTTGGCAAAAGTTAAAATGCTGTACCTATGTATACCATTCATAAAAATATAATTATTCATTTTCTTCACTTTGAAAACACTTTTACATACTTAGTACCTAGCTAGGTATTGTAAAGTAGATACATCATCTGCCTAGCCTATTCCCAACTATATTGGGGTCGGCTTCCAGTCTAACCGGATGTAGCTGAATACCAGTATTTTACATGGAGCGACTGCCTATCTGACCTCCTCAACCCAGTTACTGGGTAATACGATACCCCCTGGTAAGACTGGTTGTCACTTTTGGGCTACTGACAACCCGTAACGACTGTCAAAGGTCCACGAAAGACAGCCGGGACCAACGGCTTAACGTGCTTTCCGAGGCACGGCGGGGTCTTGGTATGTGAAGATGGCCACCCATCCATGGACCAACCCCGGCAAGTGTAGCTTAACCTGATCGATCGACCCGTGCGGCTGTTATTACTTCACCACAAGCCCCTTATTGTCAAGTAAAGTATTGTAAAGTAGATACGAGTACATAGTCTTATATACTGGATGCTTTTTTTTACGGGCTCCAAATTTTTACAGGGTGTTCTACTCATGAATATGAACAACTTTCACTATGGGACCAACTCTGATATTACGAAAATATAATCAGTTGTTTAATACAAAACTTCAATACCTACTTGAAATGTAAGAAACAGCTGATTTTTTTTTCGTGATCTCAGATTTGGTCCCATAGTGATAGTTGTTCATATTCATAAGTAGAACAACCTGTAAAATTTGGAGCCTGTAAAAAAAAGCATCCAGTATAAATAAGGTTTCATTTTGAAAGCCATGTATCAAATGTTTAGCGACCTACATCATCATCTGCCGAGCCTTTTCCCAACTATGTTGGGGTCGGCTTCCAGTCTAACCGGATGCAGCTGAATACCAGTATTTTACATGGAGCGACTGCCTAACTGATCTCCACAACCCAGTTACTGGGTTATACGATACCCCTAGGTAAGACTGGTTGTCAGACTTTCGGGCTTCTGACTACCCGTAACGACTGTCAAAGATCCACGAATGACAGCCGGGACCAACGGCTTAACGTGCTTTCCGAAGCACGGAGGGGTCTCGGTATGTAAAGATGGTCACCCATCCACAGACCAACCGCGGCAAGCGTAGCTTAATCTGATCGATCGACCTGTGCGGCTGTTATTATTTAGCCACGGGCCCCTCGTGGGAGCGACCTACATATTAGAGCTAAATAGTAGCGTCCATGAAAAAAAAAACTGCTTATCAGTTGTTAATCAATTGATTAAAGTTTCAATATTTTCGTTTGCCTTCTCGCGAATTTTAAACGTTATTCTGAAAAGCGTTGGTCTTTTTATTGTTATGTCTACTGTTTATTTCTACACTGTGTCATGAACCTCTTACGCTGGGGTAAACCCATTCAGAAAGAACTGTGACGTGTCCATCACGAGACTGGACATTACGACATAAGTCGCAATATAAACCTTATAATTGAAGTACAAGGTTCATAATCGCATGTTTTTACAAAGAGGAACACTTCGACCTTGGGTAATCCTTTGGAAATCGATACTTTGGTACAGTCATAGTTTATGATGATAATTCAGAAGGTATCTTGTAATTGGTCAGTAACTATATACGGTGAATGGTTATTTATAGATTTCTACCGTTTGATCATGTTTGCTAATTTAAAATGTATTGGAAAATAAGAGTAGAACCAACTTGCAGCAGTAGTCTGTTTTTTATACAGGATGACTTTTTTTACCGTCTACAATTTACCCATGAATATGAACAATTTTTACAATGGACTAACTGTAAGATCACGAAAAAAAATCAACTGTTTCATACATTTTGGTATTTTTACTATTGAACTTTTGTATGAAACAGCTGAATTTTTTTTCGTGTATTCAGAGTCCATATATACGGTAAAAAAAAAACATCCAGTATAGAAACCAGTACTATTGGAGTCTAAATGACTATAATTGCTTCTTGTTATGTGTAAGACACGATTTAATTCATTTAAGAAATCAGCTGTTCCCTACATTTTGACGAGTTATGCGAACATAAATGTAGGGAACAGCTGATTTTTTTTTCGCGATTTCAGGTTTGGTCCCATAGTAAAAGTTGTTCATAATGATGAGTACAATGACCCCTTAAGAGGTTGTGCGTTATTTAAGTTACAGCTTGTATAAAATGGAGTTTCTCGAAAATAACTTTTTTACATCGAGTGATAGCAACTGAGTTCCTTTGAACTTTTCTCTGAACTTCATCAGCATCATCTAGTTATTTATAATACTATATAAGCTATAATAACCCCATAATGCTTCAATTGCTAGGCCTCCTCACTGTGAGAGAGAGTGGGCCGTAATCCACCAGGTAGGCCTAATGTGGGTTGGTAGATCTCATATGTCTTCGAATGTTTGGTACCAAGACATGCCGGTTTCCTCACGATGTTTTCCTTCACCGTTTTGACATCAGTGGTGAGGAAATGATTTGCACAAAGTAAAGCTGTAAAGTCTGGGTTCGAACCCACAATTCGCAATTCTGGGCAACCACTGCTCCCTTCAAACATCATTTTTGATAAGCTAGATAAAGCCCGATTAGCCTAAAAGTCTAGCCTTAGGCCTTTGTACACGGCGCGGTTTCTTTACGGCACAACATGTTAACCGCGCCGTAGAAAAATCGTGTGGCCTTGTCTACCACACTGTTCTATGGTACGAGTATACGGCGATAGCACCGAGCCCTAGTGCCGCCGTGTCGTCAACAAGCCTCCATAGTGATCCATTCAACACTGACGACCGTGCTAGACACGGCGAATAAATTGTAGTAGTTTTTCACAGCACGAAAAACGTATGTGTACTAAAGCCCTTAGTTGAATCTTTGGCTGAAGAAGTCTGATACACACGTTACCATTTCCCAGACAGATAGTATCCGGGGATCTGGGATCATCAATCAATCAACTCAGCCTATCGCAGTCCACTGCTAGACATAGGCCTCTCCCAGACTGCGCCACAACATCCTGTCCTCCGCCTTCCGCATCCAGTCTACCCCAGCTACCTTCTTTAGGTCGTCCGTCCATCCAGTTGGGGGACGTCCCACACTACGCTTGCCGATACGTGGTCTCCACTCCAGGACTTGTCTGCTCCACCGGACATCGGCCCTTCGACAGACATGGCCAGCCCACTGCCACTTTAGTATGCTTACTCTGCAAGCTATGTCGGTTACTCCGGTTTTTTTCCGGATAATAATTCCTGATTTTATCCTTCAAAGAAACTCCGAGCATAGCTCGCTCCATAGCGCGCTGAGCGACCATGAATTTGTGGATCAGCCCGACCTTCAGTGTCCACGTTTCAGCACCGTATGTCATGACGGGCAGGACGCACTGGTTGAAGACCTTAGTCTTCAAACATGGAGGGATAGGCGACGAGAAGACTTGACGAAGCTTTCCAAATGCTGCCCAACCCAACTGGATCCTTCTGTTGGCCTCTTTCTCAAAGTTGTGTCTACCGAGCTGGAGGACTTGCCCTAGGTAGACATAATCCTTCACCAAAACCCCCTAATAAAACACAAGTCTTTCAATATGTTTGTCAATAGTTAATTAGTCCTCGATATTAATCATCATCACTGTCGTATCAGCCAAAACACGTCCACTGCTGGACGATGACATCACGATCCGTTTTTTATTGACTTCTTAGGGTCCCCGGATTCAATGGAAATCCAGTATTGGGGAACTACCCAGGATATCCGAATATGGTCGATAAAAAGTTAAGTAAGGTCAATGAGGTAGTAGAGTATTTATTGGTGGAACCGGTTTGTCATACGGTTTTTTTTAAAATCTCTTAACTTCAAGTTCATTTCAAACACTTCAGCCTTTTTTAGTTATTCCTATTGTGCTTACGATACCTAACGTACGCAATTTTTTGTATACTTACGTTTAGTGATTCAACACATTAAACACACTCAGAAAAGTGTGCAACACTAAATGCGCAAATCATTGCGTGGTTTCTGGTATAATTTTCTTTCTTCTTCGACGTGTTTATGGCACGACAGTGATTAATGTTGTTGGCCCAAAACTAATCGCCACGGTTTTGTCACTGGTAGCGTAGAGGTTATGTTTGCATTTTTTGGGGAATAGAGGGCAGGATATATGTGGGATATAGTTTGCGCCACAGCACCCTATTTGTGTAACACACTATAGGGTGACTGGTAATTAGTGACCGATACTTAAACACATGATTCTACTCATGACAACAAACAAGTTTTATAATGGGACAGAAAGTGAAATGACGAGAAAAAAATCAGCTGTTCCCTACATTTTGACGATTCGTACGAATATAAATGTAGGGAACAGCTGATTTTTTTTTCCCGATTTAGGATTTGGTCCGATAGTAAAAGTTGTTTGTAATGATGAGTAGAATCATGTGTTTAAGTATCGGTCACTAATTACCAGTCACCCTATATTTAAATCTCAATCTAAATTATTTTGAAGGATATTGGCGCAGATTCCCTTGTTCATAAACTAAACAAAATTTAAGTTCAGTGCATCTTTTTATTTCTAATTCATTAAGAAAAGGACAGAAAATAAATATTAGTTTAGTCCTGTCAAATCAAGATACTCCATATACAAGTTTAGACGTGATTAAAAAATTGGCTACTCAAAATACGTTAATTTACGTCAGGCGCTGACTAATTTGACAGGACTAAACTAATATTTATCTTCTGTCCTTTTCTTAATTAAATAGAAAGAAAAAGATGCACTGAACTTAAATTTAGTTTAGTTTGTGAACAAGGGAATCGAAGCCATTGCTAATCTATTGCTTCATACATATGTTCGAAAAATTGTTTGCTCAATAACGTAAATAACGCAATGAATGTTGTTGAACTGTCAAAATGAAACCCATTGCTACTGATAGTGTGCTACGCAACTACCCCGCGGGTCCACATCCACACCCTATTCAACCCAATTTTCTTTCAGAAAACTTTAAATAATTTACTTTTACACCATTTCCATTCAAGAATACAACTCTATTCATCAAACTACCATTCAAAATCTAATCACAGAACCATCCTAATTGTAATCAAACCAGCCATTTAATTCCCATTCAGATAGGGTTGCACCGACCAGCAATTGAAATCGAATTAATGAAATTGAGATCGCCGTTACTTCTCGATACCTAATTAGTGACGTAATTTTATTGATAAGCGAGGTGTAATGTGGTTTCGAAATATCGAATGTAGGCTGATGAGGAATTGAGAGATGACAAGTTGATTTGAGAAGTTGTTTGATTTGAATGTCAATGATGTTTTATGTGTACAACAAAGCATAGCGCCTGTAGGTATTCATGAAGGCTTAGGCAGAGGTGTATCATAGTACAATACTGCCTAAACCTTCCGGAAAAAAAAAATGAAAACATGTGAGTGCGTATGAAATATGGGTTTACTCAATAGTACACCTATATTTTTCATCTGTTTGTATTAGACAGCGAGCCAACAGGCTGCTATTGAGAAATTCCTGATAGAAAAACTTAACCCTTAACTGCATCGTGATGAAAATTTCCATCAACCAATCCAATGCCATATTTTCGTTTCCACAGAGCACGGGGATTCCCCAATTGTTAGAGATATTCAATTCATTTTGTTCCCAGTAGATTCGTTCTGATTAGGTACATAAAGATGTAAAATTCCACCAGGCCATTTAGAAAAAAAAAAAAAAAGTATTTTTATGAATATATTTTTTTTTATATTTTGTCCTTACTATAGAGCTAATGTGGTGTCCAAATTAATTTAATTTGCTTAAAAAGTAAAAATTTTGCAATTTGAGGGTTAAAGTTAAGGTTTTTAAATCGTAACCCAGACCTCTTGCTCAGTAGTAATGTTTGCGATCACGCAGTCCGAAGCGTCGAATATAGGCTGATCATCATCATCTGCCTAGCCTTTTCCCAACTATGTTAGGGTCAGCCTTCAGTCTAACCGGATGCAGCTGAATACCAGTATTCTACATGGAGCGACGGCCTATCTGCCCTCCACAACCCAGTTACTGGGTAATACGATACCCCTTGGTAAGACTGGTTGTCAGACTTTCGGGCTTCTGACTACCCGTAACGACTGTCAAAGATCCACGAATGACAGCCGGGACCAACGGCTTAGCGTGCTTTTCGAGGCACGGAGGGGTCTCGGTATGTAAAGATGGTCACCCATCCACAGACCAACTGCGGCAAGCGTAGCGTAACCTGATCGATTGACCTGTGCGGCTGTTATTATTTAGCCACGGGCCCGAATAAATGTCGAATATAGGCTGATGAGGAATTGAAAAGATGACAAGTTGATTTGATAGTTTTGATAGTTTCGATTTGAGAGTCGAATGTCAGTGACGATGGTTGTAAACTTGTAACACAAGAAATTATAAACTAGCTTTGCTCGCAGCGATGTCTACACGTATTTTACACTTCTTTCAGGATGCAGAGTACCACACTTATACCAATCTCTACTGGCCCGAAAATTTAAATTCCAAACGCTCGACAGACTAGCCTGAAAGCTTCCTTTTGCATTAACACTAGCATTGTGTCTTTTCCCGTTTATTCAATTCGGTTAACATTAACACACAGATGTGCTGCTGGAGAGTTTCGTGCCCACTTTTTTCCAGCTAAAGCACTAGGAAATGGAGAAGGGCGGGCATTTTGGCAGACGGGGGCCGTATTATGAAGTATTGCCATCATGATTCCAGTCCGAAAAAAGGATGGTACTTATATCGGTCATGCATAGCTCCGTCTCTCTCTTGTACTAGAATCACGATGGCATTAAAACGTCATAATACGGCAACTGTATTATATAATTTTGACGTTGAAAAGTGCTGATTGTCAGAATAATTTGAATAAATGACTATGAGGTATAGCTTACGTAGAGCACTGGTGTAATACGCAAATAATAATTACTATTCAGTTTGCGTGAGGAAGCAATTAAATTATTTTTTTTGTGATAAAAGTGAACGTTAATTTTGCCAATAAATATTTGAATAAGTATTTATCGATATATTTGCGATCGTAAACCTCTTTTCGTGATGCCCGTTAAAATTATACTGAGATTTATCTTTCTTATGCAATTTGGCAGTTAAATCTTAATATTTCCGGTATTTATCTGTGAGCTGTCGTTACACTGCAAGTCATCATCTGCCTAGCCTTTTCCCAACTATGTTGGAGTCGGCTTCTAGTCTAACCGGATGCAGCTGAATACCAGTAGTTTACATGGAGCGACTGCCTATCTGACCTCCACAACCCAGTTACTTGGTAATACGATACCCCTTGGTAAGACTGGTTGTCAGACTTTCGGGCTTCTGACTACGCGTATCGACTGACAAAGATCCACGAATGACAGCCGAGACCAATGGCTTAACGTGCTTTCCGAGGCATGGAGTGGTCTCGGTATGTAAATATGGTCACCCATCCACAGACCAACCGGTATAAGCGTAGCTTAACCTGCTCGATCGACCTGTGCGACTGTTATTATTTAGCCACGGGCCCATCATGTCGTTACACTGCAAGTAAATGGTATTTAACTAATTTCGAAATGCTAGATAACTATGTTCATTATCAAAATAAATCTGTGTCCATTACGTGTAACGGCGCAAGATAGCTTTTATCACATCATTTTTTTGGACATTGTGTTAGTGGTTTACATAATCAGACTATAATCTTCCCACTGCTGGGGCACAGGCGTCCTCTCTGTGAGAGGGAGTGGGTCATAAACCACCACGCTCTCCCAGTGCGGGTTGCTAGATGTCACATATCTTCGAATTTTTGGTACTTGGACATGCCGGTTTCCTCACGCTGTTTTCCTTCATCGTCTTCAGAGCAGTAGTGATTAAATTTACACAACGTAAACCGCCTGCTTGGGTTTGAACCCACGACCTACAACTCGTAAGTCGGGGACGTTACCACTGGGCCAACACGCTCTCAAGTGGTATTAGTATTAGTGGTTCAGCAGCTTCAATATCAACAGGATTGAGCTGGAATATAGGAGTTCGTCGTGGACGTGGTACGACAGCGGCTCCACTGATGTCATCTGTCATCAGAAGATAGCCGCCGCGCAACCATCGATGCGACACTCTGCTAGAGTGAGAGGCACCAGACAGTGATATTCTTCGACCTTTTCGGTGAATCTACAGTGTGAGTCTTTATAAAGTGCACATATTAAAAAGGGTGAAAATATAAACAATTTTATCGACGGAAAAAATGTCAAAAATTTTTTTTTTAAATGGTAAAAAATGGTAAAAATGGTAAATTTTCTTTAAAAAATCATGAATAATTAATTTATGAGGTTTCTTTTTCAAAAAATTATGGCTTTATTAGCTTGGCCTATTATTAGAGATCATTATTAATTTTGTTTTGTTTTAATATGACATTTAGTTTAAAAGTAGTAACAGTTTGTTTGCATGGGGTACCCAGACGAGAGTAAAAAAAATTAAAAATTTAAATTTTTTTTTAGATTTTTTTTTACATTTTTTCCGTCGTTAAAACTGTTTATATTTTCACCCTTTTTAATATGTGCACTTTATAAAGACTCACACTGTATAATAGTACCTTCATAACAAAACTAGACGGCGCCACTTGCTGCGCCGTCAAATAAATATCATGCTTTAAAAAAAAAATTGCACAATAATATCCAACTTGTTCCATCCATCTTGTTATATCCAACATAGACCGAAGGTATTTTCGAAGGTACCAACGCAACTAAGGTCTCTTTTATGGTACTATATGGGTACTTGACTATGGCAGTACGTTGACCCGTTAGTCATAATTTACCTTTTTTAGTAAGTGACGTCACGGTGTGTCTTTAAACCGTGAATTTTAAAGCGATTTTGCATACCTATTTTGTGGAACCGTAGTAGAGATGTGACGATTATCGACTTAGCCAATAAGTAATTAGTCTAGAAATAAAGAGGTTAACTAAAAAAAATTGAACAGAAATAGAAAGAATTGACACTCCCCTACGACACACCGTTTTTGAGATATTAGCGAAAAACCCAAAAGTGGAAACTTTGTGCCCCCGCCCCCACTCCGGCTCACTTTCTAGACGTCAGAACTAAGTATGTTCACTCCCTAAGCACCCTGAACATGTTTCTGAAGGAACCGCTTAGGTACCTCTCACGTAGGTACGTGAGAGGGTCTTATCTAAGCTACTCTACTCCCCCTTTTGGGCCATTCGTTGCCTGGACTAATACATTCAAAAACAATATTAAGGAACAGTATTGAACTTTGTTCTGCAAACAAGCCACTAACAACCAATGTAAAAAACTTGATAAAAAACTAAAAAAAAAAAAACTTGAAAGAAGGCCAAAACTTGAAAGCCAGGAGAACTGAAAATAACTCAAAAACTTAACGTTTGAGACGAAGCTCAAAGCTCTACTCAATTTTACTTACCTATATTCTCATCATCTGCCTAGCCTTTCCCAACTATGTTGGGGTCGGCTTCCAGTCTAACCAGATGCAGCTGAATACCAGTGTTTTACATGGAGGCACTGCCTATCTGACCTCCACAACCCAATTACTGGGTAATACGATACCCCTAGGTAAGACTGGTTGTCAGACTTTCGGGCTTCTTACTACCCGTAACGACTGTCAAAGATCTACGATTTACAGCCGGGACCAACGGGTTAAAGTGCTTTCCGAGGCACGGAGGGGTCTCAGTATGTAAAGATGGTCACCCATGCACAGACCAACCGCGGCAAGCGTAGCTTAGCCTGCTCGATCGACCTGTGCGGCTGTTATTATTTAGTCACGGGCCCCTCTTAGCCACGGAGAGTATTTAATAGGCCATCTATTTCGCATTCCCATTCGGCACCTAGATTTGTTTTAGGAGCCAAACTAACATGAGCATTTCAATGTGAATAATAATATCGAACAGCAGTAGGGATATTCATAACGTGAATATTTGCACAACACTAAATAAACGTGTTGCCATAGAAGCAAGATGTTTTTCCTTTTAAAATCAGTAGCAAACAAGTAAAGACTTGGATTTAAGACTGACTGCCCTAGCACGAACGCGCTACATAAACTCGAATTACCTTTTTGAAGTGAAAACTTCTTTAGGCAAACATTACGCTCTTTCTGAACAGCGAATGAAACTGAACCGTCACACTGCGGGGTAATTCCGTAACACACTATCAGTAGCAATGGTTTCCTTTGTGACAGTTCAACAACATTCATTGCGTTATTTACGTTGTTGACAGACACATTTTTGGAACATATGGAGCAATGGATTAGTAAAATGCTTCAAAATTATTCAAATTGAGAGTAATAGTGTGTTACGCAATGAGGGTGCAAATTAAACATAAAAATAGATAAAATAAATCGCTCATCCAATAGAACAACGACGTCATTACGAAAATGTTTTCTTGAGTTTTCTTGACTTTTCTCATGAAATTATTACAAATTATTATTGATATTAAAGTTACATTCATAAAAATACCTATTAAATATTTTAGCATAATCATTGGAAATATATCATATTTTCAATTTCAAACTTTTAAAACGTTCTCCTGAAAAATAGCTAAAACGTAATTACGTCATTGTTCTATTGGATGAGCGAAATGTTGAAATTAGAAGAAAAAATAATTTAATTGTTCAGTATAATAATTATTTTATCACATTAGTTATACTGGTATTCAGCTGCATCCGGTTAGGCTGGAAGCTGACCCCAACATAGTTGGGAAAAGGCTAGGCAGATGATGATTAGTTAGGAAGAATTAGTGGTTAGATTAGTTGGGCTTGGGAGTATGGAAGGAAAGAAACATAGTTAAAATAATATACATGTATATATACTTTCTTATTAATCTCAAACTCGATGGTCGTTTACAGATAGATATTAAATAAACATTAGGTACGATATCTCATAAAGTTCGAGGCTTTCCACGAAAAGTATATTTATAAGGGGAGTACTTTTAAATAAACTTTACAAGATGCTAATAACCGATAAGCCTCTTAAAATTAGCCCTTGCTTGAAGAACCGCGATCGAATCACCAAGGAGGCGTTGCTTTGATTCGCTGCGCGTACGCACATAAATCACAATATCAATTAGAACTTTCTTTAGAAAGAATAATCAGAGTCTGGTATAAATTTTAATGTCTGCAGTGTTGTTGTTTCCTATGTGTAAGTGGCCTGGGATCAATGTTGCAGTAGATGGTAATTATTTCCGCTTCTGTGAAGTATTTGTTCATATTTAAGCCCACAGGCATTCCATCAATCAATCAATCAACTCAGCCTATAGTAGTCCACTGCTGGACATAGGCCTCTCCCAGACTGCGCCACAACACCCTGTCCTCCGCCTTCCGCATCCAGTCTACCCCAGCCGCCTTCTTTAGGTCGTCCGTCCAGCTAGGTGGGGGGCGTCCCACACTACGCTTGCCGATACGCGGTCTCCACTCCAGGACTCGTCTGCTCCACCGGCCATCGGCCCTTCGACAGACATGGCCAACCCACTGCCACTTCAGTTTGCTTACTCTGCAAGCTATGTCGGTTACTCCGGTTCTTTTCCGGATAATTCACTGGCATCACTGGCATTAAAAATCACTAATGTGCATACACACGAGCGGTACGCGTTATCGGAAGAGGCAGCCGTCAACACATCTACGGTTGTCCTCGACATTGTGCCGCTCGGCATTGTACCACACCGTAACACCGTATAACAGCCACACGGGTCGATCGATCAGGTTAAGCTACGCTTGCCGCGGTTGGTCCATGGATGGGTGACCATTTTCACATATCAAGACCCCTTCGTGGCTCGGAAAGCACGTTAAGCCGTTGCTCCCGGCTGTCATTCGTGGATCTTTGACAGTCGTTACGGGTAGTCAGAAGCCCGAAAGCCTGACAAGCAGTCTTACCAAGGGGTATCGTATTACCCAGTAACTGGGTTGTGGTCAGATAAGAAGTCGCTCCATGTAACATAATGGTATTCAGCTGCATCCGGTTAGACTGGAAGCCGACCCCAACGTAGGTGGGAAAAGGCTAGGCACGTCGTTGTCGACAACAGCCGTAGACCTGTCAACGACTGCAGTTGCTTCTGCCGTTGACACGTGCCGCTAGTGTTTATGCATACTAAATATGTTTAGCGCTAAAATATTTAAAACATCATTCTGTCTCTATCATCTTCAAACAATTGACAGAACAGAGCGATGTTTTAAATACAATTATAATAGTGGTATTTAGGGGTTTTGGGTTTATTTTTAAACGTTGCTTAAAGTTAAGTAATGGTTAGGGTCTGTTTAACCATATTTTTTTACTTTTAAACGTCTTTTAAACTTCAAGCAATGTTTTTTATGAATAAAAGGGTTATAGTGCAAGCGGGCCTTAATATTCCTTTGTATAACATTTTTTTTTGTATAGCTCTTTTGACACTATAGGGTGGCTAAGTGTATATTTAAAATAAAAGTTTTTAGATAAATTGAAATGATTTTTCATTTATTCTGTGCAACTTATAAATACATTTCCAGACGCAAAAAAAATGCCAAATACCTCCACGATCCTGAACGCACGCACTCTATATGAGAACTGTTCGAAATTGGGATACATTCGAGGTACATCGACATCCGGGTGATGTATGACCGCGGCGGGAGGGCATTTAAAAACCTATTACTCTTAACACGATTCCCAAATGAATCCTCAATTTGTTTAAAAAAAAAAATGAAATAAAAAAATAAAAATCGCACCAGCTCCATCGATCGCGATGAAGCAATATTTTGTTATTAAAGTTATTCCTTTTATTTTGTGTTCACATAACAAATTGTAGCGTTTAATTTTGTTACGTTTCTGCTCTTTACCAATATTTTTTATTGATGTTTTCCTGTTCAACGATAACATCATAATAAATTGACAAAAACAAATTGAATGAGATGGCAGATAAATAGAAACCACATAAAAATCAGTTAGTCTTACAAATTTTAAATTCAGTGACAGGCAAGGTGCAGCCTAAGCCGCTAGGTTTCGAAGCATGCAATTTCGCACAAGAGTTTCTTTCTTAACGAAATGCAGAAATAAGGAAGAATTTTTCCCCTAAAACGGTTAAATAGGGGGTGAAAGTTTGTAAGGAAATTCGTCACTTTTGCCGATGGGAAATCCCATCGAGCAACGACTTGTAGAATATATATCTATACGTATGATAAAATAGTAACGAATAATGTTTGTCCGTTTGCCTAGATTTATGTTCCGGATTGGCGCAAAAACGGCTGAACGGATTTGGATGAAAGTCGGCACCCAGATAGTTTATAACCTGGATTAACACAAAGGGTATTTTTAATCCCGGTAGTACGTTCCCGTAGAATATTTTCTTTTATCCACGGGAGCCAAGCCGCCGAAAAAGCTAGTTAATATTTACTAGTTTTTATCTTTTGGCATTACCTACTTTAATAATAAAGTAATGCCGAAAAATATGGAAGAATTCACACGCTAAGAATCTGCGTTCTTCTAACAATCTTCTCTTACTCTGTCTTTCTCATACTTCTGTCTTTGTTCATTCGTCATTTCATATTCAGTCCATTCTTCTTTGGAATGCGCTCCCTCTCACGACGGCCATCAGTCGGTATGGACTTAAGCGGAAATTTATTTTCAAAACGAATAGTGTAGTCGTCTCAACACCTCTCTGCCTTAAATTTGTATACGTTTTTTTTAATTCAATATATATATTTTATAATTCAATAATTTTAATAGTTTTTTTTATCATTGCTCGGCTCAACCAAAGCACCTGCCATCTAATCACTTCACCACCCTTGGTTGACTGGTAGAGAATGCCTAAGGCATTAAGACCACCTTTGTACCTTTTTGTGTGCGAAAAAATTAAATAAATAAATAAATAATCCACTTGGTGGTAAATAACTAACCAATTAGAAGAAAAGAAATACCTACATATTATATTCTTCGTAAAATTAAACTAAAACAAAAAGTGTGGGTGTTCCGATCATTGCAGTACTTACGAGAAAGCGTTGCTTCGGGCGATAAACTGACATCTCACAGGATTTAAATCAGTGCGAGCAAATACTTCGCGAGCCGAAGCCGACTGCCGATGCTTCCGCAAATCATCTGTCTTCCTCCCAGAGCTGATTGGCTAGGGTTGATGCAGATTTAAACTGGATTATTTAATAACGCAGATTGAAGGAAAATTGTTAGAACAGATTAGCGAAAAGGGTTTTTGAAATAAGAAACAAACGCAGAATAAACTGATACTAACTGTGAAACACGACTCGAATATTCAAAACATTGGGTTAGTCTTATTACTGACATGAAATAACAGATGGACGTCTAGAAAAATGAGAGGAAATGGCGTTTAAGTTAGTTGGAAACAGCGAAAAACCCATTCTTACGTAATGAATCGGCACACTAATTGCAATTAAAATCTGAATAATTTTGAAGCTAATCCATTGCTTCATGTGTTTGAAATATTGGTCTGTTCAGCAACGTAAATAACGCAATGAATGTTGTTGAACTGTCATAATGAAAGCGATTGCAACTGTCAGTGTGTTACGCAGTCACCCCGATGGTCAGGGAAGCACAAAAAAAGTTTAGCTTTGTGCATATTTATACAAAGGGTTTGTTCCGACTTCGACTCACCAAGACAAGTCGTCTTCTTCAATATTAGACATCTCTATTAGTCTTCATCTCAGTAGTCACCCCTTTCTTGCCAAATCCTCTTTCACACAGTCCATCCACAATTTCTTTGGACATCCTTCTGACATTTTCCTCACTCGGTCACATTACATGCCCATATCATGAAAACCGATTTCCACGCCACTTTTCAATCACTGGCGCCACTTTCAGAGTAAAGTCTTATTTTGCATTCAGTTTTACCACCCCTATGTTCTTCGTACATATTTCATTACCATTTTCTCACTACGATACCAACCCTGAATTTCATTACACTGCAAAACTAATTGCATACAAGTTCTTAGAACCTCAAATATCGGCCGAAAGAAAGTACAGTCATATTAATTAATTATTATCATAATATTTATCATAAATAAATATTTATTGATGACGTGTCTGAATTTATTGATTCTTAATACAGCAATTTTGGTACATAATGAAGATATTTAAAATGCGTTGTAAATCATATATTTTGTACCCGAAGTAATTTGAATATTTATTCGGGACTGCAAGTGTTGCCAGATATTGATTAGGGAGTATATTTAGCTGGCCATTTTGGACTGTTAATTAAGTTTTAACAGACAGCTTATAGTGGTGATGCCTGGGGAAGGCCGATATCCAGCAGTGGACGTCTTTCGGTTGAAATAATGATGATGTTTGATCATCTTTGTATTGATCCCCTTTCCCGCCACATTAACTTTCACACAATGTCTTTGATCTCTCCTACTTTAATTAATTCCCAATCTAATTCACGAAGCAACCCAGATATATTATGAAAAAAATAAAACATAATTTTCTCGAAAATTATAACGTTATGATAATTCACCATCTGACATGATAACATCGAAAATTCTGTGAAAATGCCGACTTCGGGCAAAGGCAAGTAAAAAAGGACGTTTATTTTCCTCTCAAACTTATTAGGCGAGCAAATACAGGTTTGATTGTATGCTTAACGGTTCATTGTTCAAAAACGTAATGTACAAGACAAATAAGAAATTTTTGGCTCTGTAACGTAGGAGGTAGGATTTTTGGTATGAATCTTGACAATCTTAGCTATGCTGTTGACACAAACTTTATCACCATTAAGTTAGGGTTGATGTTTGATGATGTTAGCGATAAAAGTAATGTGGCAGTGAAGTTTGTTTGTTTATTTATACGGAAATGTAGTATTCGGTTACAGGCGCGGTATTTTGTGAGTCTTCGTGATATTATTTTGCTGGTTACCGTTATTGAAGGTTGGCAAGTTGAGGGAGTTACTGGCTATTTATAGAAGGTTAAATTTAAACCAACGTTTAATGATGCTACTGAGATTCGACCGCTTAAATTAATCGGCACAAGAGATAAAGGAAGATGAAGAGGTGGCTATCTGGTGGTCTACACTTTCATATTCAAATCAGAATAAGGGAGGCGTATTGTTTTCTCTTTTTTTTAGTGCATTTCAATGTTCTTGCACCTTATCTTCTAGCTTACTATTATTAGATAATTATAGGTTCTGCGTGGTGGATAACGGCTCAGTCACCGAAAGGAGGCCAGTGTCCCAGCAGTGGGCACATTATAGGGCTGATTTTCATATAGCTTCTGTCGGCTAGTTCGTCTGTATGATTTTTTTTTTCTGTTAACATTAAGGCTACGGACACGAACTGAACGGGCGCGGGGCGGCGGCGGCGGCGGCGCGAGGATAGGCGCGGCGAGGCAGACCGGCAGGGTACCTAATTGCGTAACACACTATCAGTAGCAATGGGTTTCATTTTGACAGTTCAACAACATTCATTGCGTTATTTACGTTGTTGCGCAGACACATTTTTCAAACTTATAGAGCAATGGATTAGCAATATGCTTCAAAATTATTCAAATTGAGAGTAATAGTGTGTTACGCAATTAGGGTGTGGTCTCGAAGCCAGCGGGCAGATCGCGCAGCGCTAGAGCGGCGTAGTGTTGTGTTATGAGAAATTAGTGTCTTTGTTCGCGAAAGAAATGTCTAAATAGCGACGGTAACATCTTTTTGATACAAAATTTTGAAATGTCCGTCGATAAAAAGCAAAAAATAAAATACACAACAATACGTGAATGCAGACGTGCGGGCACCGCTAGTCTGGTTCACATCGCCCGCGCCGCTGCCTTCCAGGCCAGTTCCATATAAATCTATGCATTGGAACGCGCCGCTCCTCTCGCCGCCGCCGCCACCGCCACGCGCCCGCTAACTTCGTGTCCGTAGCCTGAATCCTATGACACTTGGCAATACCGCAGCTTCGCATTAGTGAAATAATTTTCGGAATTGGATCAGTAGTTTGGAAAATTACCCACAACTTACACACACACTTCTTTATATCGCCATCACATATCTCATTATGATATTATCATTAAGGTATGGACTAGCTCCCTGCCCGGGGCTCCACCCTCATGGGTGTCGGAAATTATCCCACGGGAACGTGCTACCGGAACAAAAGGTTATGTTAGCCTATGTGTTAGGTATTTCATAACATCAGCTATCTGCCAGTGAAATTCCCATCAAAATCAGCCCAGCCGTTTCAGAGAACAGCTGGAACAAACAAACAGACACACAGACAGACAGACGAAAAAAATTAAAAAGTTGTTTTGTTAAATGTAGCGTATATACTTTGATATGCATTTAGTAAAAAGCTGTTATTTTTATATTACAAAGAGACACTTCAGTTTTATTTATTTGCATAGATATAGATGTGTAGATAACTTAATCATTTTAGTATTGCTATTAACAGTTTTAGCATCAACAATATTACCATTGTGATTCCAATGTTGGCTTGACCAATCACAATTATCTACTGCGGTTCAATTCATTGGCTGCCATATTTACCTCTAGCGCCACTAAGGTAAATTAATAAAAAAATATTTACTCAGATCCTTTTACAAAGTAATACATTTACAAACTTATAAATACTTAGTAGTACCAGGTTCTTAACATATTGGCTTAAATACTTATATAAAAACTAGTTTAATTTACACGTTTTTAATTATCTATGAAAGGTGCGTTGGTTTACATTACGAGTATAACTTGTGGCGACCTGCCTGAGCTAGGTTAATAAAAACCTGTGTTTCAGGCCATCCCCACGCTAAGCGATCAGCTGATTATTTGTCCACAGTTAGTTATTTTTTTAAATATTCTGTCCTACTTACAGTAGGTACTAAATACAAATAAATAAATACCAAGTTAAAAACTACATCATTATTGAAGTACTTTAACACGGAGAGAATAATCTTAGAAAAAATACTGTGCTGTCTCATAATCTGAGTGCATTTGAGTGGTAATGGAAAAATTACCATGCTAGCACAGTAAAAATTCTTGTGGTCTACAGTAAAATTTATTGGACAAATAGTGATTTTTTTCCCAATCTCACTCAGAAAATTTTCTGTAGATGTCACTTGCACTCACTTTACAGTGACGAGCACACTATTTTTCTAAGAATTTTCTCTCCGTGTAGAAGTCTTTCTGTGTCTGTGTAATCAAGTTTACGCAAATATTCGCGTATCCTCAGACTATAATTTTTGTAACTGGCACTATAAATATTAACTATCCTATTGAGCTTATTATATGTATAAATCGGGTCCTAGAAAGACATAGAATCGGGTTACAAAGGCATGTCTAGTTTGAGGCTTTATGGAGACCAAATCCTTCCTACTGTTGTCAGAAGATACTGACTTGTAAGCGAGTTCAACGTGCTGCTGTAATATGATGTGCAGTATTAATAATTGGCGTACTGTTAGCAGGTGTGATTTGTATGTTGATTACAGAACTGTACCTACATAGTAGAAAAATATTAGATTTACCTCGGTTGTAGGTTTCAAACGAATAGCGGCAACTCAATATGCGATGCATGCTTGGCAACCAACCAAATGCGCGAGTTCATGCCTTAAACATGCTCACGTATTATTTACATCTTATCTGAATTCTTGCAAAACATTGGGGCTATTGACTACCTAACACCTCTTTTTATCATCTTTACTTCCAACTAGATTTAATTTCACTTTATCAGCGCTAGGATTCCCACTTATACAGGGTGTCCCTGGAAGTATGGATGAATAATAAATATTATTAAATCATTATTAAAGTATTTTAATTTTCTTGATTTTTTAATTATTTATAAATATTACAATCGAAAAATACTTTATATTAAGAAAAATATAATACATGACAAAAAGCACATCTTGTGCCTAGGATTTGAACGTCCAATCTTATGCAAGGCAAGCGGTCTTGAAACCCCCGGTCTATTTAGAAGTTGAATAACTCTTCGTAAATGTTAACCCTATAATTGATTGTCGTTACACGTAGTAATAAAAGTATTAGGTCTTATAAATAAATAAAAAAACAATATTAAACCAGACTTTAAAAAAAATAAATACTAACTTAAAGTTAAACTGATTTATCCACTAAAACAATACGTTAATTATAATAAAATGTTTTTATAACACATTTGCTCGTAAAAGGTCTCTTACTGCACCAATTTCAATATCGTAATGTATCTCATTACGTACTTGTGCGTAATTGTAATGTAAAGCGCACGGTTTATCAAGATGCTCCGTCTAAAACGAACGGTACTTTTAAAAATCTTAGCAAAGAGTTTTTATGTCAGAAAAGTGGTCATCATTTTATGAATAAAATTAACTTTGGGAGATAAAATATAATAAATAAACATTTAATTCTTTAATTTAATTAATTTTGACAATTAATTACAACCATTTATCTGTAACAAAAACACAAAAGTATTAATTTACTTTATTACTATTACTGGCTGTTTTGTGTGCCTTTGCCATAAACAAAAGACGCTGATGCTGATGAATGCCAACTGGCAACATAATAATTAATTTCACAAATTGTTCGAATTTTAATAAATGTTTTAACAAGTAATTAAAGATTTATTCGTTTAAGAAAGTCCGAGTTTTATTTATTTCCTCACAAATGTGTTATAAAACGTCGTATGACATACGTGCGGTTTGATAATTACAGCATCTGCTTTCTTGTAACCCTCACCTACGGCTCGGGCTAGCAATATCGCCTCAGCTGTAATTTTCAACTTACCGCACTTATATCATAATGTACTATTACAAAATACATAAACCAACTTAGAAGGTCTGGGAGAGGTCTATGTCTAGCAGTGGACTGAGACAGGCTGAGTTGATTGATGCCGAGTTCCACATGCTTACGAGGTCTTTTCTAACCCTACTAGATCATCTCCATACTCCACAACTATTCTTTTACCTCTTTTATCATCCTTAAATCTCTCTTTTTAACCATCTTACGGACCTGAATCACTCATATCAAATACACGGTCGATATTATCTGCTCATTAAACCATATCATCTCAAAACGGGTCAGCATCAGAACGATTTATATATTTATCCTTTAAGTACCGTAACTCCGTAAGTTGGTCAAAGTGTAACCGTGCCATACCACCCGGGGATCGCGATGTACGATCCTGCGAGACTAGTCGTAAATCCCGACCGTTCCCGGTAACGTAATAACAGTATCTGAATGAGTCCGAAATATGGACTCGAACTGGTTTTGTGTGTGTTTTGTTGTTGGGGAATCAAGGTGGTTCGTTGATTTTATAGTAGTATTCTCAAATGAAGGTGTTTTAGGTTAAAGTTTACGGAAAAATAAGGGTAAAGAATTTTCTCCATTTTCCTAATTCTGTATCCTGTCAGGGATGAATCTTACCATGACAGTTTTAACTCAAACTTAAATAATTTAATTCAAATAAACAAATTATAAAGAAAGAAAATACGATTATTTGCGGTAACCATGATGCAGAAAAGAAAAATCTAGCCTAATCTAGTTAGGGGAAAACAACGTCACATCCACACAGAACGGCCATCCCCCAGCATAAAAAAGATGCGCCTCCCTTCTCGCTCGCGTTCGTGGCAGTTCCAACACTATGCTGGGTGTTTTACTGATCGGTCCCCCATGCTGCAAAGTTGGGTGCGGCTCCATGCCGTAATTTATTTTTGTTGCCAATACTAACATTAGTTTTTAATCATATTGTTACTAACAAAATATGGACCTGGTCTGAAATAATTGTTTATTATTATATTATTATTATACATTTTTTAAATTATAAATTATAAATTTTAATATTACAACAGCATCTTGAGCGTATTGACGCACCGATGGGATTCTCCGATGCTTGAGCGGTGGATGCGACTGCACGCAGTGACGTAGCATACATGCGTTCTGGTGTCGGTAGATTGTCCTAAAATCTGTGAAAATTCTGAAAATTCTGAAAATTTCTGTTTTCTCATATTTGTTTAGTTACTAACATTAGCTCTTAAGTATTTTCGTGTTACTAACAATTTATATGGAGAAATCTGAAATAAATTATTATTATTATTATTATTATAAATGCTGAGGTTGGTCCGTGGATGGGTGACCATCTTTACATACCAAGACCTCCGTGCCTCGGAAAGCACGTAAAGCGGTCCCGGTTATTATTCGCTGATCTTTGACAGTCGTTACGGGTAGTCAGATGCCCGAAAACCTGACAACCAGTCTTACCAAGGGGTTTTGTATGACCCAGTTGTGGGTTGTGGAGGTCATATAGACAGTCACTACATCTAAAATCCTGGTACTCAGCTGCATCCGGTCAGACTGGAAGCCAACCCCAACATAGTTGGAAAAGTTTAGGCAGATGATAATAATCTGATTTTGGTTTGAATGCTGATTAGACAAGATTTTAACAGCAGATAAATAAGGAAAAAAACTGAACACTTCCCGTACAGTTCTGGAATTTTAAATTCAACTTGACCTCAATTAAATACCTTCGCGAAAAATAAACCTGCAAAATGATACTACATCCTTAATACTGTACTGTATCCGTATTCAGAAAAACATCCCGTGACCAGTAATCGTACTCCATTGATACAGTAACAAGATTACGGTACCTTCAATATTTATCACCGTCTTTATTTCGTTTCATAATAAATAAACCCACCCTTAACTTCGTGACTCTGAGGTTCCGGCTCACTGTCAAAAGTATTGATTAATTTGACAGGACTGTACTTTAAATAAAACATACTTAGGTTAGGTTACAAGAAGGTAGCCATTTTAACTATGACATATCCAAAGAATGTGACATTGAATGTTTTTTTAAGAAAAATAAAATAAAGTTTTTGGACAAAGAGCAAATAAAAGTAAATGTATTTGTTAAAAACGTGTTTTTCATTTTTTTCTTTCGTTTTAGGTTTTATTTTTACATAAATTTATTTTAATAGTTAAGGTTATAAAATTGACAAATGTTGCTTGAAGAAAAAAAATTGAGCTTAGGGTGACGTTATGTAAACTTAAATAAATGAAATTCTCTTGCAACGATAAAAATATTCCTTTAAACCAGTATCTGTAAGAATGGAAGTGACAAATGACTTCGATGAATTGGGACTACATAATAATGCATGTAATTACGTTGCCGATTTACCAAAGTAACGAGGATTTTAATCAAAACGGTCCGATAACGGTCAGGTATATCCCAATATTAGCATGACTAAATACTTTTTGCTGATATCTTGATAAAAACTGGAACTGAAGTAATACACTTTCAGGTTGATGACTTAGAATTTTAAATAAAAAGTTGATTGGAAGACTATCAGTTACAAGTGACTGACCTTAGTGAGGCCAAATAAAAGTAACCAGAAAGAAAATATCGTAAAAAGCTTTAACAAACAGCAAGACGTAAATAATAATATTGTTAAGTATCCTAACTGGCTTATTATAAAATGTATTTAAAGAGAGACAAAAAAAAGGAATCGTTCTCAAAAATGCTTCGGCAAGCCTAATCTGAACTTATACTTATTGACATTTAAAAATGGCAGGCTAAACATATTTTGAATATCGAACGCGAAGGTTTTTGAGAGCATTGCTCGAGAGCAAGTCTTGCAGAGTCATTAAGGAGCAGTTGTTTTTTATTTTGACCTGCAAAATGTTGTTCGGGCAAAATTCCATTTTGAGAGCCTTATGCCTTGAACGGAAATTTAGGAAGTTGTTCTTTTATTTATTTTTACAAAATAATAAGATAAAATGGCAAACTTCTATCAAAAAAATGAAATCTCCCAAATGATGATGAATGATATGAACTTAGAAGTTCATAAGGTTTTGTAATAATATAGATGCACTTGTAGGAATATAATACCTAAGCTATATACACTTTTTTGCACAGTGGACCTTTGATTATAAAGCGAAATCAATAAAAAAGGCGCCACCAATACAATACCAATACCTTCGACAAACTCAAATCCGAACATATCGAGTGCAAGTTTATAGACAACCGCACAGCACTATCAATCCGCATGTCGCACGTAAGTAAGTAGGTGTCGAGTCCACATATCGCGTTATTTATTACATTATAAACGATATCGAGGATCGCGCGCGTTTTGGACGCGCCCCGGGTATGTGATGACGTATCTCATATTTATGGGGCATACGAGTATTGTCCCGGCGTGTAGGCCGTGATGCATGGTCGCCGGTGCCGATGAATGTTACTTACCATGTGGCACCCTAGAGTGGGTGTGGACGTGGACTTATAGTAAGGGTTGGGAATGCGCCCTTTAGGATTGGAGGAATGTTATAATATTTCTTGTTGTTAGCGCGGGTATGCGGAAGTGTTCAATTTATGTGAGAGAAAGTTCAGGAAGTTTCAGGGTTGCTGCTTTGTAAACCTACCATTTTCTATTTTCATTCTAATTTCCGTACGCTTTTTGTGGAAAATTATATTATGATCTGTTCAGGCATTTTCTTATTTTTATATCCAAAGTACCGAAATATTCATTTAGGTAAGTTCTTAGGTAAAACGAGAGAAGTTTAATTAAGAAAAGGCACCAAAAACAACGAAAATAATAGATAGAATTAAAAAAAAGTCATAAGTATAACGACCTTTTTAAAACTTTCCTTTTCTGTGACTATAATTCTAAACGTCACTTCACCGATCCCAATGAACTAAACCTTGAAAAAAGAAAACTCTTAACACAGGTACTACATACCTACAAACCAATAGCAAAACCAACAACTATATCAATCGAAACTGAAAGCACACAAATAAGCTAACGCTTTGCATAACCGCGCGGTGTTAACACGGGACTTCAAAGTGCGCAGGCGCGGCGATTCAATACGATCGCATACAATACAGATACAGGCGCATGCCGCATCCAGTTGTCACTTGCACTCATTGAATGTATGTCACTGATGGACAATGGTTATTCAATGGGAGTTATTGGGTATTGGGTTGAAAGATATGGGTCAGTTTGTCATTAATGGTGCAACAATTTATTTATTCTGCAGTGCTATTCTGTAAAAATCTCATCGTGAAAACTTAGGTGAAGTGAGCGTAGAGCGTGCTGTCAATGCACGGCTCACTTCACCTAAGTTTTCACGGGGAGATTTTTACAGAATATCACCGCTGTTCACAATTTATTTTATTCTGCTTTTTTGTACGATTATCCTCACCGACTTCACCTATCCTTTAATTATCAAAGTGACATTTAAAATTGTATTTTTTTATTTGTGAAAATAACTATGAGATTCCAAGAAAAACAAATAATAAAAACATATTTGTCAACAAACTAACAAAAACATGGTATAAACAACAACCAGCTAATATGGAAAATATCATTACCATTGAATTTCTCAAGCATTTCGATCAACAAAATTGTTAAGCCACAAAAGGCGAGCGAAAAAGTACAAAAATCAAAAATTTATTCCACATTACCTACTTTAAATACTTTTTATCTGAAGTTCGGAAATAAATTGAAGCGCTCGTGCCACCCAAGAAACAGAAAACAAAACTCGATGTACTGTCGTCGAGCCAGATATTCTATACACTAGAAATATTAACCGCGTCGCTACGAAAATGCTCCTCTAGAAAAGATATAAATAGATGAATAAAGTCGAAACATATTCAGCATATGTTACAAATAAACAAGACGTCACAAATAACCTCAATTAACTACATGTTAGTTGTAAATTACAAAATAAAATCAAATAATGACATTAACGTTATCATCCTGTGACATAAGCTAAGTTTGTTTTTAGGTCAAATTCTAATGTCAAAAATGTGTTCAAATGTCAGAAGTTCTTTAACGCGACTTGCGGTAGTTGAAAACTGGTAGAAGTTTTCACATAACGAAAAAGCATTATGCCCCTCCATGCGATTCTCTAAGATACTTTTCAAGGTTCTCGAGGCTGCTGAAACCAGTGAGGTCAAAATGAAAATCCAAGATGGCGGCTACGAAAATTTTCAAATTTTTCATAATTGGTGACGTTTTGATGGTCTTCGAGTGTGCTAAAGCCGGTCAAAATGAAAATTCAAGATGGCGGCAGCGTTTTTGTTTTTTAAATTTTCGTCCTTTGTGTCGTTTTCATGGTTTTCGAGAGTACTGAAGCTAATAGAGAGGCCAAAATCAAAATCCAAGATTGCAACAACTTTATGAGTGCTTTTAAAAACTTGTACTAGACGTTTCTGTATTAAAAACGCCTATTAAATTCACACTTTCTCTTTCTCTTTCTTTTATAATACGAGTGTGTGTGCGTCGCGTAACGCACGCGTTTTTTGTACCCGATACTGTCGTCACATCCCTCTCAGAGCGAAACCTAACCATGTTTCTCTTAAGTCAGCTTCTTTCAGTCCGCAGTCGCAGTCCGGTCTATTATATTGTCAATTCGGGACCTCCATGCACCGTATACAATTACAAGATGTGTTCATTCTGCCGCAATCTGTCAGTCGAAACGGTCGTCTCACTATAAATAAAGTGAATTTATTTGCGTGCACTTAATTTATAGCTATTTTGGACACAATGTAGCGATGTGATATCCTACTGTAGGAGCAAGTGCGGGCATTCAAGTCCCAGGAGTCTGTATTGTTGGTGAAATATATTGGAAGTGCTTTTTGTTAAGTTTTGTAAAGAAAGAGGTAGCTTATAAAATCAAGTAGGCAATAACAATTTCAAAAGGTTTATTGTCATTTGCAGATTGTACGGCAAGACGTAGTTATCTTCGAATTTAAGAGGCAGTGCAAGATTTATACTTAGATAAAATTGCAAGCATGCTGCAACTGACAATATTGAAAAAATTGCTTAACTGAACTAAGTATATATCTTAGTTGAGTTAAAATAGATAGATAGGTAAGTAAATACTCTTTGTTATGTACTGACCTGGCATCTGTACATAACAAAGAGCACATATCAAGCTGCTACAGAATAGAATAGAATACACTTTATTATGTACACCATATAAATTACAAACATAAAATATAGAAATTTTACAAAAGGTGACACAATGGGCGCTCTTATCGCTAAGAGCGATCTTTTAAAGACAACCTTTCAAACAATACGATCTGTCAAATTGTGTCAAAAACTTATGAGACCGACACAAGCTACCGAAAAGCTTATGTCAATTCTGTTGAATGACGTTGTAGCAAGCTGAAATGATTTGAAAGCGATTGCCACTTGTGAACCCCTATACCACCTAACTGGCACATATTTTTACCACGGGTAAAATGGTCTGTTTCTATTGTCTGTTTGTATTTTGTGCCTACACGAGGGAAAGAAGTAGAAAGATCCTTACATACTCATTTGGCCTCGTTTACGTTCATAAATCTGAGTATATAAGGATCGTAGCAGAATGATGGCGTTCTGTAGTTTAGTATTATTTATTATTTATTTTACCATTTATGTACACACACATATATAAACAGACAAGAAAAAAACAGAACAGAAAAATAGGTCCAAAGGTGATGCTTATTTCTTAAGAAATCTCTTCCAGCATACCTGCGATAGGGCATTAGATAGAGAGATGTAGACAGCGTGTGAAAGAGTAAAAGAGACAAAATAATACATTATAGTACATTATGATATAAGTGCGGTAAGTTGAAAATTACAGCTGAGGCGATATTGCTAGCCCGAGCCGTAGGTGAGGGCTATAAGAAAGCAGAGGCTGTAATTATCAAACCGCACGTATGTCATACGACGTTTTATAACACATTTGTGAGGAAATAAATAAAACTCGGACTTTCTTAAGCTTTCTTTCTTTATCAATACAGCGAAAAGAAAAAGCACGCGGAATAATATTTACTTTTTCACAAATTAGCAATGCGCGCGTATCAGCGTCTTTTGTTTATGGCAAAGGCAGAAAAAATAGCCAGTATTACTAATAAAGTAAATTAATACTTTTGTGTTTTTGTTACAGATAAATGGTTGTAATGAATTGTCAAAATTAATTAAATTAAAGAATGAAATGTTTATTTATTATATTTTATCTCCCAAAGTTAATTTTATTATTAAATGTTGACCACTTTTCTGACATATAAACTCTTTGCTAAGATTTAAAAAAGTACCGTTCGTTTTAGACGGAGCATCTTGATAAACCGTGCGCTTTACATTACAATTACGCACAAGTACGTAATGAGATACTTTACGATATTGAAATTGGTGCAGTAAGAGACCTTTTACGAGCAAATGTGTTATAAAATTATTTACTTTAAAAATTACACAAATACTATGAGAATATACTATACTATTACTACTACTATACTACATATATTACACTACTACACTATTACTATACTATTTACTTTATGTTTGTATGTAAGTGGAAAGGTATTGTTTTCCGCCATATTGGCCCGAATAACTTACCACTGATCACATACATCAAACTTTTGATTTTCTTTATTTTCACGCCAAATACTAATGAATTCAATCAGGAACAAACCAAATTACCATAATCGACTTCCTAAGTACCAACATTGATAAATACCTGATTATAACTAACTGTTACATATAGTTTACACTCCAACGGGCACGTTAGTAACACTATATGGCCATTGATTTAGTGCACTCGCCTGTCCACTGGCGCGGTTTACTGGCGTGCCAGTGTGTAATGACTTGAGATGTAAATATATTAAATTGATTTGTTGGTTTCGGCTTTGTAAAGCAGAAACAATGGGTGTTTGTTTTCTATATCGTATGTTATTTAGAGTCAACTGAGATTAATAGGGGGCTTAGGGGGCTTGAGAGATGAACGGCTTTGAGTATCATTTTGTGTGTCCTCTATTGAATAGCGAGCTTTATAGTCTTCCTGTCTATGATGGATACCATGCAGAGATACTAGGACTAAGAGAGACGAAGAACTGAGATAAAGACTTAGGTACCTATACAGTTCAAAATTGTTCGTGGGTTATCACGAAAAAGTCGCCTGTTTCATAGAAAAGTGCCATATGTATGAAACAGACATATATATTTTTTTTTTCTTACATAATCAGCCTATAATATTCCGTATTTCCGGTGCACTGTAGTCTTCCTTATTTTTAATCCCCATAAAAAACTATTGCAAATATCTCTGACGTCTCTGTTTAATTTCTATCTAGAATTGAGACAAAAGCTTGACCACGAGCACTTACAATCTATAATGACTAATATCCTTATAAAGATCACAACAGACATTAATAAAAATCATTATCTCTGCTTACAAACAACTACCTTTCTATCAATTATAATTAAAAAACTATTGTTAAATATCATAGACAAAAAAAAAACAAGAATTTGACCTCATAACTCAAAAGAGTTGCAAAACATTCAGCACATACTTATCTAAGGGGTGTTATCCATGTCGCAAGATGCTTAAGCCGGCGCACGCGCCGAACTATAATGAAATCATAAGTCACGATCTTTCTCAAACGATGCTTACCTGAAACAAATGAAAATAGACCTTAGAATTTCAAACTTAAGGTTGAAAGTTAAGCTGTCGTGTATATGTAAGACTTATTTGCCCTATATAAAGTTGGTTGAATAGATTATTGCGAATTACAAAACATTGAATAGCTGCTGTTTAAGTTCATTATTTCTTTTCATGATAGATTTTAATTTTAGTACTTTAGAGCTTGATGGCTTCTTATGTTTCTTTATTAGCTTTTAAATAGGTCGTGATTGTGTGTACCATTATTGGTCTTGCAATCTTTAGAACTTAATTATTTTTATAGCTATCGTTATAGGACTAGAATAAAACGACTTCAGTCTTGTGGAGGGTGCCAAAAATAAGTCATTAAAAAATTGTAAAGGTTTTATGTACTGTTTTAGTTTTACTGGCCATTCTGATCGTTTCTTGCGTCTGCGACGACGCTTTATCGAGGGAGGAGTCGTCACCGAGCCGCTGCGCCGCGCTGACATTGGCTTGCTTGACCTATTAATAAATAGACACGGCAACGTTTTTAATAAAGATTTTTTGAAAAATGTGACCTATAT
Organism: Eremobia ochroleuca; assembly: GCA_949629135.1. Taxonomy (NCBI): domain Eukaryota; kingdom Metazoa; phylum Arthropoda; class Insecta; order Lepidoptera; family Noctuidae; genus Eremobia; species Eremobia ochroleuca. The sequence goes on along the minus strand of OX451386.1, from coordinate 5,776,445 downwards.
TAAAAAGTGGTTCAATTAAATTCTGCTCGTTATTCTGATCAAACTGTTTTCAGGTTTTGCGCATTTAACGTTACACGTTGTAAAACTAATAATATCTGTTCAGTCACCATTTTACGACATTGCCCCCAGATAATTCTATAAATACTACTCGGAGTGGCTCACCATCTATTTCCGTTGCGAGTTGCATTGGCTAACCTGGAAGTCTTTAAACAGACTCCGAACCCAGGTTGACCGAACCAAGGTGAAGATTCATAGATGACTCCGCCCTGTAGTGTAAATATGTTGCTGGTCCACAAACGATGGGACATCATCATCTGCCTAGCCTTTTCCCAACTATGTTGGGGTCGGCTTCCAGTCTAACCGAATGCAGATGAATACCAGTATTTTACATGGAGCGACTGCCTATCTGACCTCCACAACCCAGTTACTGGGTAATACGATACCCCTATAGGTAAGACTGGTTTTCAGATTTTCGGGCTTCTGACTACCCGTAACGACTGTCAAAGATCAACGAATGACAGCCGGGACCAACGGCTTAACGTGCTTTTCGAGGCACGGAGGGGTCTTGGTATGTAAAGATGGTCACCCATCCACAGGTCAACCGCAGAAAGCGTAGCTTAACCTGATCGATCGACCTGTGCGGCTGTTATTATTTAGACACGGGCCCCTCAAGCCTCAGGTGAGGCCTGAGGCTTGAGGGGCCCGTGTCTTGAGGGGCCCACAAACGATGGGACAATTACCTAATATCGTGTCCTGGGAGCCCGTAACAGGAACTGCAACCTAATTGCGTAACACAATCAAACGTAACAAATCAATCTCAATCTGAATCATTTTGAAGGATATTGCTAATCAACTGCTTCGTATATTCGAAATTTTTTTCTGCTCAACAACGTAAATAACGCAATGAATGTTGTTGAACTGTCAAAATGAAACCTATTGCTACTGATAGTGTGTTACGCAATCACCCCGCTGATGGACGGTACTGATGGCGTCAAACGCGTAGCCTGATTATGGGACCACTCCATTTTTTTTGCCATCGACATGCTAAGAAGCAGACTACGTACGTAGCCTTCCAAGTAGTACTTTAGGTACCAAAGAGTTAATGTTGCATGCCAACCTTAAAGGATTACTTAAAAGCTTAAGTCTACCGAAAATTCGTTATCCAATGTGAAATTAGAACAGTAGACTGGCATATTCTTCTGCTATATATGGGCCACTTCCAAACTAAACTATGTACACTTAGCATTCAGTCCCTAAAAAGGGTGTATTAGTCAGTAATACGAGTACATAGTATGATCGGTATCACATCTCAACAATAGGGGCAGAGTTCAAATTCCACGGAGGTGACATTCACACAGTCTCTGACTGTGACTATAAAGAACATTCATTGTACGTTCAGCCTTATGAAGATATATACGTGTATACGTATATACGTGAATGAGTTTATATATTATATGTCCTGCCTCTCTAGGCAGGCATCTCTGCATGTAAGAACATTACAAATTTTAATATATAAAAATCACGTGTAGGTACGCTAATCTACGAAACCACGCAATCGATTTCATTGAAGTTTTGTGAATGTGTATTGTTGGCTCCAGTTTGAAAGATATGATAGTTATGGACCCAATAGGTAGGTGCTGCTCATAGGCGGGTCGTAGTGTAAAATGCAGAGCTACAAAATCCAACATCAAATAAAATATAGGTATTTTCTTTTTAACCAACATCAAAAAGGAGGTGGTTATGAATTCGGATGACATCGGTTTCTTTTGTGTAGGTACCATCTTGCAACGAAAAAGGATACTATGACCATGGGCTCAGCAAACAAATGACTAATAGGTTTTAAAGATATTTCGACTTAATATAGACCCTTTTAGATCCTCAAAAGATTCAAAGTAAAAGTCTAACTACTTTTCTACAGCTGGTTTTCCTCTAGTTACAAAAAAATAATAATATTGTAAAGCCGGTACAAAAATAAGACTCTATTATACCATCTTGTCTGTTTATATATGTGTGTACATAAATGGTAAAATAAATAAAAAAAAAATAAACAAAAAGTTCCAAAACTTGTGTTTAAAAGATTACCAGCTACGTCTCCTCATAAACCAACACCATTTTGACCTTAAATCAGAAAGCCTATACCCATCAGCCTTCTAGTATATATCAACGAGGCAAACAGTAATATTAATCTAGACTCCAGCCTACTTTTTTCACCTCATATTTTAACCTTTTTTAGGCCTATGTTGTAGGCATACAAGCTTTTGTAGGCCTATGTTATAGGCTTACAAGCTGTTGTAGGCCTATGTTATAGGCTTACAAGCTGTTGTAGGCCTATGTTATAGGCTTACAAGCTTTTCTAGGCCTATGTTATAGGCTTACAAGCTGTTGTAGGCCTATGTTATAAGCTTATAAGCTTTTGTAGGCCTATTTTATACGCTTACAAGCTTTTGTAGGCCTATGTTATAGGCTTTCAAGCTTTTGTAGGCCTATGTTATAGGCTTAGAAGCTGTTGTAGGCCTATGTTAGAGGCTTAGAAGCTGTTGTAGGCGTATTTTATAGGCTTAAAAGCTGTTGTAGGCCTATGTTATAGGCTTACAAGCTTTTGTAGGCATATGTTATAGCCATATGCCATATATCTCCTTACCAAATTTTATCGAAATCCGTTCAGTGGTTTAAGCGTCAAAAGGTAACACAGAGTTACTTTCGAGTTTATAATATTACAGTATGTATAAAACATAACATTAGACTCCTATCAAGTTAGCAACACTTAACCTACTTTACATAAATATCAGTGCTATTGTCTTTCAGTATAAATACCATATCTGTCAGTGAGAAAGGTGCCAATAGAATTATAGGGTTAACACTCAACAAATGATTTTCAACTCTAAACTTGACACATTAGAGTTGGATTTCCAGTGAGTTTTTTTGATGTATTAACCCTTTAAATAAAAAGTGCGCTTCAAAAAGTATATTTTGCGCTTTACTTTTGAACTTTATCACTTTTATTGCCCATAAAGTGTGTTAATGGCGAGTTAAATATAGTAAATCCCATTACCTTTTTAGAGGAGAAGTCATCTGAAATTACTTTTGTATGTGATAACATGTAATGTTTGCAAGTGAGGACATCGACTCATATTTATGGAGATAATTTTGTTTTACATGTTGTATTTATTGTTGTAACTTGTTTTTATTTTACTATGGAATTTTTTGGTATTCTTTTCTCAGAGTTAAGTGTCGCAAGATATAGAAATCGCTCAGTATAAATCACTGGAAGTAGTATTTTGTAAATGTTATTTGAAATCCAAAAGAGTCCAATTTAGTAGGTAAACCAAATAAGATTGGCGTGTAACATGTTGTGTCCAGAGCACGTATCCCTGTAGGTGATGTGCTGGGACTGTACATTTGGTGACACATACACAAAAAGCATTTTTAAAACAACAGGGTTAGCCACAAACGAAAAAAACTTTGAAGCAACAGCAAGTAGCCACTCCATCTTCTGAGATAAATGAATGAGATTGTCCTAACAGCTGACAAACTGTAGGTACTACCCGAAAAGTGGCAACCCTATTTTGCATATGTGAAAACTTTTTCCACCCAATTTTGAACTTTATAGCTGTAAAGATAGGGTTCAAGTTCAGTGGTCAGTATGTGCAGAATTTTGTTTGCACAGATGGACAACGCCCCGAGACAAGATCAGCAAAAATTAAAATTTGCAACAAAAAATGTTTAAACAATGAGATGTTACTCTGTAAGCTTGTTCTTGCTTGCCGTTATATTTGGTGCGGACTTGCGGAGTCCTTGAAACATTAAGATATGATGCAGACCTGAACATCGTCGACAAACGAGATAGTTTTATGGAGAACTCAAAATTAAACCGCATTTTGGTGTACCAAGAACCCCAGAATTTAAGACTCCCTTTCCACCAGCGATGAGTAGACACATTGGTTTTGTAGCTTGGCTTCATCGCTCTGGTACCTGGCTTCTCGGGTGGAAAAGCAGCCAAGAAGGTAAGATCCACAATCTGTAGTATTTTGCAGTATCCTATGATGTATATTTTCTGACTCCTGTAAGTCCTGCAGTGCTATTCTGTAAAAATCTCCCATCTCAACTTAGGTAAAGTGAGCGGGAAGTGAGCTGTCATTAGGGATTAACACTATTGACACTGCTCACTTCAAGATCACTTCACTTATGATTTCACGGTGAGATTTTTACAGAATCGACCGGCTGGAGTCAGAAACTCCTGTTATACAGGTACCACCTAGCTCAGGAGTCAGGGCTTCAAATTAAAATGTAACACCTTTTTTATGTCAATTTTTTTTTATCTCTTTCTTCATACGCCTTCAGTAGACTACGATAGATATCCATACCAGATGTTTTTTGAAGAGAATGGGAAATAATGCATTACGTTAATTTGCGATGCAAATGTCTAGAAAATTCGTTTCATCTACCGCCCGTGCTTTGTAGTTTTTTGGGCTGGTTAGAAGGGACATCTATTTGAATAGTAATTTGTTTTAACAAAAACATTCATTTCAACCAATGCTTGTTCTTTTGTATCTATTCTAAATGGTACCAAAAGAGGTCAATGTTCTGGAAGCTATAAAGTTTTATGATGATTCAATACAATAGCTACCAGATAAATCATACCTAACATATCACAGTCTTCTCATCTAACGGTACTAAAGTTCTTATTTAAATACAAAGCGAACGGGTCTTGTTCCCTATCGACATCATTTGTTTGGTGACAAAATTATTTGATAACATTTTTCCTTATGTTGTGGTTTTTTAGGAATTTCCGGCTAACGGACGCAAGGTTCTCTGAGGGTCCTGTTCGACATGTTAGCTCATTTTTTATATCATATAAGGTACGTGCAGAGGGGCCCGTGGCTAAATAGTAACAGCCGCACAGGTCGATCGATCAGGTTAAGCTACGCTTACCGCGGTTGGTCTGTGGATGGGTGAACATCTTTACATACCGGGACTCCTCCGTGCCTCGGGTAGCACGTTAAGCCGTTGGTCCCGGCTGTCATTTGTGGATCTTTGACAGTCGTTACGGGTAGTCAGGAGCCCGAAAGTCTAACAACCAGTCTTACCCAGGGGTACCGTATTACCCAGTAACTGGGTTGTGGAGGTCAGATAGGCAGTCGCTCCATGTAAAATACTGGTATTCAGCTGCATCCGGTTAGACTGGAAGCCGACCCCAACATAGTTGGGAAAAAGCTAGGCAGATGATGATAAGGTACGTGCAGGATGGTAGGTACCATTTTTCGTCATAAACTGAATATGCAGACTTAACATTACATAATGTTATGTGAACCTTTTGGGATTCCAGTCGTGATGGTATATTAAATCTCGTAGCACCATTTACCCACAAATACCTGGTTTTCCCCAATGACATATACCTGCATATTTAATTGTAGGTTACAACAAACATCTCTAGGTACCTATCCAAGATATTTTTAAATCGACATTAACTAACCCTTAAATTCTTTTGAGATGACTCAATAAGGATACTGGCATCAGAATTTTATTCTTAGACGTTTTAATATTTCGCTAATGACTAGGCGCGGTTTGTTATTTACCCGAGCACTTTTCCGAAATACCGACATAGTGTCGTCATCGTTTCTAGACACAAAAATATATTTCTGAGCATAAGGTTTCAAGTAATCGCTACAATGAAAGGTAGGTAAAAGAGAAAATTGAATCGTCAAATCATACATTACGCAGTCACCATGTCATTGTGATGAGTTCGATTCTCGAACTCCGTCGGACTTCATCAGATTTCACCTTTTTGCCCTCACCAAATTATAGACCCCAGGAATCCGTTGAATGCGAGAAACACAGCCTATGTCCAGCAGTGGACATTTTTCGCTGATGAAATTATGGACTCTTAATTTGGACGGTAGGTAAGTACAGTTATAATCCCCCCTACAACGCGGTACCCTTATAACGCGTTTTCATATTACGCGATTTCAATCCCCCGTATAACACTGGCATTCCCCCATATAATGCGGGGATTTCCCACATACATATTTCTGTACTGTGAAATTTAACACTCTCAGCGCCGCGATTTTCTAGAGAAGCGGGCTATGTGGGCGGCCGGCGGACCACATGGCGCTGAGAGTGTTAAATATTTGATTTAAACCCCCTGCAGCGAGAAAAGTTAAATGTGATGAATTATTTATACGCAACGCGTTATACGAGGTCGTAAAAACGCGTTATACGGGAATACCCCTATAACGCGTTTTCCTATAATGCGGAACCAATCTACCCCGTTATAGGAGGGATTACTGTACTCTTTTAACTGTAGGAAAATAGATGAAATCGGTTCAGTTACAGTGACGGAAAACAGAAAAATGACCATGGATATAACTCCAAAAAATTATACGCGTCGTATTGAGAACTTTCTAAAAAGTTTTTATTTAAATTGATTTCCAAATATTTCCCACCTCTTTATATTATTTTGTCAAAAAGAAAAAACACATTGAACCGTTGCCCTTCGGTTCTTTGACCCATTCGTTAAAAGTGCTAACTTTATGTTCTGATATGAAGCTTTCGGGTCATCAGACAAATTGAATTTAGTTTTCGTTTTGTTTGGCGAGAGAAATTTAAATTTAGTCACACCTTTATTTATATCTTTGATTAATTGAACATTTATTTTGACTTTCGATTTGTGTTTCGATTATAATTGACACCTGTCAGTGAGAGAACAAATACGTGCTTTTTTCGATTTTGATGTTTATTAGCTAATATAATAAATTGTAGCACTGACAGGTATCAAGGACGCATTTTCTCAACGGCCGGACTGTAGGTATGAATTTATACAATAAATAAAATCTTTTACAAATAAATAAAATTAGTGTAATCTTTTTGTAACAATCACTATTGGTTTTTATTTTCTTAAATCATTTGACCCTCACGTTTTCTCGTCCTTCCGTGAAAACTCCAGAGTCACACAAACCAAAAGACTCATCATTTCTCTCATCATGTCATCAAAATTAAGTAATGGCTTTTTTTTAAAGTGACTATGTACAGTGGCCTCCAAAAGTTAGTTGACATTTTTCCAGCCGAAGGGCTGTGATGCCCCAGTATAATTTAAAATAATAAAATAATTTGGTACTCCTAAGGTATTACTTGATTATTTGTTATTATAAGTCAAAGGTAGTTGAATTAGTCAATAAAAACGTTGTAGCAGTTCAAACCTTTGTGTCACTAGAATTTTAAATCATAATGTGGTGTGTCAAAGCTGAAGTAGAAAAATGTCAACAAACTTTTGGGGGCCACTATACATTTATGTTTTTATTTATTTAATTATTTGAACTTTTCGCACACACAAAGGCGGAGGCGGAGGGGTTTTTCCTGTTTCTGGCGTAAAACCCAATGTTGGAGAGCATCACTGAAGGGACATATTTACAGCACTGAAAGAGATCGAACGCGTCGAATCGCAGACCACACTGCCGTAGAAAAACTCTTCCATACATCAAACAAATATGAATCAAACCAAGCATTATTACAGCTAATATATTTAACACCAAAAAAGCAGACATTACATAATTTTCGCACATAAATCTCTGTTTGCATACCGTTGACGAGTTCGTAAATAAAAAGACGCACTCCGGAATTCCGTCACGGAGTCTTATGTTACGCGAAGAATGAGGACATGAAGTGTTGGTTTAAATCTTTTGCATTTTTTTTCGTGAATTTCGGTTTTCGGTTAGCGAAAAATGTAAGTGGAAAAGTGTGGTAGGAAAATAGTAGAATTAGGTGATATTGGTGTCACTTTCACCAACCCGCATTGTCCACGTGGTGCCTACTTCCTATCACAGAGAGGAGGACTGCAGCTGTAACATGTCCCAGCGTGATTACTTGGTTTGTGCTTATAATGTGGTGACATCGCCAAATCGATCATCATGACAATGCTTGAGGGAGTCTTTGTCTAGCAGTGGACGTTCCTGAGATGATGCTGCTGAATAGTAACATGTATGAATCTAGGGGGAAACTAAGATTCTTAACACATTGAAGGACATTGAACAAGACAATAGAAGTTTTATTGTTAGTACGTCGAGGGGCGTTAAGTGTCCCGCAAAGTGTTAAGTAATGTAACAATTTTTAAATGATTATGACTTTGATGTGCGATGATGTGAATTTTAGCAACTTCGCTAAACAAACCTAAGCCGTAATAAACACTTAAAAAAATATATAGAGGCATTTTATTTTTTATTAACATTCAAGAAAATGAAAGATAAATCAATTGATTAATAAAAATCCAACTTATGATAAAACAAGGAAAGATTCGATCATTATTTTGTAATAAAAGTACGTAAACCTTGAAACAATATCCTTATAACCTTTGTTACGTAACACACGTAACGACAAAGTCAATGACTGACCACGGCCAGGTAGGTACCTAAGCAGAAGGACGGTATTACGATTCATGAAACATTTCGTGCAGTCTTTGTTGACATGATACGAATAATTGGATAAAGTGTGGAGAATCCTGATTTTACAAAAATTGAGTACTTATTTAAATTCTTCAGCAAATAAAAATTGAGGACTATTATAAAGACAACAAACATTTATGTAGGTAGGTACAACTTACCCATGTTTGCAAACAACTAAATGATTTAATTTGTTTTTTTTTTTAATAATCAGTCATATTTCGGTTCCGGCAAATCGCTCATGAACTTGAGCTGCCGTGCGATTCTGTGACCATCTCACCGTGAAAACTTGGGTGAAGTGAGCGTGGAGTGAGTTGTCAATAGTGCCAATCCCTAGCATCAGTATGACTCACAGCTCACTCTAAGCTCACTTCACCTTAGTTATCACGGTGAGATTTTTCCAGAATCGACCGGCTGGTCTGAACCTTTTGCATTTTTTGCCTACATCTTCAAAGATCTCATAAGTTCTGCCTTTCTTAGGTCCCATTCTAGCAAATCTGCGACAAATTCTATTTAATCGGAATAGGAAAGAAAATCCTTCTTATAGCATTTTTTTATCAAATTTTTAGCCTGAGTATCACTACATAGTATAAAACAAAGTCGCTTCGCTGTCTGTCTGTCCCTATATATGCTTAGATCTTTAAAACTACGCAACGGATTTTGATGCAGTTTGTTTTAATCGATATAGTGATTCAAGAGGAAGGTTTATATGTATAATACATGCATAATATAGTAGAGAAACACTGATAATTTTAGAGGTTTCTAATGTTATGTCGTAAATAAACACATTTTTTTGCGCTTCCATTGTAAACGCTGGCCGAACCCGTCGAGATAGATCATAATAATGTACTACAGTATTGTACACCTTAAAACGGTCTACAAAAAAATCCGCAATGGTATATGTCTATCTCTTAGGGATAACCCACAATAACCACTTTTATCCTATAATTTTTACGAGAAATAATGGCTCTAAAATTATCAGTGTTTCTCCAATGCACCCGTGCGAAGCCGGGGCGGGTCGCTAGTTATCAAATACTTAATCACTTTTTAAGTTTTCCAACGCTAAAATCTACCCTGTAGTTACCTATTAATAATTCCTAGCACATATTCCCTATAAAAAACAAAAGACTTTCAATTGGCACTTAATAAAATACCATCCTTATCACAAAACCCGAATAGCATTTCACAAAAACATAGCACACGCAATTAAAAACATCGCAAGTGCACTTTTACAAAAGAACGCGTCACAAAAATAAGAGAACTGCAGTATTCAAACATAAATTCTCACTTAACCGTCTTATCTTGACTATTGTTCAATTATCAGCTATTATCTGACCGCCAATTAAAAATTTGTTAGTGATAGCGAAAGTATTGATAGTTTTAAAAGCCTAGTGTTAATTAGACCTTTTCTTTTCTACGTTTTTATTGTGAACGTATTGGTATTTGGCGCAGGATTGTTGGTTCTTTGATTGTGCCGGTAATATTTGGAGTATGCTAAGTGGGTTACAAGAGTTAAAGTTTTAAAGGCAATCAATTTGTTAGGGACTCTATGGTATTTGAAAAATGTTGCATTAAACTTAGGAGTAACACACACACATGATGACATATTGGGCTATACATTTCCAGTTTTAGCTGATCTCGCATTGTATGTATAAGCTTTTCATACAATGTGAAGTTAGCTTATACTCTATATTTATGACTTGATATGTCGGCGTGCGTACTTAAGGATCTGTTTGAACTACCCAAAGGGTACGGAACCCTATTCCTAAGCATCCGCTGTCCGTCCGTCTGTCTGTCAGCGGGCTATATCTCATGAACCTCAATAGGTAGACAGTTAAAATTTTTACAGAGTGTGTATTTGATTGGCGCTATAATAACAAATAATAAAAATAAAATAAAAGTAAAAATTAAAAGGAGACCACCTTTAATTTCTTCACACAGGAACCGTGAATTATACGGCGTTTTTTGTGGTACCGAACCCTTCGTGTGCGAGTCCGACTCGCACTTGGCCACTTTTTATCTCATATAGGCCATACGAAAAATAAATACCAAACATTATCAACAGTACTCGAATCGTACGATATCGTTAATAACCGTGTATCGAACAGTTCTTGTACCTGCGCCAACGCAACAGCTAACTGCTTGCGCAACCAGTTGCAAGTCTGCAGCCGATTGCTTCGCCGTTGTTCGCTGTAGATGGACATGTTGCTGAGGTATTTATAGTAAATTCTAGTAGCAAGGAAGTTGTTGGAAAAGTAGGGATTCAGTTTCAGTTAAACTACTGGCTATTGCCTACCAGTTTAATGGAAACTACAACAAATGGTTCTAGCTAAGAAGAAATGATTTTGGTGCCTAAACCAACACAGCTAGATCAGACCTACGGTTCTAAGTCGAAAACATAGAGCGTATGGTTATGTAATCGACAAAAACGCTGTCTAGCTTTTTCATACCAATGGTATTACTTCGTTACGTTGTTAGGTATAGGGGAAACGGGGGTAATGGCGCTCACGGGGTAATGGCGTTCATACCTATATCTTGGCAACCACATTGTGTAAAAATATGGGACTGAGCGAGTGACGTGTAAGCAGGTAGTGACAAGTTTGGCTAGTTAGATCGCAGCAGGAGATAAAGAACTGCACATGTTTTTTTCGGTCGCACTGATCTATTTTTTTTGGTATATGTTTTTGTTGGTCAGTCAAAAATTTTAATACTTTTTTTGTTATGACTATTATAAATTAAAGTAGTTATCCATTGTGTTTAACTATAGTTTAGCTATTAAAGTTAAAGTTTATTTTGTTCGTTTGTTTTGCATACATAGGTTTTAGCGTCATTACCCCGTTGCTTGAGCGCCATTACCCATGGTCAGGGGTAATGGCGCTCAAACCTGTCCTTTTTTCAATGTTTTATTACTCAAAATTAATAAAAGTTTCATAAATTTTGTTCAGGAATATTGATTGTTGGATAGTTAATATATTCTATTTTATCCTAATTTTAAAATAAAGGTGTCAATAACGAGAATATAAAGCCTTTTCCTTAAGTGAGCGCCATTCCCCCCGCTTACCCTAAGAGAATTCTACGAGTTATATGCATGGGGTGGTCCATCTTCAACGAAGTCTTCGGACTCACAACTTAATATTTCAAAGAAGTCATTTTTGCTCCACAAAACCCAAAGTTACCACCCCTACCTCCAATTTTTACCAACTCGCAAATCACAACTGCCAACGTAAGCCCTCCACACACGACACACATTGACATCACTTACGAAAAACATGAGAGTGGGGACATGAGGGGTCATGAATGAAGCCATTGCCGTGTTTCCAGCCATAACTGGCCCACATAGTCATAACGTGGGTGTTGCCAACATGCGAAATGCTAATATAGTGGTATAAATTGGCTTTTTAGTGCAACACCGTCAAATACATAGTCGTTTTGGTATGACAAGGTTGCTAAATATAGAGTTGGTGTTGCAACTTGCAGAGTGGATAAAGAAGAAAAATATTTCCGTCTTCACTATGAACTGCTCTATAATAACTCACAGATTTTGAGGAAACTGAAATATAAACTGTTAAAATATCTTGTTGGACAAGTCTTGGAATAAATGAGTAAATCCCTAAACAGTATTAACCCTTCGTATCCACGAACGTGGATCCAAGCGAGACACATTGACTTTTGGATTGTTTCGGTAATTACGGCATTCAACTGGTTCAACAAGACTTTAAAAAACTTAAATAGACACCATTTTGTAGGTAAATATAGGCATGTGGTTAAAGGCGATTCCGGACTATTTGATAACTGATAAGCGATAATATATGATTTTTGATGGAGCCAACCTGCCTTGAAAGATTCAAACGCGGCGCGGCATTATCCTTTGTATACGAACTTCTCAACTTCATCATCATCTGCCTAGCCTTTTTCCCAACTATGTTGGGGTCGGCTTTCAGTCTCACCGGATGCAGCTGAATACCAGTATTTTACATGGAGCGACTGCCTATCTGACCTCCACAACCCAGTTACTGGGTAATCCGATACCCCTAGGTAAGACTGACTTCTCAACTTCCCATGGCAGAAACTACAGAGCCCCACTTCTGTTACTATCATTTTGACTCGTTTACGTTCATATATTTGATCATACACTTTTAGCATAATTATTATGGCAAAAAACCCATTGGAGCCAAAGCCATTGGAGATCCGAGGAGTTTTATTATTTCCCAAACAATGTCTTAACACATCAGCTAATTAACGTCTCCCAATTACGTCTCTCAGTCACAAATTAATGTGAAATCTAAACATAATTAAGTGTAAAATTTTCTCATCACGTCTCTAATATTTTGCGTATTCAATATGTGATGTTCTGATGTCACTAATATTCCCACATTATAACAAGTCTGGCTTAGCAGTGATGTTTTTAAAAGACATTGTCCACTTAGTATGGGACTTTGGCTCGGCGTGAACAGACACTTTAAGTATAAATATAATACAGGTCTAATAGCTAATTCCAGTAGGGAAGAGAATATTGTAATAAGATTGTATCACGATGCTTGTAAGACTTGTTTTGCTTACTTGCTTTTTTTTTTAATAAACACATTTGTATTCATACATTTTATTATTATTCTGACTCATATGTTAGTAATATGTTGTCTTGAAACTGGACAGGTGGATATATATTATTATCTTGGTACCTTACCCAGCTTGAAAACCAAATCATAGTCATCTCATGAGCGCAGCAACCCACTGTTCTTCGGTCCACTATACAATTGCAGCAATAGGTACTGCTTGATTGAATTTCGTCCCTGACTGTTATTTTCGTGTAATATATACACGCATGCGGTATCAGTGTCCATTTTCAAAGCCAAAACAATACTTGCAAACAATAATAAGAGTAAAACGAGCAAAACAATATTCGATAGAAACAAAGTCATGACATGACAAGTGACTTGAAGTGACAACTCACATTATGTCAATGTCAGTTGTCACTTCAAGTCTTTTTTTTAATAATCGATTTACATTAGATAAAAAATCGAATTTAATGACCAACTACGATACTTTTGTTTTCCAATTATATGGATAAAACATGTTTGAGTGAATGTACGTGATTACAAATAACAGCTTTAATTGACTGTAGACTCTAAACTCTTATAAGAATGAGGAGGACTTAGTAAAACTTAAAAAATAACAATTAGAATCGATTTATAAATTATTATTTTACAAATGGCAACACCGTGAAGGTCGAGTACTGTCAATATGTCGAAGAATAAAACAATTTCAGTACTTTTTAAATACACTATTCGTGGGCGCAACTTGATACAAAAAGTTAGAATAAATAAGCGTCTAAAAACAAAACATGATTTTTGATTAAGTTGTTTCTTTTCGAGCATCGTGTCCACGCCAAGCCGAGAATGGACAATTTCCTTTTATGCCATAAACGTACAAGTTTTGCATTTAAAATGAAATATTTTGTTGAGATAATTATTTTGATACATGAGAAGATGAAATGGCTTATGTACACTTACCTATTTTAACCGACTTCAAAAAAAGGATGAGGTTCTCAGTGTTTTTCTCTATTTTATTAACTTTGTTCGGGATGTTGGAGTTAACTTCCATAATAAGTATTTAATCCACTTTGTATATCTTGATGGTGTTATAATACTTCCTATCACTGTTGTTAACATAGCAAGTAGTGGTATATGAATTGAAGTGGGGTAGGTAGGCACCACAACTAAAAAGCGAGAAAAAAAAAACAAATTAAGACTCCAAAAAGAAACTACAAAGTGAAAAATAACTTTAACTTCCGCAGTCGGTGGCTTAAATCTAAAATACAGCCGGTCGATTCTGTAAAAATCTCACCGTGAAATCATAAGTGAAGTAAGCACTTAATAGTGTTAATCCCTAGCGAATGACAGCTCAGTCCACGCTCACTTCACCCAAGCTTTCACGGTGAGATGGTTACAGAATCGCATGGCTGATCTAAAGACCGACTTCCGAAATTAAAGTTATTTTTCAGTTTGTTAGTAATGTCTTTTTTGTAAAAAGTTTTTTATAGAAGTTATAGGCCTTCACGTAATTCGCAAAAGATAAGGGACACTGCTGGTCTAAAAGATTGTGACGACACATATCCTAGAACGAAAAAATCGAAGAAATGAGTCACCCTAGTAACCCCACTAGGCCTATGACCATGACATGGTGGACCTCATACTCCACACAGAGAAGAGACCTACATATGTTCCAGCAGTGGGAACATTCTAGGCAGCTAATATACGTGTGTGCACGAAAGAATAAATCTCAAGACATACTTTCCGATATGTCTGCGTTTTACGTGTTGTATTGTAATGAAAAAGCGCTATATAAAATACTAGCATCCGCCCGGAACTTCTTTTGCGTAGAATTCGGAATTCCCGCCGTTTAAATCCTATTACCCGTTTTCCCGTATATTTTCCCGCGGTAAAAAGTAGCCTATGTTCATCAGGGATAATGTCGGCTTCTAATGGTGAAACAATTTTTCAAACCGGTCCAGTAGTTTCGGAGCCTATTCAATACAAACAAACAATCAAATCTTTCCTCTGTATAATATTAGTGTAGAAAAGGCACCTACATACTTATAATAAAACGTGCCCCTCAAAATGCCATCAAACGATCAAGTTAACTTAACATGTATAAGTACGCTGCTTGACACTGCAAGGTACTGCCTTAAAATATTACTTGCATTGTACTAAGTAATGCACCTCGCACACAAACTACAGCCCAATTTAACTCGATCATCGTGGTTTTATGACTCGATTCGATCGTTCGGTGAATGCTAATCGAGAAGATAAAAATTCGGAATTTTTGGCTTAACTCGGTGACTCAGTGGTGATATTTGTTTTGATTAAGCGACAACTGGTTGGTGTGTGACATTTTTTTGGACTATGCGTAAAACCCACTGGCAACGCGTGTTCTGCCAAAAAACCCATAGATATATGTACCGTTCTTTTACGCCCATATAAGAAAACATACTTTAACTATTGTGTGACTTTGACTGGAGAATGGAAGATGAAAACGTGTTGTGCCGACCTGCTCATTTCTTTGGTGGCTGTACAAGAAGTGCCTAGTGCCAAAGTCCTGTTCAAAAAACGTGTCTTGAATTCAGAAGGTACTGGTTTTCACACTCGGATTGCAAACTTATTTCTGAACCATATCGTATATCACACAACTTCCTGGATGTCAAACAAATAATAACATATTGTAATCGATACCTTTCAAAACAAATCTAATGACCACTCAACATGAACAACAATTATTGATTAATTACACACTGGTAATAAGTGCTGGTCTACCTTGAACCCTGTCAGTCCTAAATGTAATATGTCTAAGCTTGAAGATAATTTGGTTCGTTTATTGAGAACTGTTCCGTATTGTTCGATTGACAGTGACGGAACATTGTTGTACGATATTAGAAGGAAGTATTTATTACAATTAGGGCTGATTTTTCCAACGCCAGATATAATTTTGTCAGAAGAGTAATTTTGAATTTTTGACAGGTCTTCCAAACAAGAACTGTAAGTGTCTAAACACACTATGCCGAGGATACGCGACGGAAGTTCGGCATGATTACGCCTGCAATGCTATTTGAATTACTGGCGACACATTATGCCGAAATTACGTTGCGTTATAGCGTACAGCCGAACTTCAGTCGGGCGTAAGTTCAGCGGAAATTCGGCGGCAACGTATTCTGTAGAACACACATTATACGCGACCGACTTTATTTTGCATTTGTCTGTCCGGCTGTTTAGATAACACGACACGACGCCACGACAGCGCTCGAAACACTGAATATACACACAAAATTGCGCAACTGAATTTCTGCCGCGTAAGTTCGGCACTTATGGTGTGTCATATCAGCCGAATACGTTGAAACGTAAAATCAGCCGCGGAACTTCGGTCGCGTACGTTCGGCATAGTGTGTTTAGACACTTAGACGTAAGTATTATTTATTTCACCAATAAAAATTATCTGTCGATTGAAAAACCAGCCCTTAGTTGAATAAACAAACTGATTTACTATTAAATAGGTGCCTATTGTAAGAGTTAAAGGTACAATTGCTATGGTCCACTTATCTGAAAGAAAATCTAGGTCGACAAAAGTATGTAGACTTTTGTCGACATAGATTTTTTGTTTTTTTAAACGTTGCCCCACACTAGGAATTTCTCCTGTATTGTGGGTGCGTTTACAAACATTTAAACTCACATACACAAACAGCCAGATCCGGAACAACTACTTGTAGGTCATACAAATATTTGTTCCGTGCGGGAACCGAACCCGCGACACGCAGCGCAGCAGTCAATAGCTTAACCACTGCGCCAACCGTGCCGTCATCGTCAAGGTTTGGCGAGTTTTCTGATTTAACGCGAAGGGACTTCAATTTTTGTAGGGTGGAAACTTCGGTAATTTTCTTGGCTTTTAGACTAGCAGCGGGAACTAGTAACGAAATAGTAAATCTCAATACAGAATCCCAGTCCCAAAAGAAGTGCCTGTTTCTAAAGGAATTTTGCCAATAAATAAAGATGATGTACGAGTAATCTGCATTCACGATTTATTTGCCAAAAATGTAAACAAATATGAGTTTATGGAAAAATAACTTTAATTCCTACACAATAAAGTTCAGTTTACGCTACAATTTTAAACATATTTATAACTTTTTCAATCGTTCTAGTCTTTCTGAAATGAACTTAACAAACATTCAAATAAAGTTGATATTTATTTAACTTGAAATATCATCAATTTGCAAGAAATTTCAATAGACTTTAGATGTATGACACTGTGATTAGGGTGACAATAATAAAATACACAACATTATGCTTGTGTGTCGCGAAGTGTCTAAATTGACCATATCGATTGGTGCCATAAATGTACAGGATGCTATTTTTTCGGATTTTAGTCGGTTCGATTTCCCGGTATGGCAATTAAGCGTATTTTCAAAAATCTTTAAATGCAGCTTTGTTCCTTTTCAAAATAAAGGAATGCTTCCTTTGAGTAAAATTTGCTGTCTTCAGTATTTAGAGTACTTTCCCTCCAGGTACGCTTCGAAAATTCCACTCTGTATATAGGGTGACTGGTAATTAGTGACCGATACTTAAACACATGATTCTACTTATGACAACAAACAACTTTTACTATCGGACCAAATCCGAAATCGCGAAAAAAAAATCAGCTGTTCCCTACATTTATGTTCGTACGAGTCGTCAAAATGTAGGGAACAGCTGATTTTTTTTAGCGATTTCGAATTTGGTCCGTTAGTAAAAGTTGTTTGTAATGATGAGTAGAATCATGTGTTTAAGTATCGGTCACCCTATATACAAATCCCCAACCGCTCCGATGTCGAGAAATCTCCTAGAGATCACAGAAAAAATAATTGTGTCTCATTAGTGACATTTGAGCTAATAATAAAAAAATAGAGTACCTACATATACATATGTACAAAATCATCTTCAGAAAGTTAGCACTTAACCAAATCGAGCCATTAACCGCTTCCCAACCCATCAGTATCACGAATAACGTTACTACTAATCTCCAATCGTATTGTGCTTAACAAAACTAATTACTTTCCAGCAAAAACATAATTGAGTTAAATCTTCTGTATGTTTTATAATTAAGATGCTAATAAAGTCTGTCAGTATGCCCAGATGTTCGCAGATATCTTGCTCAGTTTAGTGTTATTGACCTTTGAAGATGGTAAAGATACAATTGACTAATCTTCATAAAAAAACATGCCTCAGAAATCCATTATAGTGACAATGTGTGTGGTGGTATACAACGTGTCCCAGAAATCAACGTCAAGCCGAAAACGGGCAATAGGCCAAGTCGTGACAGCTATTAGAAAAATATAAAAAAAAATCTTGGTCATGTACTTTTCGAATTATAAGCATTCAAAAATAAATCTCAAAAAGTGACACCCTGTGATGGTTTTTCAAGTCCTGTGACTACATTATTAACATTTCGGTAGTTTTTTTCTCTGTGATGTAACCATGAATAACCCTTCTGTAAATTCCAGTTAAAAGTAAAACGTAACTGCCTCAGTTCTAAATTAAATGTTAGATTTTTGCCCAATATTGAATTCAAAATAATGACATCACCCAACTTTAACCGACTGTACTGAAAAAAAAATCTACTACACTATTTTGGCAAGTAACTTTAAAAGATGGCGCGTTTAGTCAGGATTCCAAAATGGTATAACACATACTAATTGCTACTTCTTAATTGAGAAAAAACATTTTTTTTTTATGAAGCCGTATTTCATAAAAGTTCGATTGAGACGAAGAGTGACGTTATTTTGACTAGTGTGAGCGAGAAAGATTCATTTTAGCTAATGTGAGGTGACGCTACTTTGACAAGTGGGAGCGAGATAGATAGTGACGCTACTTTTATCTAACTAAGAGGGAGACGGATTGACTCATCATTTCATATGTGTGAGTGAAACAGATAGAGACGCTAC
The DNA here is from genome assembly GCA_949629135.1 of Eremobia ochroleuca. Classification (NCBI taxonomy): domain Eukaryota; kingdom Metazoa; phylum Arthropoda; class Insecta; order Lepidoptera; family Noctuidae; genus Eremobia; species Eremobia ochroleuca. Next base: position 5,757,548 of record OX451386.1, on the reverse strand, counting down.
TCTGGCTAAACAGGGATGCGTCGGCAAATTGTGCAATACTGCAGTACGTTACGCTCTTTCGTTGACTGCACATCTTTTTGTATTCGTATTGACTTCGTACTTACAACTGTGGCTTTGTTTATTGGACTTGATTTGCATTGTAATTTGGATTTATCTGCACCGTTTCTGACAACCCCGGACTTGTTTTAGTCGCAACCCCGTGTTTGTGTAGTGTTTTATCATGCCATCTCGATACACCGCACAGGAATACGCCAACATGCATCTCATTTATGGAGAATGCTTATGCAACGCCAATGCCGCAGCAAGAGTGTATCGTGAGAGATACCCGAATGCTGAGCGTCATCCCGATCATCGAGTATTTATTAATGTGCATCGGTCATTATCAGAGGGTCGATTTCCTAGCCAAATGGTTAGCGAGGGAAGACCCGTTATGCCCTACGAAGCCGAAGTCTTGCAAGCAGTTGAAGAAGACAGAAGTATCTCAGTACGTGGAATTGAACAGAGCATAGGAGTCCCCAAAAGTACTGCACATCGTATTTTAAAAAAGAACGAGTTTCACCCATACCATGTACGACGAGTACAAAGTCTGCTACCCCGAGACTACCCAGAGAGAGTACGATTTTGTCGAACGATGTTGCAGAGGCACCGAGAGGACCCGCGATTCTTTGAAAAAATTCTATGGTCCGATGAATCAACATTTAAAAAGGACGGTTACATGAACCTCCACAATTTGCACGAATGGCACGTGGAAAATCCAAATTTGATGCGGGGAGATAGATCTCAGTACCAGTTTAAAGTAAATATGTGGACGGGAATTTTGAATGGTAAAGTTATTGGTCCAATCGAGCTGCCGGAGAATTTAAATGCCCAGGGTTATTTGAACTTCTTACAGAACCAATTACCAGAATTATTGGAAGAAGTGCCACTGAACATTTACGGCAGCATGTGGTATCAACAAGATGGCTGCCCAGCGCATTATGCTCTCACTGTACGAGAGTTTCTCAATCGAGAATACCCCGATAGGTGGATTGGGCGGGGTGGTACAATTTCGTGGCCTGCCCGTTCACCCGATTTAAACCCCATAGATTTTTTTTACTGGGGTACGATAAAGGATAAAGTGTACTCTAAACCAATTCAAGATTTAGACGAGCTGCGCCAAAGAATTGCAGAAGCCGCTGAATACATCAACTCAAGAAGATACGCCCGTCTTATTACGCGATCATTTTTAAAGAGATGTAGAACTTGCATTGCAGCTGAAGGAAAACAGTTTGAACATTTGTTATAAAACTTCGTAAATCTGATTTAATAAAAATTATAATAAAAGAAATCCAACGACTGAATTTTATTTCAAATGCACCTAAAACCAACAATGTACTTTTTTTCCTCAATTAAGAAGTAGCAATTAGTATGTGTTATACCATTTTGGAATCCTGACTAAACGCGCCATCTTTTAAAGTTACTTGCCAAAATAGTGTAGTAGATTTTTTTTTCAGTACAGTCGGTTAAAGTTGGGTGATGTCATTATTTTGAATTCAATATTGGGCAAAAATCTAACATTTAATTTAAAACTGAGGCAGTTACGTTTTAACTTTTAACTGTAATTTACAGAAGGGTTATTCATGGTTAGATCACAGAGAAAAAAACTACCGAAATGTTAATAATGTAGTCACAGGACTTGAAAAATCATCACAGGGTGTCACTTTTTGAGATTTATTTTTGAATGCTTATAATTCGAAAAGTACATGACCAAGATTTTTTTTTATATTTTTCTAATAGCTGTCACGACTTGGCCTATTGCCCGTTTTCGGCTTGACGTTGATTTCTGGGACACGTTGTATATCTCTACGTATGATTTCTTCTTATGGCGTGAAAAATAAATAGTCTGATATTCTCACTAGCTGTCTGCCTGGTGTCTGGACGTGTGCCCGGTTGATAGCTTTTTGTTTTATTTTTAAATGGCATCTCATAGTTGACCGTGAGAGGTCGTGACTACTTACCGGACTATCCTGTGGTTGCCTTAAGTAAACTCAAAGCCTCCAGCCAGGGGCGAATATCTTATACAACGTGTAACGTTAAATGCGCAAAACCTGAAAACAATTTGATCAGAATAACGAGTAGAATTAATTGAACCACTTTTTAATATAGGTAACATTTTTCATTAAATCTTCATTAAAAAAGTTGCCGTGTCTATTTATTAATAGGTCAAGCAAGCCAATGTCAGCGCGGCGCAGCGGCCCGGTGACGACTCCTCCCTCGATAAAGCGTCATCGCAGACGCAAGAAACAATTAGAATGGCCAGTAAAACTAAAACAGCACATAAAACCTTTAAAAAAAATTTATTGACTTATTTTCTCTCTGAAATAGGTCAATTGAATTAAAAAATCAGTTGGGGTGTCTGAGGTTTTGCGCATTTAACTCTTTCAGTCATGGTGGTTAGTGTCACTAACCACCTCTTTCTGAATTTTTAAATTAAAATCCATGGCATATAACGACAATCGCTTGAATTATCAAGAAAGTTCGAACCGTGCTTGACAATATGGGACCGATTGGCGGAATGTTGAATAAATGACAGTTCATTTGCGTCGAATTAAATATTGCTCTAACGTACTTTTATTCGCGTGCTTGTTAAAAAAACTGTGAAACGGGTAAGTATGCTTTTTTCTTTAATGTTTTTTACTCACTGTATTATCATATATCTATTTTATACGTTTTGACAAGAAAATAAAATACAGGATATTTTTTCACTTCCTTGATTGTTGTATTGTCAATGCATATTTGATTTATAAAGAACTGCAATTCTCTTCACACCCGGACGGCCGGACTTATGCACATTGACTGAAAGAATTCAGACGCAGTCGCCATCAACCTGTTAGAAGTACTTCGAGAAGATACTGCAAATATAGCACTAAAATATATCCAGTGGGTACTAAATGGTAGTGCACATGTAAAGTGCCCCTTTGTCTACGCTAAGGAAAAGCATTTTTTTCATAAGAAGTAATTTTTATGTTAGTTTTGCCTGTGGAAAATTCATTAAATAAATATAATAATATACATAATTCATCATAGTTTTGTTTGTATCAATAGTCATGGTGGTTAGTGTCACTAACCACCTCATTCCTCGAAAGCCTTTATACCAAGTTTTTTTTTTCCTACTTTCTGTGATTATTTAGTTGCAAATTATGCTAAAAGTATAATATAAATGCTCAAAATATTGTTAATGTAAAAGCGTGACTGAAAGAGTTAACGTTACACGTTATATACTAAGCGACTACACGCTAAGGGCAGCCCCTGTGGGGTACGAACTTCGGCTTAGAGCGTCTTTGGGGGAGGGCAGCAAGATGGGACTGGCTGGATCAAATTATCGGGCCGATGGTCGGGGGGGGGGGGGGAGAATACTAGGGGATGTCGCGAGGGACCTCGGCGGCGAGGTCGGAATGTCGGTTTTTTGTGTTCGTGCACTGTACTTGTTGCCATTTTGCTCTCCTGAAGGAGGGTTATGGTGTGATCAGGGTCGGTGAGACGGTTGATGCCAATGGGCTTTTTGACGGCTCTAAAGTGCGCTACACGCTGCGCAGTACCGCACCTCTCATACCCGCTGACACATGAATGTGTTAGGCTGAGGCTACATTAGGCTGCGACGCGACCTGCGACACATGAGCGATTAAAACAAATAAATGAATGCTCACGTATATGACTACACCGTACATCAAATATTACTAGCGATCTTTGATTTCTTAATGCGATAGGAACAACATTACTGTAATCAAGGCATCGGCTACATCAACATATCAGCGAAATTGATGCGAATTTATTTGAAAATTTCTCACTTGCACGACTAATTCAATAGTGCTACTAAATATCCGTGTGGCTACATTATGCGTATAGTATACAGCGATGGATGATTTGATCGCATTCTAAGAAAACGACCGATTCAAATTGAGTCTTTGTTATGATAGCGGCTACATTAGACACGGAGTCGTCGCATGAATCCCTCTTGCTAATTCGTTGTGTAGCATGTGTACTGTAGCCACGTCATCGCCGAACATACGCTGGATTTTCGCTTATAATGTAGCCATACCATGTCTATCTCGTTTCGCTCTTCCAGTCGCATCGCAAATCGCTGCCTACTGTAGCCTCAGCCTTACTGCGCAGCGACTCGGCGCATGTTTCAAGCCGTTATAAAGTTTGCAGCAGGCTGTACCTACATGGGGCTTAAACATAATTAGAGAAATGTGGGTGTTTTAGTACACTTTTGCCAAATAAATACCATCCTTTTGTTGTATATCTAAAACTAGCTGTTCCCGCGGTTTCACCCGCCAGTCTCGATTCTGTGAATTATCTTAATTATTATCTATTTCGTGAGTTTTTCCCACGAATAACGGTTAATCTGCTATTCGGTTCGGAGATCCAACAATATAAATCGGTCCAGTCGTTCTTGAGTTATAAATGGAGTAACTAATCCGAGTTTGTTTTATTTAAGGTACTATCTTTACAATTAGTAAAAAAGTGTAAGTATTTGAGGATTTTTTAATGAATACTAGCTCCCTATATGATCCCCAATCGATCCGATGTCCCGCTCTGATAGCACAATAAGTCTACTTGAAATCAATAAAAAGGTCCCAAATATCAAATTCAAATGACAAAAAAAAATCCAACTTTGCCCGTATGGCACAACTAACCCCCTAAAACACTAAAACAACCCCTACAACACCCCTAAAACATTAAACACCATTTTTCATTGCACATCTATTTAATTGCTGTAAGAGCTAGTATAAACCAACGCCATCTACCGTTAGACGGCCGAACTATCTGTCTAGCGTCAAGTGTAAAGTAAAAGTGAAACGTTGCAGTTGATTCACAGCGGTCCCGTTAGTTTAGTTGCGGCGCCGCCCGCAGCGCTGCGCGGGCGCGGAAGCTGTTAATGTGTTTGCTAATACAGTAAAACGGGGTGAATAGGAATGCAGGGGTGAATCGAGACGAAACTTTAAAATGGATTTTAACATTGAAATAATATCGTTTTTTGCCAAAAGGTCTCTTAATGTGTTTACTATATTATAGTTGACGATTAAGTGTAATTGTTGGCTACAAACTATATTACATCAACGTTAAAATCAATTTAAAAGTTTCATCCCGATTCACCCCTCGGTTCCTATTCACCCCATTTTACGGTACTGTTATTTTCTATGAACAGATGTAATGCAATAAAATTTTCCACTATACCTGCCTACTCCCATTTAAAAAGGGCACTAAGCTTACTGCCTTTTGGAAACCTTAAAAATTAATATCCAACAGAACCAAGCAATTTAAACCCCTTAAATAGAAACAAATTCTTAGAAACCCTAGACAGTGACATTCTATCAGCAATAACAACTAAGTAGAAATAATGAAACGCTTTGAAAGCGATTGCTCTCTGGACACACTAAGGATCGTTCTTGAGCCCATATTCACTATACTAATAAAGCTGCATGACCCAGGAATCGAACTCAGGACCACATTTTTGGTAGCCAAGGTTGCAATCACTGTGCACACGACGACATGTCAAGCTATACATTCCAGTATCACCTGACTCCTCTTTGAACGAAAAGCCTATCCAATACAAGGTCAGCAACATCTAAAGAAAGAGAAAAAAGACATACCTTTCCCGTTTCTTCCTCTTCATCGTGCTGGTTCCCTTGATGGTTCTGTACAGTGTCATCATCTTGTTGTCAGCAATTATTAGAGATATCACTCACACTACACAAAACACTATATTAATACATCCATACAATTACAATTATGCACTATTAACACTCATTCTTAACATTATTTGACACTTAACGTACGTTGTTTTCACTTCACAGGAGTATCTGCAAAAAAAAAATTATTAGTGAATTAGTGATTTATTTTCTGTAAGTAGGTACTTTTACATGTCAATCATATTTTTTTTAAACTAGATGAGGTCGGCGTTTCCTATCTGACTACTCTGAGAAGAAAGGCCGAAACAAACTCAGAGGTTAGTCTCTTTTAAAGTCCAGACATAATCTTGGTCAGATCAAGTGAAGACCATGTAGATTGGTGTCTGAAATGATTTTTTGAGGAATGAACTACACAGATTGAACGGACCTGTCCAGTCAGTGCACACATATGTCAAAAATCGTGCAGCTCAACTCAGAACTTGAGGAGTCTGACGATTCGACGAACAATACCAATGAAAGAACATTTGGGTAGGCCGCGTAAATTACTCAAACTGCCAGATTATGATCAAAACTAACTAAGAAGGAAAAAATAAAAAAGATATGACCCACATAGTCCTCATATTCACAATAATAATAATAAAAAATAAAAACTTGACAAGGTAAATATTCCTGTCATTGTATATATAAAATTCATCAATGTCAATATGTATGTAAAAATCCGAAAATATGTTAAAAAATATACATAAAAAGCACCTTATACAACCTAATATCAAATTGGTGGACCATTGGTGGTCATTGGTGGTGGTTTGGTTAGTTTATTTTTGTATAAGATTATTTTGTGTATTTTATGTCACGATTTTATATATTGGCCTTAGTTGCCTGATAATAAAATGATTATTATTATTGTCAAACGACCCTCGCATACAGAGAAAGGAATACTATTCGCGATCATAATCATCTGCCTGGCCTTTTCCCAAACGGTTGAGGCCGGCTTCCAGTTTAAACCGAATGCAGCTAAGTACCATTTTAGATGGAGCGACTGATCTAAATAAACTGAACTGAACTGAAACCATGAATTCAACACATGATTCTAAACCCCTAGCGTAGAAAATTTTGGTAGTTTATCAAAAAAATACATATACAACGTGTAAGGTTAAATGCGTAAAACCTCAGACACCCCAACTGATTTTTAATTCAATTGACCTATTTCAGAGAGAAAATAAGTCATTAAAAAAAATTGTAAAGGTTTTATGTGCTGTTTTAGTTTTACTGGCCATTCTGATCGTTTCTTGCGTCTGCGACGACGCTTTATCGAGGGAGGAGTTGTCACCGGGCTGCTGCGCCGCGCTGACATTGGCTTGCTTGACCTATTAATAAATAGAAACGGCAACGTTTTTAATGAAGATTTTTTGAAAATTGTGAAGAGGTTCAATGAATTGTGCTCGTTACTCTGATCAAACTATTTTCAGGTTTTGCGCATTTAACGTTACACGTTGTATATACCAGCTGATTCAAAGAAAAGTACAATATCTACGCGGTCAAAATGTATGAAACAGCAAATTTATTTTAATAAACGACTACAATTGTTCAGAATCATGTACTTAATCAATGGTATCAGGTTGCGCGTCGATGTCCCTTCCACACTAAGCAAGCATATGAAAGCGCGAAAATGGACATCAAAACAGCCGTTAGGTATTTTTTTGGATAACTGCTTAGAAATTTGGGTTTCACATAATTATTTTCCTGTTAACCCCTCCATCAAGGATTGCGCACACACCAAAGTCAAACAGTTGGGTACGAACTCCATGCCCTCTCGCTGGCCATTAGGTATAACGCTATATCCGTTGGGCTATTGCCTCTCATAAAAAAATAAAGATTTCCACACAACTCACGCGCAACGACCAATTACTTTACGAAACCCTAACAAAGTTACCTTAGTGTTTTTATGTTCGATTCTAACAATAATTAAATAGCGTATCTACAGCTGCAAGCTGTAATATTGCTGCTTATTACGCTATTATATCTTTAGTTACAAAACCAATACTAGATATAATGGTACTTAAACTACATAATTTGGTGTTTGAAGTCTTAATGTACATATAATGAAAATCATCTCATTGACATACATTCTGAGTTGTTCAAGAATTGGATACTTGGCTGGAGCTACATGAATTAATATTAGAAATTATTCTGCTGAAGAAAACAGGATTTATATTCCAGTATGTAGGGTAATAGGTTGTTCCTAAGTTTTGTCGTTCGATTAGTAACAGATTTTTTGGATGCAAAAGGAATTTTGTTCGTGGATTTCTTCCAAACTGGTAAAGCAATAAACGCAGATTATTATTGTAACCTTTTGAACCAACTGGATGTAATTCGTGAGAAAAGACCTGGTTTACAGAAGAATAAAAAACATTTTTCATTTAAATAACGCGCCCGCTCACACAGCTCAAAAAAATAATGCGAAAATCAGTGTATTAAAGTACAAACTAATGAAAAAAAAAAAACATATGATATAATTATATCAAAAACACATTAAAGTAATCTACCCTATTCGCCAGACTTGGCTCCCTCTGACTTCTGGCTGTTCTCATATCTCAAAATATTCATGCGTGGAAAACGATTTTCATCGAACGAAGAGGTAATAGCAGCTGTGGGAGAGTATTTCGACAGTCTTCCAGATTCTCACTTCAGGGACGGAATCTATAAATTAGAAGATCACTGGAACAAGTTTTTTGAAGTTCAACGAGATTATATTTAATAATAAAATGTATTTCAAACCACAAAATCGTGTTTTTCTTAGCGAACGACAAAACTTATTGAATAACCTAGTATTTATTTATATTATACTAGTATTTATTAATGTTATCTAGATCTGTACACCGATATTCCACAAACTATTTTTAAGTTCCATGTAATAAGACAAGATAAAAATACGAAAGTATGCCTATCAGCTGTTGTGGTGTCTTTCGTAGTCCTTAGACTATCCAGCGGTTAGTTGATAAGCTGATTACAGTCTTAGTTGGGAAAAGCTGAGTTGATTGTTTTACAAGACCAATCGTGGTTGACGAGAAACTAAATTAGACTGCAGGGTTAGGCTGAAAAGTAGATAGGTAGTAGGTACATTTGGCACTGTCATTATCATCTAGCCTTTTCCAAAATATGTTGGGGTCGGCTTCCAGTCCAACTGGATGCAGCTAAATACCAGTACTTTTCATGGAGCGCCTGCCCATTTGACCTTAACAACCCAGTTACTGGTAAATCGGTACCCCTTGGTACGACTCTCAAAGATATAAAAATGATAGCCGTTGCGAACGGTTTAACGTGCTTTCCGAGGTACGAGTCTTGATATGTAATGGTCACCCATACAAGGATCGACCTAGAAACGCGTAGCTTATCTTTCGATTAACCTGTTATTATTTAGCCACGAGGCTGTTTCAATTTTGAACTAATAAGTTTCTTAGTGTGGCTTCAAAAAAGATGATCTCTCGAGCACGAAATTGTAAGAATCGGTTTGGAAAATACGTTTTGTTATTGATCTTAGAATCGAACACTAGAGTTTCATCATCTGTCTAGCCTTTTCCCAACGTACCAAAGTAGGCTTCCAGTCTAACTGGATGCAGCTGAATACCAGTATTTTACATGGAGCGACTGCCTATCTGACCTCCACAACCCAGTTATTGGGTAATACGGTACTCCTTGATAAGATTGGTTGTCAGACTTTCGGGCTTCTCTCGCTCGACCCGTAACTACTGTCAAAGATCCACGAATGACAGCCGGGACCAACGGTTTAACGTGCTTTCTGAGGCACGGTGAGGTCTTGGTACGTAAAGATGGTCACCCATCCACGGACCAACCGCGGTAAGCTAAGCTTAACCTGATAGACCGAACCGTGTGGCTGTTATTTCTTAGCCACAAGCCCATAGGCTGTTCAGTTTATCGACTGTAATTAAAATACAGTCAGGATCAATATGTCCGCAAAAGCCAGTGAACAGCTTCTAAAGAATGTGGTAATAAGAAAGTTCATTAATTATTGTATTCGATATAGATTTTAAGTCATAGTTGGAATTCACAACCATTAATCATAGAAGATGTTTATTTTTTAGTTAAGTCGTCATGCACCTTTGCATATTTTTTATTTATTTATAGTTAGAACCATGTCGAATTTGTTATTTTGTTTCTAAGATTCCTTTTCTCCAAACATTATCCCACGTTCTAACGTTGTAGTAAGTAATTTAAGCAATCTACATATCTAAGTATTCATTGGAAATAAAATATTCGCGAAGTAGCGTTCGCAGACCGACGGCTAGGTGGGTAGACGACCTTCAGAAGATCGTGGGGTAGACCTGGATGATACTCATACATACCAGGGAAGCATGGCACAAAAAGGAGGAGGCCTATATTCATCAGTGAGCGGAACAAAGGTGCCAATGTTGATGATGATGAAAATCTTCAATAACATTGATTAGATTTAGGACAATTACAACCGATGTATCAAAAAAAAACGCCATCCCAACTTTTTTCTGCTTTTAAGTCTTAGTGCTTCATAACAAGCAACACGCTAAAATCTCTAGATTTCACGATATTCGGAAGGTGAGAAAACCACATCACACCTAATACACCATTATCATTTCCGTATACCATCAGTAACCAAGCTCTATTAACGTAAAAGATAAGATTTATCAACGTAAAAAGATCGTAAAAACGACAACTACATACTCGTTTATTATAGGAACGCGTTAGTAGGGCGGGTAGTCCGACCGACCCGACCGGTCGTCTGACCTACTAACCGAATGCCTTCCGATTTACATATCGAGTGTTCATATTAATTTGTTAATGTTGAAAGCCTTTTCCTTTCGTTCAAGGTATTAAAATTAATTAGATTTTTTATGGTTTTTTGGCAGATATGGAAACCTTGTTTTTGTTTCGTGAGTTGTTGTATATTGGGTAATTAAAAATGCAGGTTCTGTGTTGTGCATTTTTGTTTTGGATACCTATACTCGTAGCCTAAGCTTTTTTTTTTTTGAAGGCAACGGAAGAAAGAAATATTAATTGTTAAAGACACAATTGTAGATAGACTGATGGATAGAATACTCTTTATTATGTACCCCATAAAAAATAAAGATATAAATGTAGACATTATATTATACAAGGGTGACACAATGGGCGGTCTTGTCGCTAAAAGCGATATTTTAAAGACAACATTTGGATGGATTAAGGGAGAAGGAGAAACAATACTGAAGGTAGTATGGTGTACTACTTACATATGTACAATAAATACATAGGTACATACCTGAAACATATTATACTAATCTATAAAAATATACAAACAAGTGCAAAGATAAAAATGGTGCTTAAGGAGAGAGACGAGCCGTAAATGAGAAATCTTGAGAACCCCGTGTTACGCAATGAACTGAAAAAGTTTGAAGCTTTTCACACTAACAATTCATATACGACTGTCATTTTAACGGTTTCTATTTAGATTAAGAATTAAATCTTCCCATCCATTACTCATACCTCAGGATACAAACTTCCACCCACATAAAACATAAACTCAATATCCTTCCATCAACGCATCACCAGCACCTGATTTCATAATTTCCCGTCACACCTCTCTCTCCCACACGTCGCTCACACATAAGCACCTCCTACTCACACATACGCACGTCCCATTACCGTATGTTTATAATGTAATATTGCATATCCGTTGCAACGCATTTCACTTATAAAATATTCATTCAAGCCACTTGAGAAAAACAATCATTGTGTGGCACAGTTAGGTTACGTTATGCGATGTTGATAAATAATGAATGGCTTATTTACTTTGTGCATTTAGCTAAATTCGAGAATAAAATACCTATCTCTCTTAAAGCTGGTTCCACTACCTACTACCACACTATCTACTACCTAAATTCACTGTTTTTGGTGAGGAACAGTGCTTATTCGGACATTCTGAAACAGGCCTGTATTGTTATGGTTCTGCCAAATGCGAATGAACGCTACCAGATAAACGGTTGGCCATTCATTTCAGATACATAATTCAGTAGACACACAATCATACATAATCACTTATCGTACTAAAAAGGTGAAAAACGCTTCGGTAACTTTAAACATACAATGATTGTACAGACGCCAGCACATCAAGCTACTACAATCTGTCAGATTTCTTTAATAGATTTTCAACTTTATAGCTAAAGTGTAAGGTTTGTTTGTTGATTGGGAAAATCTGACAGTTTCGGGTAGCTTGATGTGCTGGCGTCTGTACAAGCAGTGGACTAAAACAGATTGGACAGCTGGCTCCTAAACTAAGTAAAAAGATACATAGAATACATAATTTAACTCTACACATTACTCACTGTATCTTGACAAAACCTTTGATCGTTTTCTCTAGATTTATCTAACAATGAGCTCAGAAGCTTTTTCATTGGAACTACTTGCCTTAAAATCAACCGTTTTCTTTTTTTCTCATGTTTTCCAATTTTTTTATCAAGAATTACCAATAACCTCCATGATTTACAAGGATAATCCCCCATCTTGATGCAAGTGTTTACTAAGACTAAACCAAAACAAAAACAAAGCTAGGGAACTAGTGTTTCATGTCACACAACATAAACATGTCAAACTGCTAACCGTACAGTGGTGTCCATGTTAGAATAAATACCGGCGCATACGATCAATGAAATAAGAAATAACGCGTTCTCGGGTGCAGCGTGTATATACTGTTACACTCTGGCGATTTTATCGTTTCTCTATTAACAGGTAAAAGTAAAAAGTTAGATTTGTATGCTAATTAGTTTTCACTATGGTGATCTGTGAGATTTATCTTGGAGCATAGCTTGCAGAGATAATAATTATTCTATCATGATTCATGAAAGAATTATGATGTTATGTTGTCGCTGTTTTATTTTAGCTTTATTTTATTGTATGTTGAGACGATTGGTTTTAGTTAATTTGCGTTTTAGCTGCTTTTCATGGCTTGGATCCGAACTACATTATATTGAAGGATCTTGATTACCTTCGGCCATAAACGGAAATGCCTATTGCGAACATCCCTTCCGCGAAATTAATATTGAGCCACCGGAAGCAGGTCGGCGGTTCTGGCCCTAGTGCGTAGACCCAAAACATAATAATATACGGTTTTTAACCGACCTAAAAAAAAGGAGGAGGTTCTCAATTCGGTTGAATTTTTTTTATTGCTGAATGGGCTCGCTCTTGACCTCAATCACGCCTGTTGGAAAGCTATGGATCAGGTCTATGATGGAACGAATGTGCCCAGTAGATGCCTGTTCACTTTTGTTCAACTACTGAAAATCAACGGTATCAACAAAATATGTCTAGGTTATCGAGAATGAAGTCGGTTAAAAACCGATGAGAACCGAATCGAAATCCTCAATCAATTAAAACTGCAGTTACAAAACTAGCAAGAATTCCAGCCGTTCCTATAATAACTATAAAGCTAGATATTCAATGTCGTAACGAACTGTCAGTCACTTAGTCAATGGTCAAACCGGTATCCGGTGACGTGTAGCTGCGCTTTGTCTTTGAGGTATTGATTTCCGTGAAGTTTAGGATTTGGCTAGAGATGGGCTGGAATATTCGGCGCGTTCTGAATATTCGGCTTGGATGAATATTCGGATTATGGGTACGTTCATGGGAAAAAAATGAGAAATATAGGTTGGGGGATTGATATTTAGCGCTGGATGTTTTTGGATTAAGGCGATACCACTGTGTAGTATTTTGATGAATGTAAAGGATGTATTTGAAGAGATTAGGAGCGACCGTAATGACTTGAATTTGGAAATGGAACAGCCTATTTCCAGCAGTAGACTGCTACAGCTCAATGATATGATAACTATGCTGATGAGTGCAAAAGAGAAGATTTTAATTTAATGAGATGAAATACGGACAGTGGTAATAAACATACTTAAAACTTCCGCCTCTAGTCTTGAAGATATTTAAAATATGTATTTAGTAAATTAGAATACTACGATATTTCAACATTCAAGATATGCAAGCTTAATGACTGGTTTCATAAAATTAAAAATTGCTTAAAACGGAAATATCTTCTTTCAAATAATAACATAAATTAATCAATCCTATAATAAAACTCATTATGTAATTTATTTGGAAACGTGAGTGAGCACTTTGTCCCCTAGACGAGCAATGTTATTGGGTTTTTATCTGTTCTTTTACATTTTTTTTTTCTAGTTGATACCAATAGGTTCACCCTCTATTACAGTAGGACTTAAACATAACAAGCGACATGTGATTACACCTTACACTTCTGCCATTTAGGTATAATACAGGCGTGATGTTATATCATATTGTTTAAATTACCTACCTCAGAATATTCGGCCAACATTTAGCAGGAATCAAGTCATTCACACCTCTAGTTTTCAAGTTTCACACAGATTTTTGAGGTCGTCACAGCACGGTATGTAAATACATATATTACAATATTCCTTTTGGCTCGGCTTGTTAGTTTTAGCCTAAAGCACTATGGATTAGATATAATATCCGTACAATTTAACTCTTGGATATTTGAATACTGTTAGAACTTTCGCTCCGCCTGCATACAATGTGAAGTCATCATCGGATTATGACCGATCAAGGACTCTTTGTTATTTTTATTATAATAACTGCGAATGAATATCTTGCATTAACCATGTGCACTTTTCTGACATCTGTCAATCAGGACGACACACCCAAATTTTCTGTTTTTACAATTTTAATGCTTTTATTTTGAAAAATTAATTGTATCTAAAAAAAAATCGCAAAGAATGTGCGCGATTTGGATGGAGTAATGGCACTATTGAGCTAACGCTGTGTGAGCGTGCGTGTTCCATTGCCGCCCGTTCGATGTCCACCACGCACAGGATGGATGGGAAGCAGCACATTAAGTAATTTTTTGCTCCGTTGGTGTAATTGCTATATGGCGTTCCAGTAGGAGGATAAATAAATAAATAAATAAATGTGCTGACGATTTAAGATGATTGTTAAACAAATGAATCTCTATTTTCTACGTCAATTTGTCGTGATGGCCCTATGTATGAGACCTCGCCTCTCATATACGCCGACATATCAAGCTTACTTTTTCAGTATAAGCTGAATTCTCATTGTACGAAAGGCCTATATAATGCTAGGTCAGCTAAAACTGGAATTGTATAGCTAGACATGCCGTCGTGTGTACGAGGTCGTGGGTTCAAATTATGACAAATATCAATGTGACTTATTCAGTCCATATGTACTTTCTTGGACATTACTGACATCGGTAAAGGAAAAACATCGTGAGGAAACTTGGACTCATAGTTAATATTGAAATCGCCAACCTGTCTAAAACAAGCGTGGTGATCAATGCCTTCTCTGTATGAGAAGAGAATATTGCCCTGTGGTATTATTTTTGTCGTTTAAAATTATGCACCCGTTCTGAGACGATTGCTCTAAAAATCTCCCACCCCTCAACATCACTTTATAAGGTGTCAAAAATCTGAAAATGTTTGATTCCATTTCTTACAAACCTTATCTAAATCACCGAATGGGAAGATATCTAAGGGTAGAAGCTCAAAAACCGCTAAGGTAAGCTCTCTCTTACCTTTTTTTTTATTTATTTCAACAAAAGAGTACACAGATGGGAATACACAGATCTTAAAGGTATCTTAAATACCTATAAGAATATTTTAAACGCATTAATGAATGAAGGTGGCTGGGGTAGACTGGATGCGGAAGGCGGAGGACAGGGTGTTGTGGCGCAGTCTGGAAGAGGCCTATGTCCAGCAGTGGACTGCGATAGGCTGAGTTGATTGATTGATTAATGAATGATAGCTGTTGAGCAGTGGTGGTCCAGTGATATCGGCCCCGACGGACGTGACGTAGGTTTGAACCCAAGCAGGCGTTTAATTTTGTGTAATTTATTTCAATGCCACTGCTCTCAAAACGGTGAAGGAAAACATCGTGAGGAAACCGGCCTGTTCTAGAACCGAAAATGCGAAAACATGGTGACATCCACTAACCCGCACTGGGGCCGCGTGGTAGATTATGACCCACTCCCTCTCACAGAGAGGACGCTTGTGTCCCATCAGAACTTATCTAAATCAACAGTTATTCGTTTGCAACATGCAGAAAGACAATAATTTTATCTGTTTAGAATACTGATGAAAGCAATTGACGTCACAAAGTTACTCACAAGTTCAGATTAAATTCTGAACATAACGCCAGGTACGGGGGACCACTACCGGTCACGTTTAGCATATACATATCTTAATAAGACCCTATATCCACACGACAAAGAGATGTTGTGCCTACAAAGCAGTAATTTTATTCATACTTTGCACAGCTCAGAATCCTGGATTTATCTACTTCCAAATAGGGGTAAGTCCCGTAACGCCGGACGGCACCTAACGCCGGACACTCTTTTTATCTCGACAAGTTAGAATGTGAACGATTCAAACACGTGTGAAAGAGGCGCGGGGGGGCATACCCGTACAGAGTCACATGACGCATTTTGTTAATGACGCTGTAGGCAACAGCAGGAGAAGTCGGTTTTTCTTTTGGCGGAAAAATACTGCGTCATATAAGATCAAGGTGAGTGTTACAGCTACATTTTGGTGTTTTAAGTCTTTATGGTATTTGTTAATTAAGATACGGTTCCATTATTATTCGAATTGTATATTTTTATTTGTTGAGATTCAAAACGGATTACATATAGATTACGTAATTGTGGTGCTATCCTGTCCCCTGGTACCGGACAAAAAGTTGTCCGGTACCAGGTTTATTTTAAGTAGTAATTTTTGTACGTTATTTCAGAGGATAAAAGAACAGAGAAACGTTGCAATGGAGGAGAAGAAAAAGAAAGGAAAATGGGACCAAAAAAGTTTACAAACTGCGATAGATAAAATTTTGTTAAAAGAACTGAGTTTGGGAGTAGCTTCATTGCATTACAACATCCCAAAAAGTACTCTGCATGATAAGGTATCGGCATTGAAACGTGGAGAAGAAGTGACTTTGCAACCAAAGATCGGTAGATTCACTAACACCTTCTCACCCGAGTACGAACAAGTTTTAGTGAATCACGTAAATTACTGGATACAGTGCTCCAGCTGCCATGGGTGGGCTCATGAAGAATGTGCAGCCATTCCTGAGTCTTCAGACGACTACATATGTGATCGATGCCACATATTTTAAAACCGTCCGGTGCTAGGAATTCGAACTGAAGTCCGTCCGGTACTAGGTGCCACTTCAAGCAATTGCATTTTTTTACACCAATGTTTAATTTTTGTTTGTGAATAAGATTATGCAGAAGTTGCATTTTTGTTAATTTGTGTTCATTCTACAGTTAGTCAACTTAACTAATTAATAAATAAAATTACATTTTTCGAAACAGTTTTTATTTTATTTCCCGTAAACCTTAGGTGTCCGCCACTAGGGGACTTCCCCCTACATCAACGAAATTATTGATTTGGAGAATCCTAACATACGAATGACTTTAGAACAGCTAATGTATTCATGTTTTTAAATTTTTCAAATACTATAAGCAAAAATCTTCTACTTCAGAAGGATCAATATTCAAAAATTCAAAGACATGTGACATCTACCAACCCGCACTGGGCCACCTAGTTGAATAACTACTAAATATTGGTCCTACTGAAGAAGATCTCATTTCCAATGAACCAATAGTATGATATCAAACATTTCAATTCTTTCTGTATATTTATACAACAAAATTAATAGAATCTTAAATTTTTATCCGCTAACACTACACGAATGTACACTTAAAGTAAAGAACTGGCTACTCTTGATTATTAGGATGTAGAGAAAATAATAAAAAATTCATCTCATTTTACAACGGAACACATACATACACTACTCATACACAGACACGTACGGGAGCCCCACCCACACGCACACGTACACACCTCCCACACACACACTAGCAGCACGATATATGTTAATAATAAATATATTTTATTTTTTAGTATTTTTACATACTTTTAATTCCTGTTATTGTATTTTATTTTGTTTTTACTTCTTTAAAATTGCATTTTGTAGCACACACGTTTGTCTATTCCTATGTTGACATTAGTACCTAAGTTAAATAAAATGGGAGAGGGCGTTGACTCCTGATATACAGGTACACCTAGTTCAGGAGTCAGAGGCTTCAAACAAGTTTCTGTACCCTATTATGTCAATAAAGAATTATTATTATTACTGATCCTTTTACAAACACCAAATTCTGCGTAAATTGGTATAAGCTAGTATTCATTACCCACATTAATGATTTTACGGAGCGTAACGCATCGATCAGTGTTGATACACTTAGCCTTTATACACCTATTTTTAGCCAATTAATCGGATTATCATGCAGAAGAAATACAGCAAACAATGTTGCCAAACAATGTTTGTAATGTGCTGGTATCCTTCGAGTTTAAGGTTTCAGTCTTCAAAAATGTACCTTAACTTAACTTAGTCTTTAGGCTCGGAATGTACAGGATAATAATGAAAGAACATTTTTTTTTTAAATAAATGTCGTCAGGAAAGTTTTGTGTGAATGTGGATGGAGGCTATAAGAGTAGGGGAAGCCCAAAGAAACGATGGATGGACTGTGTGAAAGTAGATAGGGCTGGAAGGGGGGTGATTACGGAGATGATGGCTAATAGAAAAGTATGGACGAAAAAAACATGTCGTGGCAACCCCAAATAAATTTGTATAAGGGCAGGTGAATGAATATGATTTTTTTTGTAAAACGTTGGAAAACTAACTGATGGAAAGTGTCTTCCCACTTACCGAAATCTACTACATCTAGAGACATTCCGAATCGTTGACGGGAGGAAAAAATTTTTCGCCGCCCTTTTAAACGAAACAGCAGCGCTGTTTAGTGACAAAACGTAGAATATCCGATTTATCATACAAAGTGGACCAGAGAATGTAGATTCTGAAAACATCTTTTTTAGAGATCTTATGATTGAACTACTGTGTGTTGTGCAGCTATTTCTTTTGTGTGCATTAAATAAATGATTTAGCATCCAGGAAAGATAACATAGAAGGAATAGATAGATGTTGCAACTACCGATAAAAGAGACAGCAACAAGACATACAATGTTACAAAGATTGCAAAATGTGACAGACTTGGAATCCAGCCAACTACGCTAGATAACTACCGATCCTAGAACGTACAAATATCGTTACTAACCCTAACATGCCACAGTTTACACCACAATTACCAAAATTGCATCCAACTATTTTAAACCTTTCGTAATTGCAGTGAGTAACCAAAGTTTTGCAAGAAAGTGGCCACCATGACTCACGAACAATCCCGAACCTTACCGGACCTTACCGAAACAGAAATGATAAAATATCGACAACTTTATTACACAGATATGCGCAAAATTCTACTGGTTTTGCCGGTTTTTTTGGCTTATTTGTCGATTCGCACGAATTTACTCGACCGAAACGGGCGAATCGTCACTTTTAAATAAAGTTATTTTTCATATAGGCGACTAGGTGAAAATAGGTAAATATTATAAAACGTGTTTTTTTTTGTTCTTAATGTCCATTGCATAAAATTCAAATCAATTGTCTAATACATATTTCTGGAGTTGTCGACTCGCCCACAAAATAATTAACTTCGTGCGAGTCGCGTAGAGAAAAAAATATATTGTTTCAAAATAACGATTCGCCTTTTTCGGGCGAGTAAATTCGTGCAAATCGACTAATAAGCCGGTTTTTGCGATATTTCATTTTTATAGATGTTGTTTTTATTTTTATAGATGTCGCGCCTAAATGGGAGGTCAATGTCCCATAATGTGATGTATGCGGAAGATAATTGTAATTTATGGATAAGTAATTTGTTTTGTGCGTTTTTTGTTGTTACACAAAGTAATTGGTGATCATATGATTTGCATAATGCAGTTCATCTCTACATATACCCAATTTTCCATTCAGTTCTCTCGTTACAAATTGCTCTACCATTTTTGATTAATTTTTCATAGCTTCAAGCTTCAAAACGTTTTTATAAAGTGTACTTTTTAGGGTTCCGTAGCTCAAAAGGAAAAACGGGCCTTATAAGATCTCTTTGTTGTCCGTCTGTTTGTCTGCCTGTCAATACCCTTTTTCTCAGGAACGCGTGGTTATCAAGTTGTAATTA
The DNA here is from genome assembly GCA_949629135.1 of Eremobia ochroleuca. NCBI lineage: Eukaryota > Metazoa > Arthropoda > Insecta > Lepidoptera > Noctuidae > Eremobia > Eremobia ochroleuca. The sequence goes on along the minus strand of OX451386.1, from coordinate 5,737,736 downwards.
ATATCAAATACTCAAGGCTGCAATCCCTTGAAGCAGTGACAATCAAATTTCTAAGTCAACGCAATCAAAAGACACGGGCGTTTATGTTCCGTTTATGCCGCATATACACACTCGCAAGGGAATCAAAACCTATAGGGTACTTCCCGTTGACCTACAATCATGAAAAATCGGAAAACCTTAAATTTGTAGTTACATACCTACAAATTTGTACGGAACCCTCTCGGTGCGCGATTCCGCCTCGTATCTGACCGGATTTTTTAGAGTTTCAAATAAAGCGTTTTAATAATTCCAAATACTGTTGAATGTTATTTATTGCTTTAAACCTGTAGAAAATATGCATTCAATTTTCGTAAAAAAAAAATTGCTCTCTGACTTTGTCCTTTTAAAGCAAAAACTGTTAACTACTCAGAACCTTGTCACATTTAAAATAAAATTTTGTCGGGAATAATTAGTATAAGGCGGATCACTATCCATTTGCATACAATTTTAAGACATAATATAACATGACATAAGTACTTTTGTTTATCCTAATTATATTCACGCATAACAGCTTACGCATATTTTTTTAAGCATAAATTCTATAACCTAACCTATTACGTCAACATAAACGGTATGCCAAAAACAATTATGGAAAAGCATTATTATACCAAAATAGTTATGCCAAAATATATTAATTAATAAGGGATCCCGTTTAAGGCAAAGGTATTTTTTTAAATGTTTAATAGGTACAGAGTCTGTACAGATAAGATGGGTTCAATAACAAAATAATATTTTAATGATTAATGTCTGACAGTTTATTGCATCAGATCGCCTAAAGCAAGTCCCAAAACATTTGTTACCATTCATTCATCATACACACCAGTAGTGGGCGAAAATATATCAGATATGTACTCATCGTGTTATTGTCCGAAAATTTAATGTCAGTGACCGCATAACTAGAAAACAATACTATTACATACGTGTACGTACGTATGTAATAGTAATACAGAAGCCAGTTGTACTAGGAACCCTCAAATAACTGCACGTATGTAGCCCTAGCGGCCAATTTACTATGTCGCTTTTATAATTCAGCACACATCATAACCACGATTGGAATGTACTCGTAATTAAGGGCCAGTGTCCCTTGACCTGCCTTGTGAAGTAAAATGGTGTTTTTTGCAGGTCCTGCTGTGTTGGAAGTTTATTTATTTATTTAAGGATTACCAACGAGATACAATTATCTTTTACCATTATAGAACTTGTGTAATATACCTTTTTCTGTAAAGCACACTCAATTACAGGTAACCACAGCTTACACATTATCGAGTACACATGCTCTGAATACATGCTAATAAGAAATTTACATGATTTTATAAAAGATTAAAAATTAAATTTATAAAATACAATAAAATAAAGCAATTTTTCAAAATAGAAATTAAACAACCTACTTAGTTTAAAATTAAATTATTAACTAAATTAAATTAAAAGTTTTGTAAATTATTAAATAAATTAAATTAAGGATGTTACCGGGTATTATTTTGTAATAATGAGTAATTCTGTGGAATTCATTACTGTCGTTTATCAACATAATTATTAAGTATCTGATTAAAAGGGGTTGATTTATAAACGATTATCAAAGTTAAGTGACGTTTAAACGTCAAAAATGTATGGATACACAGTCGCTGTTCACTACTTTACTTTGTGTGGGTTTTTTATTAACACTGAGTTAGAAATAATGGTCATTGGGGTACTTATACCTGATAACGCGGAATGCGCGTCGTAACGATCTTAGTTTACTACTAAGTACTATGTATTTTACTGTGTGGTTTCGACAAATAAGTAATAGTTCCTACAACTTACCTTCTCCTTTTGTGGCTATCATAAAACAAAACTAATTGATAAGTCTCAGGCTTAGAGTTAATTAACTATTAACTAACGCCAGGGAAATAGGTCAAAATAATGTACAGACGCCAGCACATCCAGCTACCCGAAACTGTGAAATCCCAATCAACTTTGAACCTAATGCTTTAGCGATAAGGTTAAAAATCTATTAAAGAAATTTGACAGATTGTAGTAGCTTGATGTGCTGGCGTCTATACTAGTCATATCATACACCCATAGACCAAGTCTCGTAATTTTAAACGTACAAAATCTAGTCGCAGTCTCATCTCAGCGACAAACAAATGTCTAAAATGTTGAGAAATAACGAGCAAAAAAAAAATTACGAGCATTGCCCCTTAGTTGTGACTGCGGTATTAAAACTTTTCTAACAGCAGCTAAAGTAACAAAATTAAAAAAAATCATAAATATAATCTATCCGTAAGTATGCCATATAAAACAACCTACTTACGATCACAAGATTACCCCAATCATCTTGTAAACTGACAAACTAAACAACAACACGCAAATTTTCGCTTTCGACATCTCCACCAAATTGCTCGTAGGTAATGTGTGCATATGGCAAATAAATCGCTGTCATCTGACTGATTTCGTAGCGCTACGTACGGCTTGCAACGTCAGTCGCGTGAGTAGAGCAGTTTCAGTAGGCCGAAATATATAGAAAATATTGGTACACACGCGATCTTATGACTGTGTAAGCACTGTTATGGGATTTGGTGAAGTCTTGGTTACAGGTGTACTAGTTTTATTATTCATAAAATAGAACCCAGGTAACGTAGATAATAAATAAATAAAGCTCAAAATGCGACTGGAAGGACCAACAAATTGTGCCACAAACACACAAGCATGGGCACGTGTTGTCTTTGAAGGAGGAATCCTTCCTGAAATAAGGAAAATATCGTGAGGAAAGTATTGATGGGCTGTGTTAAAGATAATATGCCTAGAAAATGGGTTACTACTGAGTTGATGACAAATGGAAGATAAAAAAAAAAGTTGCACGAACTCTAAAAACATTCGGATAAGGGCTCCGAGGTTGATGATATTTTATCTTTTACCAAAAAGAGTTATTTTATGAAACGGTTTCTAAAACCGAAAATTATAGGTATAATACTAAAATACATAAATAACTAAAATTATTTAACTGTTGATTAACCTCAAACCTTATAATAAGGCACCATTTACCGTTACGTGTTTTAATTGTCAGACTGCTTTGTTAGTTAAATTGATTTCTACCGAGAGCACTCATTGGATGATTTGATTATTATTTATAATTGAAAACTTTAATCATCGCGTGTTTTTAGTATTTATATTTTACCACTTAATTATGGTAGTTACCTCATCATCATTCTTCTGCCTTTATTCCAATTTATTTGCGGTCGGTGCAACATGTCATTTTCTTCCATACTTCTCTATTACTCGTAGTTGTCATCTCGGTAGTTACGGAAGTACCCGAACATAGGAAAAGTTACTTAAAGCCATGCATTTATGCTTTTGTGAATGCATGCATTTAGGATTTTTTGTTTTTTTTTTGTTTTTAATAAAACGTTGCCCCACACTACGAATTTCTCCTGTATTGTGGGTGCGTTTACAAACATTTAAAGTCACAAACAGCCAGACCCGGAACAACTACTTGTAGGTTATTCATATATTTGTTCCGTGCGGGAATCGAAACTGCGACACGCAGCGCTGCAGTCAATCGCTTAACCACTACGCCAACCGTGCCGGTTTATACAACGTGTAACGTTGAATGCGCAAAACCTGAAAATAGTTTGATCAGAATAGCGAGCAGAATTAATTGAACCACTTTTTAATATAGGTCACATTTAAAAAAAAATCTTCATTAAAAACGTTGCCGTGTCTTTTTATTAATAGGTCAAGCAACCCAATGTCAGCGCGGCGCAGCAGCCCGGTGACGACTCCTCCCTCGGTAAAGCGTCGTCGCAGACGCAAGAAACGATCAGAATGGCCAGTTAAACTAAAACAGCACATAAAACATTTACAATTTTCTTAGTGACTTATTTTCTCTCTGAAATAAGTCAATTGAATTAAAAAACAGTTGGGGTGTCTGAGGTTTTGCGCATTTAACGTTACACGTTGTATATGTAAACCATGTCTTCATATTTCTGAAAAAAAATAAATACCTACAATATTTATTTCCTTGTAAAAATGACTTTATTTGTGTTTAAGTTTAAATATACTCCATTACTATGAATTTCTAATTGAAAACGGAAATCAGTATTCTAGGCCACCATATCGTGTCTTAGATTCTAAACCGAATTCAAATTCAATTAATGACGCAACTGCTCAGTCTAAATAAAACCAATCAAAGTAAGTGCGAAATAACCATCAAAATGAATTGGCTAAAACAAATGCAAAACTAGATTTGCTCAAAATAAAAACGGTGATATATTTTTAACCGACTTCAAAAAAAGGAGGAGGTTATCAATTCGACTGTATTTTTTTTTTTTTTTTTTTTTTTTTTTTTTTTTTTTTTTTTATGTTTGTTACCTCATAATAACCGACTGGGTGAACCGATTTTCATGATTCATTTTTTATTTGAAAGCTGGTGCTTCCCGTGTGGTCCCATTGTCACCATTTCAATATCTGATGATGGGATCTTGTAGAAATCGGGGGAACTCTTCAATAAATAACAGCAGATTAACCGCGATTGTTGCTATAGCATATCTAAGCATTGTTTACACCATCACTCAACATAATATCACGCCTGTACTCACTACAAAGGTTATAATTTTTTTTTTATTATAATAATAATTAATACCAGTAAAACAACCGCGATTGCTGCTATCGCATATGTATGCATTGTTTACGCAATTGCACAACATAACATCACGTCTGTACCCTATAAACGCAGATGCAGCTTCCTGTCACTGATATTTACATAGCAAGTAGTGTTTATATGAATTTGATTGGGGTAGATATAACTAAAAAGTGAAAAATAAAAAATTTTATATAAAAAAAAAACAACCGACTTCCAAAAAAACACTACAAAGTGAAAAATAATTTTAATTTCGGAAGTCGGTGTCAAAAAACCAAAATGCGGAACCAACGACACCGACTTCCAAAATTAAAATTATTTTTCACTTTGTAGTGTTTTTTTGGAAGTCGGTTGTTTTTTACTCTATAAACTATCTAGCAGTTAAAATAAAAGCAGACGGAAAGTTAGCTGGATGTGGATGTGGAGCTGTGTCGCAAAAACCACGATGCACCTCCTGTATTGCCTTTGTTGGGACACAGAAGGCAGGATAGGAGGACCTGCATGCAACGTGACAACGCCGTGGAAGTGGCGAAGTTATGGGCCAACAAGATTTGAAATCCTGCCGTGCCAGCGACAGGAAGAAGAAGAAGAATAAGTGCTTACAATGGAACGAAAACCCTCAAAAGTAAACAATGAAAGAAAGAATAATAATAGTTTATTGTCACACAGAAACATACATTAGTATACACTGATTAACAAGATGCTAACCTATGCTGCAGAAGTCTGTATACAGAATTGTGAGCCCTGCCTCTTAAGCTAGGATAACCTGTATCTTAAGAGACAGTGTTCGGTAGGTGTGAGGTTACTTAAAAATAGCGATTATACAACTGCGGACTGTGCCAACTTATTGTTCGTGTTAACTGTAAGATTTACTTTGAAATATATTATATTTTTAGAAAAAGTGAAGGAAAAGGAAAAAATAATGCAGTGGGAACTTGACACAGTAAATTTGTTTGAGCAGATAGTAGAAAAAAACAAACGAAAGAAGGAAAATAATGGCTTTGTTTTGCAGACGTATATACATATTATATATAAATATATATATATAGGGTGACTGGTAATTAGTGACCGATACTTAAACACATGATTCTACTCATGACAACAAACAAGTTTTATAATGGGACAAATAGTGAAATGACGAAAAAAAAATCAGCTGTTCCCTACATTTTGACGACTCGTACGAACATAAATGTAGGGAACAGCTGATTTTTTTTTTCGCGATTTCGGATTTGGTCCGATAGTAAAAGTTGTTTGTAATGATGAGTACAATCATGTGTTTAAGTATCGGTCACTAATTACCAGTCACCCTATAGAAATATATACATATTTCAGGAAGGTGAAGACATCGATAGAGGTATCATTTCTCCACCTACAAAGTCGTTGACAGCCATTTAACCACAGAATGCATGAAAGCAGCACCTCTTGTTCATCAAGCATGAAATACCGAAGCGACATGGATACATCAAACGTTCATCGCAATAACTGTCTCATAATTAACTATTTCGTTCCGCGAGGAACTAATTAACAGAGTAATGTTACGTGTAACAAAGTAATTAACCTTTAATGAACCTGTAATGCCTACTAAGCATCGACCCCATCCGCGCATTGCTAAAAGCATGCCTACGAAACGAGATTCTAGAATGACACTGTCAGACATGACTTGAAACGGAATGAAGATGACGTAGGGTAGTCATTGATATCCAAAACTAAAGCTTGGAAGAGACACGGAAGGAAAAGTTAGTAAGGTGGAGGAAAAACATAAGAAGTAAGAGACACTCGAACGAATTATGACTTGAAACACTCTAAAATATGTAACCTGATCATTGAAAATCGTCTGCAAAGCCCGTGCCGTCTCTCCGTGTGTCTATCACAAGGCATTACAATTTAACTGTACGTATAGGTAACCGAATATGTTTTACTGCTACATGAAAAATAAAAATAAGTTAAAACCTACGGGGCATTCCACTACATGAAACCTCAGAGGAAAAAAGAATTGCAACTTATCTTATATTCCTGCACCCTAATTGCGTAACACACTATTAGTCTCAATTTGAATTATTTGGAAGCATATTGCTAATCCATTGCTCCATATGTTCGAAAAATTTGTCAACAACCTGAATAACGCAATGAATGTTGTTGAACTGTCAAAATGAAACGCATTGCTACTGACAGTGTGTTACTCAATTAGCCTGCAGCTCTATCTTATAGTATCTAGTTGCTTATCTTAAATTCCTAGAATCAATCTTCGACGAATTCATCCTTGAATCAACGAATTCATTTTGACGAATTCAATAGCAGACTGCACGCAGCAAAAAACGGCAATTACCTACAATATTCTAAGAACATGAATCACTGTCGAAAAATCTCAAAAGCTATTCCCAAATTAAAATTAAGCTGTATAGTCGACTTCGTAAATGCTTTACTACCCTAAGGTTGAACGTCACTTGTACGTCATAAAAAGGCAACGTCTATTTGTTTATGTGACGGATAATGTGTAATGTATTTCTATAATATGTATGTATTTAGAAATATATATGTATGTTTATCAGTTGTCTAATACTCATAGCACAAGCTCTGCTTAGTTTGGGACTAGATGGCGTTGTGTGAAAGTAGTGGAATATTATTATTATTATTAATGTGAACCTTAGTGAAGTTTTAATGTATAATTGTATAAGTATGTTGTCAATGTCAGTTAAGCGTCAAAAGATCCTTGGTACCTTGGTGATAATGCCTGTCATAAATGATAACGCAATTTCTAGGTCAACTATACATACACAAACATGGATTTTATACCGGTGCAGACGGTACATCGCCGTCACGGCAGCTCATCGACGGTCACTTTCGATGTTCATCTTGCGCAAACGCATCTGTTCGAGCATTCCGTACGTTTTCGTTTCATACCATTTTCTAATTCGTCATGTGCAACTGTTGTTTATTTAAATGTCAGTTGTTAATTGTTTCATGTCAGGTGTTTTGTTGTTTTTCGGTTCTAAAAGAACTGTTTTCGGAAGTTGTGCAGTTTAAAATGAGAACATACATATTGATTTATATTTTATTACTTTAGTAGTTATGTACTATTTGTAGTTCTTGCATATTGTTACAGTCTATCGATTAAATGTGTTTATTATGATTCAATTTTAAAACAGTTTACTTTGTTAAATTATTGTATTTCATAACAATAACAAAACAATGTCTTAATTTAGCAAAAAATACAGATAGGTAATACGGGCTGGCGTCCGCAACTCCACGTCAATGCGCATATTTTGCGTACAAAAAAAAAATACAGATTAAAAAAATATATAATAAAAAAAACAACCGACTTAAAAAAAAAACACTACAAAGTGAAAATTAACTTTAATTTTGGAAGTCAGTGTCGTTGGTTCCGCATTTTCGTTTTTTGACACCGACTTCCGAAATTAAAGTTATTTTTCACACTGTGGGGTTTTTTTGGAAGTCGTTGGTTTTTTTTTTTAAGTTTTTATTTTTCACTTTTAATTATACCTACCCCACACAAATTCATATAACACTACTTGCTATGTGCTAGGGTGTACGATGGTATACTGAACACATCTGCGTATTGCATTTGCGTTTATAGGGTACAGACGTGATGCTATGTTGTGCGATTGTGTAAACAATGCATACATATGCGATAGCAGCAATCGCGGTTGTTTTACTGGTTTTTTATTTTATTGAAGAGTTCCGTTGTCTGTCTCCGAAACTCATCACCAAATCTTTACGAAATTTAAATGGGACAAAAAAAAAGAATACAAACATCCGAATTGATAACTTCCTCCTTTTTGAAGTCGGTTAAAAACCAAACCCAACCACCAAGTCACCCTTCCCAAATACATTTGCACTGTGGTCCCATCACAAGAAATGATTCACCTTATATCCTGAATTCCTGATCATCATGCACAACTACCTGCAGCTTCCAGGATTTGAAAGAGACAAATAGCAGAACTACACAACCCACGTAAGCCCACGAAATAGGCCGACCTTAGCCGTAGACCCGAAAACCGTTGGGGTAGACGTGTTCTCGAGTGGAGACCGGGAATCGTCAAACGTAAGCCATCCTACCGGATTGCATTAGGCTAGGTGGAGCTGAGGATCTTTGCAGGGTGGCTGGTAGGAGCTGGATGAGAGTTGCCGAGAATCGAGCTGAATGGTTAGTAATTGAAGAGGCCTATGTTCAGCAGTGTGCTGATGAGGATGATGAAAGCCTACATAAGTAAGCTTCTTTTTGTAGTGCGATTCTGTAACAATCTCACCGTGAAAACTTAGGTGAAGTGAGCGCAGAGTGAGCTGTCAGTGTCATCCCACCTGATACTAGGGATAGACCAAGCATACATTTACAATCATAATCGAGATTTTAATAATATTTTTTATGCTAATTCTATTGATCATTTTATATAATTTCAAAGCTAGTATTTTAACTGTCAAAACATTACTATTTTGTGGGGTTTTAACGTAGAAAAAAAAAACCATTCCTTATATAAAGACTAGTCTAGGAAAAAAAAGACAAAATAAAATTGATATTCTTACTAAGTTTCTGTATTTTATTTTAAACCCCCACAAAGTAGTAATGTTTCGACAACTAAAATACTAGTTTTGAAATTATGATATATGAAATGATCAATAGAATTAGCATAAAAAATATTACTAAATTGATTGTAAATGTTTGCTTCGTCAATCCCTAGCATCAGTGGGATGATACTGACAGCTCACTACACGCAAGTTTTGACGGTGAGATTACAGAACCGACATGTTGGTCGGACAAAATTTGAGTAGACGATTAATCGACGCAAGAAGAAGAAGGCATTTTGTAATTTTTATCTAAAAAGAATAACTTTACGTGAAAATCGCTCAAAACCAAACTTTTATCTGAGAAAAAGCCGTATGCTGAATTCTAAATCTCATAATACGTACCTAAGCTTCTGCAAATTTCTCCTTGAAGCCCAGACGCGACTCATTTAACATTTCAAAACTCAGAGTGACCCGGCCTTGGTTTCCATTTATTTGCCAAAGGCAGAGGCAATCTCAACAAGTTAGGTAAACAGTAACACGACGATATTCGTTAGCTATTCAATGATACCTGTGAAAAGATGGTGGTACTATTGTAGGAAAAGTCAATTTTGTATGACTATTATATGACTTTTGTGTGACTTATGTATGACTTTTGTATGACTTTCCACAATGGCTTCCACTGAACCACATATTAAAGATAATTTTCTGAAAAAGTCATTACTTTATGCAGTTGATCTGGTTACTGTATCACTAGAATTCTCGCTTCAAAACGAAAATAGATTTAAAATAATAAAGATTTTAACAAAATCAAACTAAAAACGTGAAACCTGAATTGATTGAATTAAAATATTAGTTTGTTCTTGAATGCGTTGCTGATGAATTCATGATAAATAAGTGATCATTAAAAATGACGTTTTAATCGTGACTTACTTATCAGTAAAAACTCAACTATGTAATCATTATTTATGTTTTTATTCGTAGAATTATTTTTTTTGTTTCTAATGCATTTTTCGTTATAATCAAACTTGTATGACTTAGTATATCGTATTGCGTATCGTAGGGCGGGCGTTTTGAGTATCTCATGTCATTTTGACGTTCAAAAAGTTCTGATTCTCATTCTAGTTTGAATAAATGACTTTTGATTGATGAATCGATTGAATCCAACTACAACCAGTAAGAAAATTACAGTGCTAATTATTTTTTCTTTCACACAAATCCTTACAAGCGATATTTTAGTTAGTTACAACTCACTTTTACCAATCGAGTGCGTTCCATAGTAACTTGGTCACACTGTTTACATAGTTTCGCGGTCATTGTGTAATGGGCATACTTACACCGCCTCATACATTCATCTTAACTGTAAACTCTTATGAGCTTCTTGACACATTATACCAAGCATCGTTAGTGCTTCTTGGTGAATTTAGAATGATGTATTGTTTTGGATTCTTGTGTATTATGGTTCGGCTTGGACAAAGCCAATTGTGTATTTTAGATGACTGCCATGCGATTCTGTAACCATCTCACCGTGAAAACTTGGGTGAAGTGAGCGTGGAGTGAGTCGTCAATAGTGTCAATCCCTAGCATCAGCATGACTCACAGCTCACTCTAAGCTCACTTCACCTTAGTTATCATGGTGAGATTTTTCCAGAATCGGCCGGCAGATGTCGGTAGTAGGTAGAATGGTCCCACTGTTGGGATACAGGCCTCCTCTCTGTGAGAGGGAGTGGGCTGTAATCTACCACGCGGACCAAGTGCGGGTTGGCAGATGTAACAAATGTCTTCGAATTTTTGGTTCTAAGACATGCCGGTTTGCTCACGATGTTTTCCTTTACCGTTTTGAGAGCAGTGGTAATGAAACGATTTACAAGAAGTAAAATGCCTGCCTGGGTTCGAATCCACGACCTACGACTCGTAAGTCCGCCGCTACCGTTAGGCCACCACCGCTGCAATAATGACTGAGCTGTAACTAACTTAAAAACCTTTCATACTTTTCAAACATGCATGTATGTATTTAGAAATATATTTGTATGTTTATCAGTTGTCTAGTACTCATGTATATATATATATACACATACTCATACTCTAGCACAAGCTCTGCTTAGTTTGGGACTAGATGGCGTTGTGTGAAAGTTGTGGAATATTATTATTATATATTATTATATTATATTATGCATTTACTTTAACCATTAAATGCATGATTTTTACCTTTTAAGCAAATTAAATTTATTTGGACGTAACATTAGCTCTATAGTAAGGAAAAAATATTTTAAAAAATATATTCATTAAAATACATTTTATTTTTTAAATGGCCCGGTGGAAATTTACATCTTCATGTACAGACGCCAGCACATCAATCTACCCGAAACTGTCAGATTTTCCCAATCAACTTTGAACCTTATGCTTTAGCGATAAAATTGAAAATCTATTAAAGAAATCTGACAGATTGTAGTAGCTTGATGTGCTGGCGTCTGTACTTAATCAGAACGAATCTACTGGGAACAAAATGAGTTGAATATCTCTAACAATTGGGGAATCCCCGTGCTCTGTGGAAACGAAAATATGGCATTGGATTGGTTGATTCAAATTGACATCACTATGCATTTAAGAGAATTTATTATTTATTTAACCTCAAATAATCCCAACCGTTACACCCATGAACTGTCTGGTACTCATGAGAATTTTCACGAAAACCAAAGTATCTAGGCACGCCTTTTACATTACATGCCTTCAACTTTTCGCTAGCCCCTGCAGACAAAGAACTTTACCAAAGAAGTTATGGTTACGTTAAAGCTTAACTACTGTCGCATGATCACGTCTTAAGATCCGGAGCTAACATTTTCATTAGAGTCGCGCTAGCAATGAGTTCGTCACAATAGTTCAAAAGGGTCGGATTTTGTCACGATTTTCCAATAGCGCACAAGTTTGTTTTGATTTTAAACGTTGATGTCAGTACCCAGTAAGATCATATTAGTAGCATTTAGAACACTGTTGACTTAAGAACTCTTTCATCGTCAGTCTAATCCTTAAATAAACTATGGTAGAGTCAGTTGAATATCTACAGATGCATTACAGGAAGTGAATGCAGACTTATCTACTTTCAAAACCAAGTGTTAGACTATACCCTTATTATATACCATAAGGTTTAAAAATATTTGCATTAAACTACAATATATTTTATGCCAAACTCATATTGCAGTCTTCATGTCTCTCATTTATATTAGTTAATTTTTAGGGTTCCGTACCTCAAAAGAAAAAACGGAACCCATAAAAGATCACTTCGTTGTCCATCTGTCAAGACCTTTTTTCTCAGGAACGCGTGGAGTTAACAAGTTGAAATTAATATCAAATACTCAGGACTGCAATTCCTTGAAGCAGAAAAAAATCAAACTTCTAAATCAACGCAAACAAAAGATACGGGTGTATATGTTTCGTTTATATCGATTTTGACAATCGCTAGGGAATCAAAGCCTATAAGGTATTTCCCGTTGACCTAGATCATTAAATTTGGCAAGAAGCAATGTCATGTAGCTCAAGTAAAGGAAAAAATCCTAAAGCCGTATATTTGTAGTTACATACTTACCTACTTTGTACGGAACCCTCGGTGCGCGAGTCCGAGTCGCACTTGACCGGTTTTTTTTTTAATCGTGCTACTGCTGGACATAGGCTCTTGCAGGCTGCGCCCCATCACCCTGTCCTCCGCCTTCCGCATCCAATGTGTCCCACTTTTTTCCACCTTTTTTTTTTCAGGTCGTCGCATCACCATCATCATCATCATCATCATCATCTCATCATCATCATCTCATCATCATCATCTCATCATCATCATCATCATCAGTTCATCTAGCATCTTAGTTCAATTACAAATAGGTTTCAAATTCTTACTCTGAGAAATATTAATTAAAATATTCATATGAGACTTTCTTACAGGAGAGAAAAGCCTAATGTTTATTAATTTCTACAAACATTGTAACATAACTTCCTGCGCTTACGCAAGCAAAGTGATATTGTTTAACGATGGAGTCATAAGCTTATTGGCAGGTAATTACTAAGTGCCAATGATTGATGTTGATGGTAACTGTTACTTGTAGATAGCATACTTCATAACACAAAAATATCTACTCCAGTTTAATTGAGAACGAGACCATTTCCTAACGTTATGTAATTAATTGGTTTATCTATGTGCGTAAATTATTATCTATGTCGTAAAACAATATTAAAGATTCTATGTATATGGTGTACCTTTAGAAATATTTTCTTTGGGTTTTTAATTTTTGCGATAAAAATTGATCCTGCAACTTACTAACGTACAGACGCCAGCACGTCAAGCTACCCAAAACTGTCAAAGTTTCCCAATCAACCTTGAACCTTATACTTTTAGGAATAAAGTTGAAAATCTATTAAAGAAATTGGTCATAATGCAGTAGCTCGATGAGCTGGCGTCTGTACATCATTGATGGTGCAGTTCATGAGAATTAAAAGGCTCTCGTGTGAAGACACAGAATGAATACCAGTGACATGATGGGTATCGATACCTAAACATGATAAAACCAGAAAACTAATTTTCTCCATTGAAGTTCAAGTAACTACATTACACCAGCGCTGGTTGACGACTCTATTAAAAAAAAATGATAAGCTGATATTTCTAGTAACAGTACAGAGGCGAGCACATCAAGCTACCCAAAACTAAAATTTTCCCAATCAACTTTGAAACTCATGTTTTAGCGATAAAGATAAAAATCTATTAAAGAAATTTGACAAATTATAGTAGCTTGATGTGCTGGTGTCTGTACACTACCTAATGTCATTGACCCAAAAAAAAAACATCAAAACTTTTTTTTTGTTTCACCGTGTTAATTAGCAATACCCACCCATAACGTCTGAGGAGTTTCGCTACCGAATTTAATTTCACCCTGTATATCGTTGTTCATGTAGATCATGTTTGATAAAACTCAATGCAAACATAGAAAGTAGAACTATTTCACACTCGTCCGTTATTGAGCCACTGACAAACATTGCATCGTCAGTTAGATAACCAACGATCAACGATCAAGTGATGATCACTTACCTAACGACATGATTGATTCCCTGCTAATTAGCTACGCACAGTTTGGTACTACGTGTGTTTTACTATGCAATATGTGACGTTTAGGTAGGCTCCTAATAATTGGTTTAATTGATTTAGTAAAGCGATATCCTTCGGAAGGTTAGAAGTCGAGTTGATTGTGGTTTTAAAAAGTGTAGTAACCTGCCGTAAGACTTACTTAAATCGGTATTTTTAATTAGCAATAAAATATCAAATTTAATGTAGTAAAATATTTAATGCGGAAACTAGCGTTCCTGTTTTTTAAATCTATCAATGTACTCGGTTGATTTTTTCAAGCTTTTATTTAACTAGCACTGTTCGTATGTATGTTTGTAAGTTGTCCGTTAGTTGCAAACCATTTTTCGCCCATGTGTTGTTGTCTGATTGGGGTGAAATTTTGCATGAACCTTTCATTCTGGTGAAAATACAATGTTCAATACTCAATGTTGTAATAATTTCAATATGGCCGCCGCTCCAAGATGGCGGATTACATTTTTTTTTCAGGGTATTAAAATAATGTCAACGATGTAAATAATGTTAATAGGGTAAATAATGTCAATGATTATTCACTTCCCATACATATAAGATAAGATATTATTGTTAGTTACTTTATAAGTAAATAAGGGGAAACTAAGTGTCCGCTCTAATAAACCTTATTTGTAATACTGTACCTACGTTCCGTTCCCACAGACAAACCGTGAAAACTGTTTTGCGGGGCATAGTCCTTAAGTCAAGATTATTTTACAAATTTGTAAATAAAAAAATATAAAAAGGGCATAAAAACATCTACACCTAGTATTATACAGACATGATGTTTTAATATTATCTATCTTAGTTGTGGTATTTTCCCGCTTTGACGACAACAGGTACTAGAGCAGGCACAGATGTTTTTTTTTCTTTTTTAACATACAAAAGGGACGCCGTTGTTTTTGACCAGAGATTCCCACAATAGTGCTAAGGATGACCACTATATTGTTTTCTGCCTTTATCAAACAAAAACTATTCCCACAAAATAGATACCTTGGTAGAAAAATTTTCTCTCTACCTATGTCACAGAATTTACTATAATTTATGTACTAAAAACTTGTAACATTACGAGAATTTTCATAATTTCTATCACACTACACACGTCGTCACACTCCATTTATTTCACATACCTCATGGGAGTTCTAACATAAAACGCTAATACTTACCATAATAGATATACTTATAGTTATATACACATTATATACTTGTGTTTATGAAATCATTTCGTTTATATAACGATCGCGCTCAATGGGAGTGTAATATCTTCCGATGTGACAACGTAACGAGAAAGAAAGTTTATAATGGTGTTGATGACTCTGTGCCATCATGTGTTATGTTGAAAAGGTAGGATAAAAGAGGGTTTAAATTGTGATAGAATTAATATTTATAACAAATAACAACGCCTGCATTTCCCAAAAGGTTAGATAGAGAAGTATCTATTCTATAGTTCAGAATTAATATTTGGGACAAAATAAAATTGCTTGTAAATTGGAAAAATAATTTTATATAAATCGACAATTACCAACCCATATTCTATATAACATATCCTATTCCATCACAGTTGGTAATATTTATACAGATTTTGGAAATAATACCTAACTTAGGTAAGTAGGTACTAAGTCTCATTTTCAAATTTTTTGACAAAAATAACAGTTGCTATGGTGGCAGGTACTTCAGTAAGTGAACTCCCTAGCACTGTTTTATGCCATTGAAAACCTGATTTTATCGTCGATGAAATATGATTGAACGAATCGGAAAAAGTGCTTGTTTCCTGTAAGATGCTTATCTTTTTTAAACTGACAAAGATCGGACGGAAAACTGCAGCCATCAACACACTACAAATCATGGTCAGTCCCTATGTGTTAAAACTATGCAAACTCATTTTTTTAAACACACAATGTATTTTCTATAAAAATATTATGAAGGATTTTTCCTCTTTCACACTCGTTTTCCTCTAGGATCACATAGCTACTTCATTATTGGACGCGTCCATTACAAAAATACATAATTTTCGTTTATGAAGTGAAAACTTCTTTAGGCGCACTCTCTCTTTCGGAACGAAACTGAACCGCCACGCTAAGGTCGGTGACGCTGACTCGGGGATAGTTGACTCCAGTCGGTCGGTGACGCTCAATGGCGTACCTATATGAATCGAGTATACTCGGCTCCAGTCGTAAGTTTTTTTTTATAAACACTTCTGCAAAATATTATCGCTATAGGCTATCAATAAATATTTCGGTGACCTATTTTAAGGCCTCTAGACCTCGTCGTATCCTTATCTCCGTAATATTATAATTTGACAAATTAGGCACAATACTGACTCATCAATGAATACAAATCACATTTACAACAATAGAAAAACAATAAATATGAAAATCTTTAACAAAGGAATCATAAGGAAACTTCAATTTTGGCATAAAACCTTTTAGAATTAGCATAATCGATTCGCATAAAATCACGCGGCGTTTTATCCGAGGTTACCTCTTTTTAGGGTCTGTAACTAGGTGGATTTAGGAGTGAGTCATTTAAGAAAAATATTTATATAGTGGTAAAGCTAATATAATTAGGTATGTAAAGAATTTGATGGACAAACCGTTGTGTGGGAGGTCCGTGACGGATGGACTTAAAAGTTAAAAAAGTACGTTAGGTTAGATACAGGTAAAGATCTCAAGTGTCTAATTTTCTGATCTCACTCCCTGTGCTCAGAAAATTAGAGAGAGATCTTGAGACTCTTGCGCAAGTGTGATATGATGACCAATGATCGTGCCTCCTTTGTATGAGTAGAGGCTTTGTCCTGTATTGGGACCTGCCGGTCGATTCTGTAAAAATCTCACCGTGAAATCATAAGTGAAGTGAGCTTGAAGTGAGCAGTGTCAATAGTGTTAATCCCTAATGACAGCTCACTTCCCGCTCACTTCAGCTAAGTTCTCACGGTGAGATTTTTACAGAATAGCACTGCTGCACCCTAATTGCGTAACAAACTATCACTCGGAATCTGAATAATTTTGAAGCAAATTGCTAATTCATCACACTAATATTATAAAGGCGAAAGTTTGTGTGTGTGTTTGTATGTTTGTTACTTCTTCACGCTCAAACGGCTGGACCAATTTTGATGAAATTCGGCACACAGATAGTTTATATCCAGGATTAACACATAGAATACTTTTAATCCCGATATTCCTAGGATCGAGACGTATGCGGCTAAAACCGCGGGGTGCAGCTAGTTGCTTCATAAGTTCGAAAAAGTCTGCTTTACTCATAAATAACGCAATGAATGTTGTGGAACTGTCCAAATGAAACCGATTCCGATTGATAATGTGTTACGCAATTGCGCCGCTGGTACCTATTGTTAACCCTTTACTGCATGATATATTAAATAAGTGACATTTTTTTTTTATGTTAATGTCTTTATTAAAGCTTCAGAATTAATTTTAGTGTATTTTTTTTTTTTTTTTTTTTTTTTTTTTATTTCCATGTGGTATGCGATGATAGACAAAATAGTTGTGTTTTATTATTGCTAATGATATGAAAAACAAACCCCATTAGGATTTATACGCTAGTTTTTTATTTTTTTAGAGTAAAATAAACTGTAAACATGTCAAACCATATATGGTTTCCTATGCGGTAAAGGGTTAATTACCTCCGCGTGAAATTTCTTGCCGTCCCAACCCCGTCGCAACGCATCGCCTGCAAGCGCTATAGCTACATTTTCGCTTAGTATTCTTTCCTACTTTTTTTTTTTTGCCGGCTCCTAAGTTTCCTAGTGCCATGTTAAAGGGATAGCCTTCCTCAAGAATTGGGGTAACAAATGCAAAATGTTTTTTTTTTTTATCTGACTTTTAATTTTAGAGATTAGCGCGTTCAAACAAACTCTTTCGTTTTATTATTAGTACAATATATACAAGGTGTAACTTAAATAACGCACAACCTCTTTAAGGGGTCATTGTACTTATCATTATGAACAACTTTTACTATGGGACCAAACAGGAAATCGCGAAAAAAAATCAGCTGTTCCCTACATTTATGTTTGCATAACTCGTCAAAATGTAGGGAACAGCTGATTTTTTTTCGCGATTTTTGGTTTGGTCCCATAATAAAAGTTGTTCATAATGGTGAGTACAATGACCCCTTAAGAGGTTGTGCGTTATTTAAGTTACACCTTGTATAGATTTCGATAGATTTTAAGCTGATTTAGACTGCCTGTGTGGTTTTCTGTTTATAGCAGTTGTCATGCAGCTGCTCCAACCATAATAAAACTAGATTCCAACTGGACTAGAATGCAGCAACTGCATTACAAACAAGATTTAGTCCATCTATCTGTTACGTTCCTAATTGAGTAGCAATGTTTGGAACCTGTTGGTTTTGAATAGAAGTCTAAATTATTTCTGGTCCTAATCTTTCATTTTTATTATATATTATAAACAAGCCTGTATTTACTCTGCCTCCTGTCATTAATTCCCAAATTGGTCCAGGTGGACCCCCAGGGGTCCGGTAGACTCGACGGGGTCTACGTTAGATCTAATTTTCACATTTTTTGTGGAGTTTTGGGAATATGGTAGAAATGTAGCTGCAGGGGGTCCCCCGGACTGACGGGGTCCACTGGGGCCGATGCTTGCCAGGGTCGCGGGTTGTTCGAAAGAGTTACCGTGGCCCTTGGTACAGGCAACTGAAGGAACACGTGTGGGTTTTAGTCAGTAAAAGTCTGACACGCCCTCCCGTTCTGCCCAGAGCGGGAGAAGTTATTTGATAATAACCCAAACAAAAAAAAAAAAAAAATAAAGGGGGTCCACCGGAACCAGCAAACATTTTAAAGTGGTCTATGACAAAAAAAGTTTGGAACCTCTGGTTTAGACAAAGAGAAGTGGAAGGAGAGTAAGTAATAGAGCCTAAATAGGCAAATTTGGCGCAAACTTTGCCACTTTCACGGTGTTATCGGTGGCAGCGGAGAGGTGACTGGCTGCACGTTTTGGGGCACATAGAGCAGGAAAGAAGGTGGGGTATATACAGCATGGAAACCACATACAACGTGTAACGTTAAATGCGCAAAACCTGAAAATAGTTTGATCAGAATAACAAGAGAACAGCAAAAGAATGAATTAAACCACTTTTTAATACAGGTCACATTTTTCAAAAAATCTTCATTAAAAACGTTGCCGTGTCTATTTATTAATAGGTCAAGCAAGCCAATGTCAGCGCGGCGCAGCGGCCCGGTGACGACTCCTCCCTCGATAAAGCAGTATTTTTTTTGTATTATCTCTCTGAAATAGGTCAATTGAATAAAAAAACAGTTGGGGTGTCTGAGGTTTTGCGCATTTAACGTTACACGTTGTATATGCAATAAATTATACCACATACTTGTTATCGCCTTTTCTGACGATGTACAAAAAATGAACGAAATCGGGCGGGAAAATAAAATCAGCCGTTCCCTACATTTACAGTGACCTCCAAAAGTTAGTTCACATTTTTTCACTTCAGCTATGATGCCACATAAATAAGAAAAATAATGAGGTACTCCTAAGGTATTAGTTGATTATTTTTTTATGATAAGTCAAAACTTGAATTAGTCAATAAAAACGTTATAGCAGTTCAAACATTTGGATCACTACATTTAAGTTTTACAGTTTATAAGTATGTTTGTAGTATGTAGTATGTATTGTTTTTTTTTTTTTTTTTTTCTATGGTCCTTAGTTGCCTGAAATAAAGGAATAAATAAAAACTACAATTTTAAATCATAATCAGGCGTGTCACAGCTGAAGGGGAAAAATGTCAACTAACTTTTGGAGGCCACTGTATGTTCGCATAACTCTTCAAAATGATAAGAAAGCAATAGATATAGTAAGAGATGAACCACTCATCAATATAATATTATCGAAAAAGTCGATGATTAGCGGCAGACATTATCGTACTAATATTATCGCATGCGTATTATGTTACTAAACATGAAGCTATTGAATAAATTAACTTTTTATTCAGATGCATTAGACATTCATTACATTTTTGTGAGGCTTTTCACTCAATAAGTTGTCTATGTAAATGATAATCGCCTTTCCATCGCAACTCGGTAGGTATGTATATGTTGGTAGGAATATTAAAAATATGAATACGTATTGAGTAAATAAATTTAAAAAAAAAATTAGATTGTAGAATAGCAAAAACTTTTCTAGTTTTTCTTGTTGCATGCCTTTACAAAACACCTAATTAGTGCAAACATTTAGATTATGCGTACAGTTAAATTATATAAATTTATTTTTCCATGTATATATAGCTAGTGTTGGAATGTTAAATATTTGAAGGTATTATGTCAGACACTAAAAATACAATTCTTTTTGTCTAAAATGGTAAGCTTTTTATACAATCGACGTTTTCTATGTAAACGTGTGAGGTTTTTATGGCTAATTAGACGTGAATTTGTAAACACCGTTGGTATAATACTTACTGGGCTGTTCACGACTTATTAATTCGTGATTGTATCAAAAAAACGTTACGGTAAAAAAATCATATTGAGTTAGCACCTTAGGAATCATAGACGTTTTACAAACTGCCATAAAATTATTATAAGAGGTATGGTATTGTATTAGTTCAGCAACCACACAAAAAAGAAAAATAATATTGATAGAAAAAAGATTTCAAACCCATATCTCAAATGCATGTTTCAAACCAGATATTCAAAAACACCAAAAAAAAAAAAATACTTACAACTTATCCAGTATCCAAAAAACTTCAATACGTCCAACAATTAGGAAACCCAAAAACACAAGTTCACCGCACTATTCGTTCACTCACACAAGAAAATTCGGAAAAACTTTCGGTAAAATTCACTCAAACACTTTAAAAAAAAATCGCAAACCCAAATCTAAAAAATAATCGAGTTAAAATGAGCTTTGTTGAGAAACTTTATGGTTGATATTCGCTCGTCGTAGCGGTATAGTGATGTCCGCGAATGATGCGTGTTTACAGCGTGGTGTGTGCCGCTATTTTGCGCGCGCGCACCTGTGCTCGCCCACAGCCCCGTAAGTGGGTGACATAGAACTCAGGTAAAGTCAGCAGGTTTAGGTTTTGGTTACGATTTTTTGGAGATTTAGGAAAATGACAGTGAATTTAGTTTTCTTAAGCTTCTTTTTGACCAAATTGCATGTTTGTAGATTTTTAAGACGTTATTTAAGCTTGAACGATGACGAAAAAGCAGTGGTAGCATTCTTTTCATATAAATGCATCGTTAACGAATGTAAAATTAGCAAAACCAGAATCAACACAAAGCCAATTTATCCAATTATTATAAAGTAATTAAAAAACACTTTCTCAATATTGCCCGCAAAATACGAAACCACAAACGCCGAGAAATAACTTAAATGTCAATGGTTTCAAATAAACATAATTGGTTGGTTTAGGAAAAGTTGTTAAATACAATACTCCTAAAACTCTTAAACATCTTGTTGCCGGTGTGCGAGCACAGAAAATACCGTAATTATGCGCATGAGCATTTAACTTTCACTCACTTTTGACAGATTATGTTCATCTCCACATTTTTTGGCCAGGTTAAGGTAAACTGCATTGAAGAGTTTATAATCGTTGGTGCTCACCAAAGGTAGGTCAAGGCAACGCGCGGGGTAATTTCGTAACACACTATCAGTAGCAATGGGTTTCAATTTGACAGTTCAACTGAAAAGCTGAACTGATTCCGATGAAATTTAGCGCACACGTAGACTGGAGACCTGAGTTAGGACTGAAGATAATTTTTATCCCGTTACGTTACGTTACGTTCCCCTGGGATAATTTCCGGATTCTACGCGGGGTAATCTGCAAAATCTAGTTTACCATGCTTAGGCAAAAAAAATCGAGATATGCTAAACTATATAGGCGGGCTGGGCCATCGACGTGTCACCTAAGCAGGCCTGTTGGACTAGTGGCCAGTAGCCCTGACTAGGTCGTGGGTTCGATTCCCATCCAGGACAAATGTTTGTGTGATGAGCACGATCATTTGTTCTTTGTCTGGGTGTAATTTATCTATAATATGTTATGTATTTAGAAATGAATATGTATGTTTATCAGTTGTCTAGTACTCATAGCACAAGCTCTGCTTAGTTTGGGACTAGATGGCGTTGTGTGAAAGTCGTGGAATATTACCTGCGACCATGGATTCAGTACATAATTCTGGCCTACGTTAAAATTCTTTGTATAGGTGGATCATTACTATAGTCAAAATTTTCGAAAGTCAATAATGGCTCTATGGTTTAAACTTGTTTCTAAAGACAATTCTTGTTTTGTAATAGTGCTAATGCTGTTAGCAACAATTTAATGGTGTCTATTACTAAATTCATTACCCAACTAAAGAACATTTCTGTTGAAGAACTTATTCCAAACTAACTTCCGCCGGCGGCTTTACCATTACGATAAAAAGCCTTGCCCAAGATTCAAAATATCCCCATACCAAATTTCATCAAAATCGGTCTAGCCGCTTCAATTCGATTGGCCGGAACAAAGAGACAGACAAAAAAAAATTGTTTATTTGTTACAAATACCGTATACACTTCCATGTGCATTTAGTAAAAATATGTTATTTTGACATTACAAACAGACACTTCTACACTATTATAGATTCGCCTGAAAATCATAGGTACCGCTAACTCCTTCCTTAATGTTAGAATTTAACAGCAAAACCTATGTATTTGTAGATAGATACCTATCTACAAATGCACTCCTGAGAATCTAACACAAACGCACAGCATGTGTGATTCAGTAACAGCCGGTCGATTCTGTAAAAATCTCACCGTGAAATCATAAGTGAAGTGAGCACTTAATATTGTTAATCCCTAGCGAATGACAACTCACTCCACGCTCACTTCACCCAAGCTTTCACGGCGAGATGGTTACAGAATCGCACGGCCGGTTACAGCCAGCAAGTAGTGCAAGTTGCATAACATTATTTTATTCCGTGACCTCCGGGCGGCCTCACACCTACGACTAGTTCTAATGCGCTTTTACAAAGTCAATGCTACTAGCTTTGTTAAGAGGATTCGATGTACTTACGTAGTTGGTACATTAAGGTATGAAATAGTCGTTATGGATGAAATAAATTAGTATACATAAAGTCTGTTTTGACAATACAGGGTGAAATTGAAAACATGCGACAAATCGAAATGAGAGATTGTACTCATCATTGTGAACAACTTTTACTATGAGATAAAACCTGAAATCGCGAATAAAAAATCTGCTGTTCCCTACATTTATGTTCGCATAACTCGTCAAAATGTAGGGAACAGCTGATATTTTTTTTTTTAATTTCAGGTTTGGTCCCATGGTTAAAGTTGTTCATAATGATGAGTACAATCTCCCATTTCGATTTGTCGCATGTTTTCAATTTCACCCTGTATAATATAACTAGCATCCACCCGCAACTTCGTTTGCGTAGAATTCGGAATTCCCGCCGTTTAAATCCTATTACCCGTTTTCCCGTAGGAATGAAGCATTTTCCCGCGGTGCAAAGTAACCTATGTTCATCAGGAATAATGTCGGCTTCTAATGGTAAAACAATTTTTCAAATCGGTCCAGTAGTTTCGGAGGCTATTCAATACAAACAAACAATCAAAATCTTTCCTCTTTATAATATTAGTTTAGATAATAGTGAATTTCATCAAAAAATGTTTGGTATCTACTTACTTCTACGTAAGGTGGTACGTAGGTTTGATGTCATCCACACACGCCCTTGGTACACACAAGTTGTTTGTCGTGAAATACTACGGTAAATTCGCCGTGGGTAGGCACGGTCGTCAGTGTTGTATGGATCACTATGGGACAGATGAGCTTGTTGAATGACACGTTTTTTTCTACGGCGCGGTTTATACGCTACCGTAAGGAAACCGTGTCATGAAAGTACAAAGGGTCGACGGTAGGTACCTACTTTATAACACAGCTGTTACAGTATTCAATGACTCTAACAGTGTTCCTATTCTGTTCATGTGTTTTACAGCAGTTAAAGACTTTAAACACCGATAATTATGTGTCTCAAGTACTATCTTAGACCTTAGGTACTCATTTGAGCAAAGGTATCACCGAATTCGCGTATGATAAGCATATTCAGCCTATTATATTTCCACTGCTACTCCGGCCTCCTCTATGATAGAGGGAGGAATTCGCGTAGGATAATGATCATCTACCTAAAAGAGTAGGGAGAACTTTCACTCTAACCCCAGTTTCATTCAACCCAATTAGCTTGGCAAATCATACATAAAAAAGAAATCACCTGGACTCGAACCCAGCACTTTCGTCGTGTACTGACCGTGGCCACCTCGCCGTTAACGCCAGCATACTTTCGATATAATTGCTAGACAGTGTACAATTAGACACTTGTACACTGGATAGATTAACGCGTTCTGTGTTAGAGATCTTTATGGAAACATTAAAAGCTCACGTAGTTTTGGTCACCAAAAGGCTAGATTTTTTAAAAAGCGAAACGAGTTCTAACTGTGAATTTGTTAATTGCAAAACAATAACACTTAGGTAGAGAAACATATTTTAACCACAAACATAAACACGAAATATTTTCCCTGACATTGACCGCCAGAATTAATTAATTAATATTAATTCTAGAAAGTTATACGTCCGACTGTTTTACTTTCGATCGTAAAATAGTAAAGTTGTTAATAAATTGTTTGTGGTTTGGCATAAATGGAATTAATTTCTCACGATTCTTGGAAATTGTCATTGGAACCTGAAATTTCCTACTTATTCAAAATGGGCCACTCGGGAAACCATCAACATCTAATAAGAAACGACCAAAACATTTGCATAATCACGAGCCTTGCCAAATCAATTGATGCAGTTTGTTGTTTACAGTGCTGCCGACAAGAAAATGCGTTATTGACACCTGTTAGTTTCATACAAACGAATACGAGTTTTGCGAATTTGATTTTTATTAGCTACGACAATTACAGGTGTCAATAGCTTGCCGCTACACAAAATTGTAAACAAAACCCCTTAATATAATTTTATACTTTTGATATTTCTCGGGACCCTGGGGTAACGGACCTTTGAAAGGCGTACGAGGGGGCTGAAGCCAACTCGCAGAGGCCCGTTAGACGTTTTTAAAGTTATGTGGCACCGAACGACGACCCTGTTTGCAGTATGCAAGTGCACCCAAGGACAACCCCCGGTTGATGTAGGACTATTGCAGGATTCGTGAATCATGGATTGGGTGGCTAAAGTGAACTGGTTATTTAGGACTATGGAAAGTCTATGCCTCTGCATGACCAATGTTTATATAAGTAAGTAAATTACACAAATAAAATGGCAGGGGTGACTTGCACACTCAATAATGGGCCCCCGAAAACGGTCGCTGGCACGTAGTGTCGTAGCGACAAGGGGGCAACATGTCCTGAGGTGCTTATGAGGAGTGGAGAGTATTTCATGGCTATCAGGATAATACCGGAAGTGCGGTCAAGATCCCTTCCAGCATCTTACTGGAATACTTCATTCCTCTGAGCACGTTTGCTCTTGCGAATCTCCATTCAAGCCCGCCGATAAAGGCAAGAATGAGGTGGGAGCTCTGTTCCTGTCATTGTTCACTTCAGCCGGCCAACAAAGCAAGCTAGAGGTGAGCAACAAGACTATATTATACTTATTTATTACGATATCCACGATTCCCAGATGATTATAATCACCAAAATTCTGTTAACAACTAGATGATGCCTAATCATATTTCAAAAAAATCAAAAAATCTAAAATGTTTATTGTGTCTCAAATGCTACATTCTATACATGTGTTGAGACAGCCCCAGTAAATAATCAGAGACACTTGTGTTGGGGTTGACTCGCTACTTCCCTTATTTAATACAATATTGAGACTAAATTATTAGAAAAGAATACAAAATAAAATAAAACAAAATAAGACAATGCAAAATGAAACAACAAAACCCAGCTAAAAAGCAAAGCCGGTAAAAATATGTGATTATTAAAGTTTCTATGAACTTATTCTAATTCATGCGTGTTTGTGTGTGTATGTGCGCGTGTGTGTGTGCGTGTGAGTGAGTGTGTGCGTGTTGTTAGGTGTACAATATTGTATGTATGTGTCAAGTTAGAAAATTCGTACTAAAATGTGCTCAGTTTCCTCATACGTTAAAGTTTTTAGCCACTTAGTTATAACTTTCTTACATTCATAAAAAACTTTAGGATGAAATTGGAGTTTAGTATTTATTTTGTTGTAAATATATGTAGTTGGGTCTTACACTGACGTCTTGCAAAAACCGAACTAATATTTATTCCTCTCTCTCCGAGAGGCCTGTGTCCCAGCAGTGGGAACATTATAGGCTGATTATGTTGAGCATGTTATGATCTCTTGACTAACTAACAAACTTTTTTATAAAAAAAAAACAACTGACTTCCAAAAAAAACACTACAAAGTGAAAAATAACTTTAATTTTGGAAGACGGTGTCGTTGCTTCCGCATTTTCGTTTTTTGACACCGACTTCCGAAATTAAAGTTATTTTTCACTTTGTAGTTTTTTTTTGGAAGTCGGTTGTTTTTTTTTTTTATAAAAACGTTTTTATTTTTCACGTTTTAGTTATACCTACCCCAAACAAATTCATATAACACTACTTGCTATGTAAATATTAGTGACAGGAAGCTGCATCTGCGTTTATAGAGTACAGACGTGATCAGGCCTCCGTCACTCCATGTACTTGCGCGCTATAATTACCTACCGCCCGGCCGAGCGATCTCGGGCCGTTTGCGGACCAGATTCAATGCGGTTTTCCCAAGCGAAGCGCACGCACGTTGTTCAATTTTAATAGTTAATTTATTCGTACATAGGCACATTTTAGCATGCAGCGGTGGGCGACGCGATGTAGTAGGCTATTATAGCGGTAGGCATTGAAAATTTTCTACTGAGTGAAGTATCTGGTAGTAACTTTTTATTAATCTGTGACGTGATGTTATGTTGTGCGATTGCGTAAACAATGCATACATATGCGATAGCAGCAATTGTGGTTGTTTTACTGGTATTTATTGAAGAGTTCCGTTGTCTGTCTCCGAAACTCATCACAAGATCTTTAAAAAATACCAATAGATTACCAGTAAATCACAACAAATAGTTTACTTATAGATCCGAATCTTATTCTGCTGCAAATACCAGGTCGGTAGTACCTACATACCTATTGCACACGCTGTTCCGAGTCGTTAATTAAAATTGCGTCCAGTTTTTAAACACAAGTCAGGCAAAAACTTGCCGGTTACAGTCTCTTTCGATACCGGCCTACGTGTAGGCTGGCTAGACGCCGAAATTATACATTTTAAGTGTGTGACATGAATTAGTCTCACAGGAAAATAAGTAAGTTTAGGTTCCGTTGCGAAAGGAAATGGCAGCATGAGTTTTTGCGTCAAAGAATATATCTTTTTCGAGGTGTTTTCCCCCAAAAGTGCCAATATCTATGTGGATAGAATACCTAAATTATTGGTAATTATAGACGTCATTATAAATGTAACTTAATCCATTCCCCTTTAGGCATATTAAAATTTCATTCACGTTACAATACTAATAGCGATGACAGGCTTAGAAAATTTACAACTGGTTTTTTGACAACAATATTAAAACTGATCCAAAAATATAGATTAATTATTATAACAAAATGTAAAACACAGCCATTCATTATCAATAAAACTTTACAAAACCGCCAAAGAAACCCATAATACTACACCAGACACATCTACACTCAACAACCAACTCTACCCTTACCATCTAAAGTTCATATTCACTTGTTTAGACGTTCCACTTCTAATCAATTCAAATAGGTACCATATCAGACCATGAATGGACGTCCATCACATTGGTAACGGGAACCAATCCTTATTGGGTCGGTGAATGGTTGGGTAGCTGCGCGTGCGCCGACCTGCGCGCTCAATATTTATTACTGACGGATACCGCACAAAAAGTTTTTATGAACTCATAAATCTAGGCATTCTAGGTTTAAGGACAGCGGGGTAATGGGACACTACCATATAGAGGAAAGGACAGGACCAAATTTTAGGCGCGTTCTGGCATTGTAGAGCGTATTGCAATATGTGGTTAGCTAGCGACCTCGACAATTGATCATATTATTCTTGGCTGGGCAACCGGCAGCAAGTTCGACATGCCCCTTTAGGGTGCTTGCATAAAGAAGCGGGTTCCCGGTACTGACAAGTCGGTACCGATTGATGCAGGTAAAATAGTCCCACATTAACTTATGCGCTCACACATCAAGAAACAGGTAAACCATGTAATTTTTCTAATTTTTCTTTCCGAAGATCAACCTGCAGAGATCTGTACTGGGGGGAAAGCCCGCATCTTCATGTAAGCACCCTTAGATGTCACTGCTTGCGGTAGCATCACGGGTTGGGTTGCCCCCTTCCCTCAAATGGGGCGAGGGGGTAATGGCTGATATTTGCGTTATGCTTCTGAATGGGTGCTGCTTGTGGTGACTGATCGTTTTGCTGACTATGGTGTTGTTATTATTATTAGTAATTAAATGTTTATTTATTTTACTTCGATGATCCTAGTTTACCATTAGTGACTTCGAGTTACAGCTATATGTAAGTGGGCATACCCTTTATGCCGGGAGTATTTTATTTACATTTTTATCTGTTTATTTCTGCTTGAGTTACTTTTTGTTGGTAGGTATATTGGCTTATGCTAGGTTAGCACACGCCAATACCTATACCAACCAACAAAAACATATAAATAATTTGTCTGCTAGCACTGCTAGCTGACATATGGCAAATAATTTAATGTTTTGTGTTTCGTCATGTTAGTTACTTTGCATACGATTGTAAAGAATCGAGTTATTCCCACTGAACTGGCAGCTGTGCTGCTGGAGAGTCTGTTGCGCCAGTTCTTCTTACCAGCTAAAGCACTAGGAAGTGGTGAAGGGTGGGCATTTCTTTTCATCTAACAGGGGGTGAGGCTATTGCCACCAACTGGGCACAAATCCAGACCCAATAATACTTTGCCCATCCTGGATGTCGAACCCTGGATCTCATGCACCGCAATAGCGCTTGCAACTACTGGTCGCAACCGATTCAATTCGCCAGTCAATTACATGACGTTCACGATCTCATTATGCCATTGTCAAAAATGATCTACAATTGCTCTCAAGCCCACTATTATAGTATCAACGAGATGGAATCTGTTTAAGATACAAACGCTATTTACATTTGGTCACTTTCACTGACCACAGTGACCACCCATTACCTTAACGTGTGGTCACGCAATCTTCTGGTTTCAACTTACAAAGTAAACTCGTGTCTAAGTCTGATATGGAAAGCATAGTTTCCTTTGAGGAAAACTGTACGTATAATCTTATAAAAAAAATAAGAACATAATACCTAGGAAAGTAAGTAATTGACTAAACTGTATGGTAAAAATAACTAAATAATAAATGTTTTTTTTTTTTGTAATTTCAAGCGTGTCGTGGTTTATTCTATGTATAATTCATTAGTGTCATCATCATTATTTCAGCCAAAAGACGTCGGGGTAATTGCGCAACACACTATCAGTAGAAATAGCTTTCATTTTGACAGTTCAACAACATTCATTGCGTTATTTACGTTGTTAGGCAGATACATTTTTCGGACATATGAAGCAATGGATTAGCAATATCATAAAATGTGTTACGAAATTTGGGTGCGGTTCTGTGCTTCCCGCATCCAGCGGATTCCTGCGGCCTTCATACACTATTCATTTTGTCATTATTTTAAGTTACAATTTTATTAATTAAGGAGTTGCAGATTCCATACTTGTAGTGTCTCAAATAAACGCTTAAATAAATTAATCACATAACATCAACATGACATCAACTCAGCCTATCGCAGTCACAACACTGCGCCACAACACCCTGTCCTCCGCCTTCCGCATCCAGTCTACCCCAGCTACACATGACATAGTAATGTAAAATAGAGAGAGAGAGAGAGAGAAAAAGATAAGAGCGAGTGAGGAAGGTAATCTTAAGGATGCGTTCCACATCTCACAAAACTGAAATGCTGCTTTGCATGAAATAAAAAAGGGATACTGCCAATATTTTCCTAAACGAGCTTCTTTACAAAGAACTCTACCTACCTACAAAAACATTTTTTTTTAATGCAGGATGTTGTTCATATTTATTAATTAAAACTAACCCAATCACGCAAAGCCTGCATTAAATTAACCGATCATCATTTACGACAATTACAAGTAAAATCAAATCCGTTAACAATTAATTTATTATTTACTAGCATCCGCCTGCAACTTCGTTTGCGTAGAATTCGGAATTCCCGCCGTTTAAATCCTATTACCCGTTTTCCCGTAGGAATGAAGCATTTTCCCGCGGTAAAAATCCTATGTTCATCAGGGAATGTCGGCTTCTAATGGTAAAACAATTTTTCAAATCGGTCCAGTAGTTTCGGAGCCTATTCAATACAAACAAACAATCAAATCTTTCCTCTTTATAATATTAGTGTAGATAGACACTTCATTAGCCAACAGTTAACTACAAAATTAATTAAAAATCTGCACTAAAATTATTAAATCAATCGTAATACTTCAAATTATCTCAGTCAATCAGAATTTACATTTGTTTTTAACCAAGACCATCCTAAATGCGTTAATTGATGACACTGCGTGACTGCTAAAATAGGTTCATCAACTTGTTAATACATATAGGGTGCAAGGACACCTAATTACATAATTTTGAGCGGCCAACTGTTTAAGGCATGAGTTTATGGAAAGCTAAGCGAAACACATACCGTAGCTTAGCATAGCAAACTTCAAAAATCGGCCGAATGCGAGTCAGGCTCGCGCACTAAAGTTCCCGTATCACAAAACTGCCTTCTGATAATTTACTATTTACCTCCATCTTAGTCTAGGCTAAAAACTATAACCGCTCAAAAAAAGTATCTTTTATGGGGTCTTTATTTTATTTTTAGTATTTGTGGTTGTAGTGACCTTAACAGTACACACTCTGTGAAAAGGAGAGGTCAAAAGTGGTATAATATTCCGTAGATTTTTATTTTGAATGTGTGTGATGTACCTTATTATAAAGCTTATTTATTAAGCTACTCGATAATAGTTAAATATGATTTTTTCAGGCGCCTGTTTTTGTAAAAAATTGAAAAATATTTCAGTACAAACAAAACGCACACAGCACTTATTTATTTAATTTATATGCATTATTTTAAATGTGGCTAAAGTTTCCGTTTCTATTAAATACTTTGAGATTTTATGATAATTTTAAAAAATATTGATTATCATGACAATGCAATATCAAAACGTGTCGAAAAAAGTCAGATCTGTAAATGTCAGAATGACGTTGAAATAAAAAAAAAACACCATATCCACTGGTACAAGTCCGCGAGGCGGAGTGTTTTTATATGTAGAGAAATACATCAACAAATGTATTAATGTACTCAATTATAAAGCAGCACAACACTCAAAGCACAACGAATTTACGAACAACGGAATACGACGATGTCGGTAAGCTATCTGATCCCGAGTCCTGCTGACTGACATTGTCATTGTGACGTCATTTGCCTCGGGGCTGCCAACCCTAAAATGTACATAAATTATGTTTGTAGTTAGTGAGCATTTTATAATATTTTTCAACATTTGTTTAAAAAAAAAAAACGGGCGGCTGTAAAAAAAAAAAATGCCTAAAGACAATAAAATAATTACCCTCTTTCAGCCTATATAGCTCAGAAGGCTGTTTAAGTTTTGAATTATTTTAGTACCAAGCCCCATACATTTATTAAACGTCTCCTTTTCTAGTGTCTACCTAGTTCGATTCAAAACATACAGCCCTGTGACAGACGGACCGACAAACAGCGGAGCCTTAGTAATAGGGTCCCGTTGGCACTCTTTGGGTACGGAACCGTAAACATGGTTCCTTAACGCTAAATAACCCAAAAGATAGTCACAAAATTACCCGTTTCACACTGATAATGCTGCTTCTCATTACAAGTCAAAGAAAAATAATGGTTCAATCATGAGCTGGCGAACCATCGACAAGCCTTATCAGTCAAATCGGATATGTGCTCGTAGAACCGGTAGGAGATGAAAACTGTTTATTCCTGTAATACTCTCTACACTTAGCTCATATTAAAAAGATTGATCATCTCTGGTGATAAGTCAAGGTACGTTATAATCTTTCTAATAATATTGTGGCCCAAGTGGTTTTCCAATAACACCAATGTCAAAAAATATAAAATTGGCAACACTAAACAATGCTACACGACCATAAATGATAAATGATAAATGATAAATGATAAATGATTTATTTTCTGTAAGTAGGTTTGTACAAACACTTTTACATGTCAATCATATTTTTTTAAACTAGATGAGGTCGGCGTTTCCTATCTGACTACTCTGAGAAGAAAGGCCGAAACAAACTCAGAGGTCACAGTCTCTTTTAAAGTCCAGACATAATCTTGGTCAGATAATGTGAAGACCATGTAGATTAGTGTCTGAAATGGTCTTTTGAGTAAAGAACCACACAGATTGAGCGGACCTGTCCAGTCAGTGCACGCATTTGTCAAAAATCGTGCAGCTCAACTCAGAACTTGAGGAGCCTTACGATTCGACGAACAATACCAATGAAAGGACATTTGGGTAGGCCGCATAAATGACTCAAACTGCCAGATCATGATTAAAACTAACTAAGAAGGAAAACCGAAAAAAAGAAATGACCCACATAGTCTTCACACTCACAGTAATAATAATAAAAATAAGATACTTTACAAAGTAAATATCCATGTCATTGTTTATATAAAATTCATCAATGTCAATGTGTATATAAAAATCCGGATATAATCTTTGAGGACCATGTAGATTGGTGTCTGAAGTGGTCTTTTGAGGAAAGAACCACACTGAGTGGACCTGTGCAGTCAGTGCACGCATTCGTCAGTAACCGTGCAGCTCAACTCAGAACTTAAGGAGCTCAACGATTCGACGAGCAATACCAGGGACAGGACATTTGTGTAGACCGCATACACCACTCAAACTGCCAGACCATGATTAAAACGGAAACAATGACCCACATAGTCCTCACATTCACAATAATTAAAATAATATAAGACTTTAAACAGTAAATGTTCATGTCATTCTGTATATAAATAGATATTTAGAAAGAAAAAAAAAATAAATAAAAAAAAAACAAAAGTGTAAATCAGCAAAATAAAAAATAAACAACATTCACTGTCTAGACCTATTGGAGCAGCTCAATCCCAAGCTTTTTTGTCCTCAATATAGTCTTTTACAGTATAATAGGCTTTCTGGCATAGTTTTAGCTTTATGAAAGATTTGAATTTATTAATGCTTAGTTCTTGAATGTGGCTAGGAAGTTTATTATAAAAATGTATACATTGGCATCTAAACGAGCCACCTATTTTCTTAAGCCTTGTTGTAGGAACAACATATTTGTGTTTGTTCCTAGTATTAATATTATGGATATCACTGTATTTTTTAAACAGATTAATATTTTTATGTGCATACAAAAGATTATCATAAATGTACTGAGAAGGCACAGTCATTATATTGATCCCTTTAAATTTGTCTCTGAGGGAGTGTCTGGGACTTAATTTATAAATCGAACGAATTGCCCTTTTTTGTAAAATAAAAATTGTCTGAATATCGGCGGCATTTCCCCACAACAGAATACCGTATGACATCACACTATGAAAATAACTAAAGTAAACTAAACGGGCTGTCTCTAAATCAGTTAAGTCACGAATTTTCCTAACGGCGTATGCTGCAGAGCTAAGCTTTTTTGACAATTTATCTATATGGGGGCCCCATTGAAGCTTGGCATCCAAAGTTATGCCTAAGAATACTGTGGTATTTTCGGGTTTTAACTCATCACCCTTTATAAGAACACTAGTTTCTACTTGTCTAACATTTGGTATCGTAAACTTAATACATTTCGTTTTTTTTTCGTTAAGAAGTAGGTTATTAACATTAAACCAGTTGATGTTAAACCATTAAACCAGTTGAAAACCCCCATATGGCTTTTCGTTCTAACTGGACTGGTACCTTTACAGCTAGAATCCATCAACGAATTATGGAAACTTGAATGACCATCTGTGGATTTCGTTAAAAGACTAAAGAGCACACGAGATTCCGACCGTTGAATACTAAGTTGGACAATCCAAAACTTGCTCATTCAATTATACTTAGTTTATTTTATTTAATTGCAAAAGTAATAAGAGTAGGGATATACCAAAGAAACGATGGACGGACTGTGTGAAAGGTGACATGTCTAGAAAGGGGGTGACTGCCGACATGACGACTATCAGGGCAATATGGAAGCAAAAAACATTTATTTTTTTATTTATTTATTAAAATCTCCCTTGGAACTATCATTACAGGTCATTATACAAATCTAAACTAACTGAGGTATTATTTACAATTTAAATATAATCAATACAACGTGTAACGTTAAATGCGCAAAACCTCAGACGCCCCAACTGATTTTTTTTTAATTTAATTGACCTATTTCAGAGAGAAAATAAGTTATTAAAAAAATTGTAAAGGTTTTATGTGCTGTTTTAGTTTTACTGGCCATTCTGATCGTTTCTTGCGTCTGCGACGGCGCTTTATCGAGGGAGGAGTCGTCACCGGGCCGCTGCGCCGCGCTGACATTGGCTTGCTTGACCTATTAATAAATAGACACGGCAACGTTTTTAATGAAGATTTTTTGAAAAATGTGACCTATATTAAAAAGTGGTTCAATTAATTGTGCTCGTTATTCTGGTCAAACTATTTTCAGGTTTTGCGCATTTAACGTTACACGTTGTATATATTATAAAAGAAAGTGTACAATGAGCGTGCCGCTAAAACTCAGAAATGAGTCCCGGTACGATCAAGGGAGTTACCATCCACAGTATATGTGTGTAGTAACCCTTTATCTCCTGTCCAAGAAGAAGGTTTCTGTTTTTACCTGAAGGGCATGCATTTGAAGATATAAGGGCTAGAATTTTCACCCTCTAGAAATTTCTAGAACAGTCCAGAACATTCAAGAGCATTCGAGAGTATTCGAGAGCATTCCGCAACATTCCAGAACATTCTAGAATGTTGTGGACATACTAGAATGTTAGTATCTATCTATGTATTGTTATTAATTCTTGTATTGTATAGTCATTTCCTAGCTATCTATCCCGTATGTTGCACCTACCATATTTTGTCTCTGCATCACCCTAAGGTTGACTGGTAGAAAATGCCTCAGGCATTAAGTCCGCCTTTGTACAGTACTTTTTTTTACTTGTGCATAAAGTTTTAATAAATAAATAAATAAATTCTCAAGCTTCCTTTTAGTTGCAAAGGAAGCTAAAGTAAATGAATCTTATTTAGCTACCCACATCGAGATGTGTGCATCACAATTAGCATACAACATTAGTCAAGAGATGTGATTCCTACTGCCTACTTGTTTTCGTCTTGTTTACATCGTGACTCAACAGGGATCCCACGTTTCTATTTCCTAAGAATAAAATGGCATCTGCCCTTACATCTAACAGAGCTGAAAACGACCTGAAAAAAAAGTGATAAGTAGTTTATTAGGTGAATGGGAAAACAGGAAAGAATATTGATAAAAGAGGAAAAAATTAAAATAATAATAATAATATAATAATATTCCACAACTTTCACACAACGCCATCTAGTCCCAAACTAAGCAGAGCTTGTGCTATGAGTACTAGACAACTGATAAACATACATACATAATTCTAAATACACAACATATTATAGATAACTTACACCCAGACAAAGAACAAATGAACGTGCTCATCACACAAACATTTGTCCTGGGTAGGAATCGAACCCACGACCTTGCGTATAGTAGTCAGAGCCACTGACCACTAGACCAACAGGCCTGCAACAATACATCCGACGACGGAACTTTGCTTCCAGAGTCAAGCGCCTCTCCCTTTTGGTCCGTTGTATCTCGCTTACGAAGGTAATTCGGAGCTTTTAGAAATCATCTCTTAACATGCATAAACAGGGTCCCATTAAAATAGTTGGACAAATTTTAATACAGCGCTCAGTAGGTCTAACCAAAGATATCCAAGCAAAGAAAACATTGATTAAAGTGATTTTATTTTGACCCCAAAATAATAAATTGCCGGTACATTGGTGTATTTTCGTTAGCTAATTTTTTGTCTTGGATGTACCTAATGCGTTTTTCTTATAATATTGTTTTACCATTGTCCTTATTTTGGTGGTCTAAATGATTTCTAAAATTTTGTCCACCTATTTTAATGGGACCTTATATATTTGACGTCTAATTAATAAATAGCGTGGGTTTGAACAAACACTTGTGCACACATATCTCCAGCGGCGAAGCCTAGTCTGTGTTTGGATTGTTGAAATACAGACTGGAGAGCTATATCTAACAAGTACCTAGTGTAAAGTAAATGTTGCTGATTACTTTTACTCTCGAAAATATTAATAAAACCAATAATATAACATACATACATACTTTAGTAACATGTGTAAACAGCATGATTTTGCTCCTTTCTTAACAGGTGTATCCTCGGCGAGGTTCAGGTTCAGGTTTTTATTGAATGTGAAATGTGAATTTAATTTAACCTTGTATGTTATACTGTTTTTTGCTCTTTCTTTTTTTTTTGGTAGTTGTGCTGTGTTGTTCATACTCTTTCTTTCCAATCTGTTTTTAGAAGTGGACACTTTTAATTGGCTGTCAGTCTCACGTACTATTTTTTTATTATGTTTGTTTTAGCTGTAAGTCATCCATGGTTAAATATTTTTTTTTTTTACATCTGCCTTCCCTTCCCTTACCTATCTACTCTGATCTAAGATTCGTTTTGATAAAAAACTTTTTTATAAAAAAAAAACAACCGACTTCCAAAAAAACACTACAACGTGAAAAATAACTTTAATTTTGGAAGTCGGTGTCGTTGGTTCCGCCTTAATGTTCGCCTTCCGAACATACATAAAAAAAATAATTTAAAAAAATAGAAACATCCGAATTGATAACCTTTTTAAGTCGGTTAAAAAGTTACGCACCCTAAATATAAAATAAAACCCCTACTCCCATTCAATTTTACACTAATAAATTGCCTAACTTAATTGCCACTATCATTCCAAAACAGAACCTCAACACAACATCACAGAAAAAGAACATCTTTCGAAATTCCATTTAGAAGGTGCAAATTATAAATAACATACCTTGTTATTTCGGTATACCTTTTAACAGGTTTCCTACCTGAAATTGGGACTGCAAAAAATAAGTGCCAAGGAATGAAGACCCAATTTGGATCTAGACTTAACCGACCTTTGCAATGTCATGACCTACACACAAGTCGGACAAAATGAGTGTATTGTTTTTTGTTTTATTATCTGATGCGATCGGTGCATCCGTAAATAGTTAAAACTTTCAATCTGAATGTCAAAGTTTACACATGAAACTGTTAGGTATAACAAAAGATGATTTGTTCCTATGGTTTTGTTATTTCTTACATGGTAAAAATGTTCCAACGTGGTAAAAAACTGTTATTTTGCTAATGCACCACGATTGGCAAAATAACAAAAAGTAGGATCACGACGACGCTTAGTGAAGAATATGAGTAATTGGGTACTGATGATATTGTATTTTTTTATTCATGAATACAAGGCACAAAAGTGATATAGCAAAACACTGATTATTTCTAAATCCGAAATAATCTATCTATACTAATATGATATCTCTGGAACTGCTAGTCGGATTCGAAAGATTCTGTTTGCACTTCATAGCCCAATTCTTGAGAAAGGTTGACGCCTACTCAACATCACGCCGTCGACCCTCGAGAGTCGCGCAAAACCCAGTCAGAAAGAACGCTAAGTAAAAAAGAAGTAATAACGAGGGCGGACGATGCGATGCGACGCTGTAGGGGGGGGGGGAGAGAAATTTACGCGGACGAAATCGCGGGCAGAAGTTAATATACAATATATGCGTGGAAATGTGTAAATCTCGTGACTACGTCCGTTCCGTTTGCACATACCCACTGAAGTTACTTCCGGTAAATAAATTGTTTTTAAATTTTCATAAAGTTTGGATTAAAAACCTCCTACCTACCTAATCTTGCAACTGTTACTGACCTGAACAAAAAATAATAATGTAATTGAATTCACCTTCACAACGGTTCATTAACTCTTAATAAACACCGCAGTTTTGCCTTTGAATGTAACAGTTTCCATTAATTAAAACCCTATCATAGAGGATTTACTTTGCGCTACAAAAGTATCAATTTCATCAAAAGCTTTTTTTTTATGTCGGCACTAAGTATGATCACTTTATCCTTCCTAATATGATGAAATACAACTCAATATCATATAAAAATATTGAAAATCTCGACTCATTAGTATAATCTTTCCAATTCAAAATCACGGTTGTATCAAATAATCCGTATAAAGGTCGACAAAAAAAACTTCCCAGTACTTGAAATCTCAGCTGGTCTTTTAACACACTGTAATTAATATGAAGATATTAAAAATTATCTATATTTATAATGAAGTCGGTTCATCATCTGCCCACACGACCTCAGACAATGGATTTGATAATAGTTGTAAGGAACCTACCTACTTATGGTGTCAAGGTGAGATGACTAGTGTTTTCTATTTACTTTGGCAAGTTAACTAATTGATCGAACTGTTATTATATAAATATTTTTCAGAAATAAAAACGCAAAAAAAAATATGTAACTCACTGTAAAAAATCGTGACAAAAATTATGTACCTACAGCAGATAGAGCTGGTTCAACTTGCAATTGGTAAAAAGTACGTACGAGCAACTGAAAAGTTTCCAGACGGTCGATTCTGTAAAAATCTCACCGTGAAATCATAGGTGAAGTGAGCTGGAAGTGAGCAGTCAATAGTGTTAATCCCTAGCATTAGTCTACTGAATCTCATTTCACGCTCACTTCACCTAAGTACTCACGGTGAGAGTTTTATACATAGAATAGCACTACTGGATGTTTGTTTTCTCTCGCCCGCAATCATCTACGAGGCCTGCCGCGACGCCTTCTGAATGTGTCAGGGCTTCACATAGTGACTACGTTGGCCCACAGCTCATTGGGCATACGATATACTAAGTTATTAAGCAATAAAATAATATAAACATGTGAGCGCAATGTAAGACAGCGTAAAGTAAAAAGTAATAAAAATACCGGTTTACAAAACCGATATCGGAGTTATTATAAATGTTAATTACATGTTATGCCTACTGAAAACATAAAAATAAATATACATAAATCCAGTAATCATGATTGATATTTATAGATTTTTAATAGATTCATCATCAGGAAACGAAAATTGCTCATTCATTATAAAACTGACGTGAAAATCATTGCTTAAAAGCCGTTTGTTCGCACTTCACGATCAAAACAGAGTTTTAAATTATAAAAATATAGATATGACATGATTTAAGACGTTAATAATACGTTTTAATTATAATTTTGTATAATTTATCGCTTCGTGATTAGGAAATGTTTTTTTTAGCTTAGCATCATTAGTAGTGGGAGGTATATATACTGGATGCTTTTTTTACGGGCTCCAAATTTTTACAGGGTGTTCTACTCATGAATATGAACAACTTTCACTATGGGACCAACTCTGAAATTACGAAAATAAAATCAGCTGTTTAATACAAAAGTTCAATACCTACTTGACCAAAATGTATGAAACAGCTGATTTTTTTTTCGTGATCTCAGTTGGTCCCATAGTGAAAGTTGTTCATATTCATGAGTAGAACACCCTGTAAAAATTTGGAGCCTGTTAAAAAGCATCCAGTATAAATAACCCATGGCACCTGGTCCATTTTGGTATAGGCGGTTTTTTGTTAATGAGCTGAGGAATAATAGATGCTCAACTAATACATATTTTATAATATAATATATAAATCAGAATAGGATATTTGTGTCTTCGTTATACAAGGTGTAACTTAAATAACGCACAACCTCTTAAGGGGTCATTGTACTCATCATTATGAACAACTTTTACTATGGGACCAAACCGGAAATCGCGAAAAAAAAATCTGCTGTTCCCTACATTTTGACGAGTTATGCGAACATAAATGTAGGGAACAGCTGATTTTTTTTTCGCGATTTCAGGTTTGGTCCCATAGTAAAAGTTGTTCATAATGATGTGTACAATGACCCCTTAAGAGGTTGTGCGTTATTTAAGTTACACCTTGTATACCTTGAGTCACGACCTAAAACAATTTGATGAATAGGTAATAGTAGTTTTCGTCATTATCTTTAGAATTAGAGAGAAGATAGATTAATCTTAACATTTAACTTTACAAATTCTTTAAAACATTTCCGACCGCATTATAGTCTAATCCTTCCGACCCAACATTCCGAGATACAAAAATTAACCCTAACAAAGTCGCGTCGCATCCAATATTAGAATATCTAAATAATTCATTTCATTAACTTTCGATTTCTACGTGTTTTGGACTAAAGAACAACCACTTAACGCGCCTCCTACATGAGAATTAACTTGGGTCCCTAACATCGGACTAACTATCCTTGTGTAGCATGCTAATGTATCCGCCCACAGAAGAGAAATAACTAGACAAATGCTAAACTAATTGTATGAAAGGGAAATTCGAGATTAAACTGTGCGGTGGTTGCAATGGTTAAGCGATTGACTGCTGCGCTGCGTTCGATTCCCGCACGGGTCAAATATTTGTATGACCTACAAGTAGTTGTTCCGGGTCTGGCTGTTTGTGTATGTGACTTTAAATGTTTGTAAACGCACCCACAATACAGGAGAAATTCCTAGTGTCGGGCAACGTTCGTTTTAAAAAGAAAAGAAAGAAAGAAAAGAATTTTAATAGTACGCTGTTTTTAGGGATTGTTTTTTAGCATAACGGTGTCTTTAGAAGCTGGAAATAATGACGAACTGAGAATAAATAAGTAGGTGTGTCTAAGCGCGTTTTCATACAATATTTCTCACCACCAACCTGATGACTGCAATATGCTATTTACAGAATACCAAAACTCAATAAATATGTGTCAAAATAGATGTCAAAATTTCAAAATTGTTCCTCTAATGAAGTTATCAGATGATTGAGAAGTCAGCCTTTAGTTAAGTTTCTCTTTAAGTGAACAGCAGTGCGATTCTGTAACCATCTCACCGTGAAAACTTGTGTCTGATGCAGTTGGTGGCAACAAATTTGCGATTGAACTAAAATAAAAAAATGCTAAAATAAAATGCCTGTCGGTTTTTTTTTTATTTTACCAATCTAATGTCATGCATTTTCATCAAAAACACATAAATTCTAACGCGGGGTATACCTACACGCCACAGAAACCGATCATTTATTCGTCGACGGCAATGATACTTATTGTTATAATATCATTGGTCGATGGTGACTAAAACCTATGAAATGAGAACTCTTTGGTCGACCTGTACATTAATAGAAGACAAGTTTCTTTTTTTTTTAATTTTTCCATACGATTTTCTCAGTTCCAAATTCAAATCACATTAATGACCAGCGGGTCATAATTAAATTCAGTACAGTATTAATGCCCGGCTAGAGCCTAGGGCTTACATGACTTGCTTTAGGTTAGGTTTGCACGAGATATAATTTTACCTTAGTGAGCAGTCGGTGTGAAAATTAATTTATTCTTAACAATATAATGGGAGAAACATTTTTATACTGTTGTAAATCAGCGGACATCCTGATCAAAAATTGATTTGGGTTCGACGTTCGATCATAGTTGTTTTAGATAATGTTTGTCACGACCTTGGATTTATAGCTAATTAGTTTATCGACTTATGACGTCACTATTTAGTGATGGGAGGGAGGTGAGGAATGTGCTGGCGTCTGTACAAAAAGGCGTACTATTGTACGCCTTTTTGTACTCAAACCGTTGCTCTATTTCATTAGAGTAATTGAGTCTGAAGTCGTTAGTAGTTATAGAGTTTATTTATAGTTTTTACAAGTCTACGCTTTTGAAATTATTTGAAATAGCAATGTTTTTTAAGGTCTGATTTTTCAATGGATAACTTTTATCTGAAAAACAATTATGACAGTTTGACATATTTCCTATACAAAAACTGTAAAACCGTAATATTTATTCCTCAGAAAAAAATTATCTGCCTATTGAAAAACCAGGCTTTAGTCGAGCATTAAAACTGAATTAGGAAATCGAGCTCTAAGCCTATCCTTCCAAAAGGTCCGCGTGACAAAGAAACAATCTCAATAAGTATTTCCTGTTGCAAAAACGATTATTTAATGACTGCAAACGCTAAATTAACAGATGACATCAAATATTGATAACTAGCATCCGCCCGCTACTTCGTTTGCGTAGAATTGGCAGTCCTGTTGGTCTAGTGGTCAGTGGCCCTGACTACTATACGCAAGGTCGTGGGTTCGATTCCCACCCAGGACAAATGTTTGTGTGATGAACACGATCATTTGTTCTTTGTCTGGGAGTAATTTATCTATGATATGTTACATGTATTTAGAATTATATATGTATGTTTATCAGTTGTATAGCACAAGCTCCGCTTAGTTTGGGACTAGATGGCGTTGTGTGAAAGTTGTGGAATATTATTATTATTACAATTCGGAATTCCCGCCGTTTAAATCCTATTATCCGTTTTCCCGTAGGAATGAAGCATTTTCCCGCGGTAAAAAGTAGCCTATGTTCATCAGGAATAATGTCGGCTTCTAATGGTAAAACAATTTTTTAAATCGGTCCAGTAGTTTCGGAGCTTATTCAATACAAACAATCAAATCTTTCCTCTTTATAATATTAGTGTAGACATAACTCCGTGATATGTTATAAACCAATGTCCCGTGATAACTGCGAGACGTTGATTAGTCATCCGCCTGTCAGGGCCAGAGGGCATCATGAGAATATGCTTTTAAGCTTTTTGTTGTTAGAGTAAAACAACAAGTTTTTTGACACATTCCTAGCATATTACGATAAGAGGTTTATTTATAAGCGTTGCTAATGATTAACCTTTGCTTAATCATATATTTTTGACGTTTAAAAGGTTGAATGAATGAAAACAATTAATAAGCCATTGTGTCTCGCGTGGATCGACGTTCCGGCGGTATACGAAGGGTTAAACTAACTTTAAGTAACGTTTCTAAATAACCCCTAATTAACATATAGCTTAAATTGCTGCTAAAATCTTGTTATCTTTCTAAACGACCTACACAAACATATATACCCGTTGACTTATATTACTATGTAGTTTTTAGGGTTCCGTACCCAAAGGGTAAAACGGGACCCTATTACTAAGACTCCGCTGTCCGTCCATCGGTCCGTCCGTCTGTCACATGGCTGTATCTCATGAACCGTGATAGTTAGACTGTTGAAGTTTTCACAGATGATGTATTTCTGTTGCCGCTATAACAAAAAATCCAAAAAAAAACAGAATAAAATAAGTATTTAAGGGGCTCCAATACAACAAACGTGATTTATTTGCCGTTTGTATAGATAATGGTACGGAACCATTCGTGCGCGAATCCGACTCGCATTTGGCCAGTTTTGTAGTTTTTTTTAATCAGTACATATAACATAACATAGCATAATGCCTGTCTGAGCCGTTTCTCGTGTTTGTCTGAACCGAATACAAAATGTTGGTTACATAGCTCCTAAAAAGACCAAAAGCTATCTATTTTATCTTGCAGTTCATATGAATAGAAATTTTCTATTCCTTTGTTTCCATATCAATGCGGCCCCAGTCCCATATAACAATATGATCCGCATACCAAGATCGAACACCATACATACAACAGTGTGAAAGCTACAAACGAGAAAATAATAATATATTCATAGTATGATATAAATCAGTGAAAGTTCGATCAATTGTGGTCAATAGATTGATGACGTGTTCTAATGAAGGTCAGATGGTCACTGGCAAATGTCAAGTATATCATATAATAGAGAATTGTCGCCGTCGGCCATTTGTTGACTCTACTAGAGTGAGGCCACACG
This sequence comes from Eremobia ochroleuca, assembly GCA_949629135.1. Classification (NCBI taxonomy): domain Eukaryota; kingdom Metazoa; phylum Arthropoda; class Insecta; order Lepidoptera; family Noctuidae; genus Eremobia; species Eremobia ochroleuca. Next base: position 5,693,505 of record OX451386.1, on the reverse strand, counting down.
GGCGTTGCCGGTGCATTGCGTCGTCGCACCCAACGCTACGAATTCAACGCACTGAGTGCCACACGGGAAATGCGGTAACGGAACGCCACTTAGTACGACGTCGTAACGTCGGTGCTGGGTGAGTCAGTACAAACAACACTGAGCTCCGCTGCGTTGCCGCTCCGATGCTCGGCGTCGCACCGCAACATCCCCCTCAAATCCCCATGGCCGTTGAGCGTGCGTTGTCACAACGCTCGCGTGTGGCATGTCACTGTGGTTTGAGGACAACGTAACGTCACCGCTCAGGCACCGCAACGCGCCGACAACGCATCGTGTGGCGTCGCTCTTATTGTTAGTCTCTTCATAATGATGAGTCATCCTCATGAATAAAATGTTCGCACATTTTGTGTGTAGATTTTGTTTGGGAATTAGGCGTGTGAGTTAGTAAAAAGGTCAGTTCAGTTTTGGGATATGATTTCAGCAGGGTAATTGCGTAATACACTATTAATAGCAATGGGTTTCATTTTGACAGTTCAACAACATTCATTGCGTTATTTACGTTGCTGAGCAGACACATTTTTCGAACATATGGAGCAATGGATTAACAATATGCTTCAAAATTATTCAAATTGAGAGTAATAGTGTGTTACGCAATTAGGGTGCAGTTCCTGTGTGACTCATTACAGCGTGAAGCAGTAGTAATATGTTTCTCTGTAATTCTGGTCAACCGCTCGCTTTAATTGGGTAGTTGCATGATATTGAATACTATATATTCTAGTAGATAATATATCCACACATGTAATACAATAATAGAATTCGAAATCAAATTTGAAATCGGTCGAAAAATAAAAAAACTTATAACTTATAGAAACTTTTTGTCTATCTCTTTCTCGCAAAACGAAGTTTTGCATGTAATTTATATGGCGATACTGAACTATGACGTCACAATTCAGTATTTCCCTCTCTGCCTAATTGAGAGTTTTGAACGCTCATATCTTTTCAATTTTTAAAAATATTAAAAAACTGTTTATACCAAGCTATTAGTGAGGTAAAAAAGCTTCAATTTAAATAATAAAAAAATAATTGTCAACTCGCGGATTATGGCGCTGTCATTAATTATTAAGTGCGTGAGAATTGAATACAATGAAATCTAAATTAAAACAGATAGTAATAATAATAATAATAATAAGTTTTTATTGATTCATAAACAAGTGTTACAATATTTAGGTATGACACTAGATCCCGCACTAGGATACCCTGTGTCGCAGGATCCAGTCTCTTTCGACAGATAATATGAGTTATTTAAGAAATGTTAACAAATGCAACGGTTTCAGTAGAAATAATAAATTTAAACTAAGAAGTAAATTTATTATTTCGTAGGTATAGGTAGGGAACAATCATTTGCAGGTATGAAACCAGGGTTTTAGTTTTGTAATTTTTTTAGGTAGGTTTTTGTTAGGGACTAATGGTTCTAGTAATACCTTGAAAAAATATCCACGAAATCAAAACGAAACAAACATTCAATATCTTTTATCCTCCTTAATCCTGAATAACAAAACATTTACAAGTTATATTAACTGAAACCTTATGAAACACAAGTTTGTTGGAGGGGTAAATCTGACTTCTCGACATCTAGTTCAACACAATTTATATGCAGCTTAATGATGCAGCCAATTAAATCAATCAACGTAACAGTTACCCAGAAGCACAATTTTATGTACAAAACGTACAGACGCCAGCACATCAAGCTACCCGAAACTGTCAAATTTTCCCAGTAAACTTTGAACCTACCGCTTTAGAGATAAAGTTGAAAGTCTATTAAAACAATTGACAGATTGTAGTAGCTTGATATGCTGGCGTCTGAACCTTCTTCTTAGAGAGAAGTCAGTCATCGAGAATATACCGAGTTGCTTTACTACTTTACTACTTGTGCAGAACGTTTTTGCCAAACAAACACTTTAAATCTGCAACAATAAAGCAACTCCTGCCAAATTCCATTTGGAGGGCTTGTCCTTGGTCTTCAAGTTGAAGGTCCACACGTAAGTAGGTCCTCGGGTACGAGTCTTGTATACGGGACACTCGTACATGTTTCTGAGGTCTTGCTTGTCTTGCGTGATAGCCTGGAATAGAATTTATGAAAAACATAAATGGTTCAGGTTACTTGGAACAACAGTCTTCACAAGGCGGCTGGATGGACAAGTAGCCGATGAATGAGTTTAATTGCGAACTATTGGAGGCCTACATCCAGCCCTAGAATCCAAGAACCCCTTGCAACCGGGAGTAAAAATTTTGCATAGATCAGTAAAACCTTATTAAACCTTTGGAAACTGTTCAGAGGTCCTGGGAAGAATACTGGAAAAAATCTCATGCAACCTAGTCTTCAGCAGTCAGATCCTCACATACGTGAGGTTCAGGAATAATTTGCTAGTCGCTCGATCATGCTCAGAATTTTGTGAAGTCGAAACTCACGATCACTTCAACTCGGTTGGAAAGGGATATGGTGATGATGATGGTATTTTTTTTTTTAATTTTTGGTAGGCTGGCAGGGACAAAGACGTGGAAACTGTAACCATGAATTCAGCACATGATTTTAGACCCCTTAATTTGAACTTATCCTGAGCGTTAAAAAAAAACTGCTGTTTCATAGAAAATTGCAAATTCCTACGCGGTCAAAATGTATGTAACAGTAATTTTTTTTTTTTTTAGAACCGACGAAATATTTCTTTGCAGTTAGGTTCAGAATAATGAATTATAATGATAATAATTATGTAATAATGTAATGGCTTCCGCGGTACTGTAGTGCTTCAGGCATGTTTGCAGATTTATTTATTTATTTATTTATTGGATCGCCAACAGAGGCTACACAGTTAAATGCATGTTAACATGAACAGTGACAAATATAAAGAGTGCGCTTCCAATTATTATAGTTGGCCACATCATTCACTTAACATCTAGGTAGATACAACAAGTTTGACAAGGACGAACACATTAAAATAAATCACAATACAATACACGAACATTATAGAAAGGAAAACAAAATTAAAAGATAAAGCAAAACAGTTCACGTACAAAATAAAAAAATTATACAAACTAATTTCAAACAAATACAAATAAAATAAACTAAAATAAGTCCGATGCACACATTATAGATGAATCAGACGCGCAAAAGATGATTTCTATGCAATTATACGTAGGAAAACCACGTCTGTGATGCACAGTATGAGGGAGATCCGTAACAGCATCCTGAAAATGATAGCGGACAGAATGGACTGGGTGGTCGTGCGTCGCTTCACTGACCTGCATGTGACAGGTGCAGGTTAGTGAAGAATTATATTGTTTCCAATTTTATTCCCATTGTACTAACATAGTTTGTATAAGATTTATGTTACTAACCTCTTCTATGGACTGTAGTTGTCTGAGAATAAACATTTTTTTTTTTTTTTATGTACCGAATCCATAGTAACAGACTTCCACACTATATGATTCTATAGTACTATTTATACGTAGTATGGATCTGTCACTAAAACTGCCGTGCGATTCTGTAACCATCTCACCGTGAAAGCTTGGGTGAAGTGAGCGTGGAGTGAGCTGTCATTCGCTAGAGATTAATACTACTAAGTGCTCACTTCACTTATGATTTCACGGTGAGATTTTTACAGAATTGACCGGCTGATCTAGAAATTATAATACGTGCGTTTGGTTTCAAGGTCCGGTTTATTGTGTCCAAATAGGTAATTAGTTACAACACAGTATTGCTGAAGAAGCACTATAAATAAGGCTGTCTACATACATAAGTGGTTACACACTATACACTTTTTGTCTAGAAACCAAGTGTTCTTTTTATTTGTGTTAAGTATAAACAAAATTTCACCTTTCATTTTACTTTAAGTATATTGTTTAAAACTACCAAAATGTTGTACCTACCTATTTAAAGGTGCCCAAGATGTGTCTAGTTCAGGACCAACGATACCTCCATACTGTATTTATTTTTCTGTAATTCTTTTTTTTTTTTACTTTTTTCTTTTTATTTACTAACTTACCCTAACATTAATGACAGGCATAGGCGGAAACAGGTCTTTAAGCTTCGAGTCCATAATGATGCCAGCTTGTTGGTCCCACCGAGCTCCTTCCATCAGCAGACCATGAACGAAGGCTCCGTCCTTTGGTGCTGACCGAGTGTCCGCGATCCTAGAGAAGATAAGGAGTTAGAGAGGGGAAGGGAAGACTTGGTGATGGATAATGGAATCTGGTCTTTAGCTGTATAAACTGCTGGGTAGCAGGGTTTTGTAAACTGATAATCGGAAGGTACATAAATAATAAAAAAAACACGAAGAAAAGTAAAGGGTCCCGCAGACAGGCGCGACGCGACTCATCATCTGCCTAGCCTTTTCCCAACTATGTTGGGTTCAGCTTCCAGTCTAACCGGATGCAGCTGAATACCAGTATTTTACATGGAGCGACTGCCTATCTGACCTCCACAACCCAGTTACTGGGTAATACGATACCCCTAGGTAAGACTGGTTATGAGACTTTCTGGCTTCTGACTACCCGTAACGACTGTCAAAGGTCTACAAATGACAGCAGGGACCAACGGCTTAACGTGCTTTCCGAGGCACGGAGGGGTCTCGGTATGTAAAGATGGTCACCCATACACAGACCAACCGCGGCAAGCGTAGCTTAACCTGATCGATCGACCTGTGCGGCTGTTATTATTTAGCCACGACGCGACTCTAGAAGAACAATTTCTATTAAAAAAATATGGAAAAAGTTCTACCAGAATCCCGTCGCGCCTATCTGCGGGGAGCCTAAGGCGATCCGTTAGGATACCTGTTTATTTTCTGAGTATCGTGAAAATCAATTGTGGATAGTAAGAAACAAATCAACACTTTTGCTGTAGCTGTTTTCATGCTTTTTACCGATATGAGTAACAATGGTTCTCACACATTATATAGAAATAAATAAATGCCATGAAGTATTGATAAAATCTTATCAATTTATCATAGGAACCTCCAGTGATTTCCTCGTCGCTGTGACTTTATTATTAATTTTAATAAATCAAGTCTCTTTTATTCCAAAACCATTTTATTATGAGTCATATAAAAGCTAAAGACCAGAGTTCATTACGATGGTGATGAGTATTTACATGTTACTTAAGGGGGAACGCCAGGTACGTCAGGGTAGGCCGCAATCGATTCAAATTTTCTTACGTTTTTTGCAATTTTCAGCTCAGCGTCAGACTCCATGTTGAACAAAATATGATTCGGGACCGTAACAAGTATGTATTTACAGAATTATAACCATTAAAATCATCAATACTACCCTCTAAGCTCATATAATCCTATTGATTGATATTTCATGAAATAGGTAGTCATTCAATAGAATTATACAGCATGCTTTTTTTACCGGCTCCAAATTTTTACAGGGTGTTCCACTCATGAATATGAATAACTTTCACTATGGAACCAACTCTGAGATCACGAAAAAAAAATCAGTTGTTTCATACATTTAGGTCAAGTAGGTATTGAACTTTTGTATTAAATAGCTGACATTGTTTTCGTGATTTCAGAGTTGGTCCCATAGTGAAAGTTGTTCATATTCATGAGTAGAACATCCTGTAAAAATTTGGAGCCTGAAAAAAAATCAGCCAGTATGAACTTACCTAGCGCAGGCCCCTTAATGAATAAATTAACTTGATACCAATTTACAGATCTTACTTATAATAAAAGCGTATGATACAATGCTGAAACCCATTCTGTCCAAAGGAGGTTACCTAAAATACCAAGTTAGATAGGATAGAGTCAAGCCTAGGAGAAGAAAGGCAGAAGAAGTGAAGATGAGGTGGATACGTTTACGATACGTTTATATAATACAGCATTCGTTATACCTTACTAGATGTTATACAGATATACAATAATATTATATTTACATCTACCATTTATCTACTTGGTCTCACCTTTTATTTCACGTATTTATGAATATTTAAGAGATTGTGTGATTTGTATGTTTACCTACCATCTGCCTCGCCTTTTCTCAAGTATGTTGGAGTCGGCTTCCAGTCTAACCAGTATTTTACATGGAGCGACTGCCTATTTGACCCCCACAACCCAGTTACTGGGTAATACGATACCCCTAGGTAAGACTGGTTATCAGACTTTCGGGCTTCTGACTACCCGTAACGACTGTCAAAGATCTACGTATGACAGCCGGGACCAACGGCTTAACGTGCTTTCCGAGGCACGGAGGGGTCTTGGTATGTGAAGATGGACACCCATCCACGGACCAACCGCGGCAAGCGTAGCTTAACCTGATCGATCGACCCGTGCGGCTGTTATTCCTTAGCCACAAGCCCCTCGTATGTTTACCTACCCTACTTACATAATTATACAGGGTGACTTGTGATTTGACGTATTCCTTCCAGGACGTGATTGTGTGACTCATTTGCAACAATTAAGCACTCCATAAAGCCTAGGTGGAAATTCATGGGATTCGAGAAAAACCGATTTTTAAGTATTTTTCAAAATTTCCCAGAATTCCTCACTAAATATCACTTCTCTAAACTCTCCAATTGAATGACCTACATTGCCAACTGGGCACCTAATACTTTAACAAACCTTTCGATGTAACCAAATTTTTTTAAAACACCAAACAATTAAAACTTAAAGGAAGAAGTTTACTAACCATTTTCAAAGATCATCTCATGATTCTCATGAACTTTGACACCAGTTATCTCAAAATATTATTGTGGTATTAAGCATACATTTGTACCTCATTCGATAGGTGATTAAATGAAGATTTTTCCCCTATAACTGTTACGCTTAATGTCATAATACAATTTTGAGATAAACGGTGTCCAAGGTCATGCATAGCCGTAATAATGCAATAGCCGTAGGCGCGGGCTTGCGGACGGCGAGCAATGGGCAGTTCGTCGTCCGATAAGGACCAGGCCCGGGTCGACGGCGCGTCGTGTTCCACGCGCGCCTCAAAGAGATGTCAGCAGTAACTGACGGGGTCCGCTAGGGCCGATGCCTGCCAGGGTCGCGGGTTGTTCGAAAGAGTCACCGTGTCCCTTGGCACAGGCAACTGAAGGAACACGGGTGGGTTTTAGTCAGTAAAAGTCTGACACACCCTCCCGCTCCGCCCAGAGCGGGAGAAGTTATTTGATAATTTCCCACCCAAAAAAAAAAAACTTCTTGTTGTATCTTTGAACTGTTTGATGTTTTTAAAACACTTGGTAATGTCGAAAGCTTTGTTAACGTATTCACAAATAATAAAATAGCATTAATAACTATTCAATTTCAGAGTTTGGACAAAACTGATACTTAAAAACGCATTTTGGGATTTTTTTAGAAAAACACTAACCTTGGATTTTCTCGTATCCCATAGATTTTTGCCATGGCTATTATGGGGTGCTTAGTTGTTACAAAATAATTAGAGAAATACGCTGGATTATAAATCACCTTGTACCTAAGTACACAGCGTAATCCAGCCCCGTTTATGTACAAAAAGCAAGTAGTACATTCTTTGTAAGCAAAGCGGTACCGCCAAAAAGACTGGAAAACGACTAAGACGGAGATAAATCGTCATCTCTACGGAAAAAATACATTTCACCTTGTTCAAAGTATTTCTACCCCGATTTATATTGCACTAAAAGCTCTCGCAAGGAAAAATCAATGTTACAAGTGTTACAAGACTTATATTTTGAACTTAAATCTACCTGTAAAATACCTTGTGTGCTGTTCATATTTGTCGTGCTTGTGATTTTTATGTCATTTCAGCCAATTCTTTAAGTCTACAAATGCATTTAAACCGATTAAGTGCTCACACACACGAGCGATACGCGTCAACGACAGAGGCAACTGCAGGCGTCGACAACATGCCGCTCGTGTATTTGAGTACGTACTCAAATCTATGAGCAGCACATTGTGGACGGCACCTGCCGACACGCAACGACGGCGGGCGTCTGCAGTTGTCTCTGCCGTTGACGCGCACCGCTTGTGTCTATGGACACTTAAATGTAATACTTAGAATCCCAATTTTATGAATGTAGCGTCGTAACTCACCAGTACCTATGAAAAGTACAAAACAATGAAGAAATGCTGACAAGATTAAATTAACCACAGATAAGTTTAAAATCAAAAGTGTGACTCATTTCCCTGCTTTATTTTCACATTTCAAACCAAATCGTTCATTGATTGATATGAATAGATAAATATTTACTAGAAAATACTCGAAACTTCTGTAAACCAAAAAATCATATTTGTCTTTTATGGAAGCAGTTTGCTGATTTTGAAGGTTTTTAACTGGTAGATTAATATACATTTTGTGTTTTAACTCAGTTTAACGACTCACGTGAATTCTTCCTTCATCTTCTTAGTGACGTCACACTGCAGGCACATCTTGTCTAGAGGCAGCTCATATCTCCTAGCAGTGCTCTGCATGATGGCCGTCAGTAAACTTTGAGGGTTGAAGAATCCACCGAGCCATACTGATGCTGGCAGCTAAATCATGAAAAATATAAGTGAGTACTCAAGTCAGACAGTTAAAATGTTTAAGTTCAAGCACCTCCACTTCCACCGGTTCTGTGCTTCTCGCACCCAACGGGTTCCTGCGGCCTTTACAAGATCGTCGGTCCACCTTATAGGAAGATCGAATAGGTATAAAGGAATTTATTCTTACGACAAAGTCTGTAGCCCAAGTTTCAAGTTCTCGTAACCTCAGCGTTAGATCCACGAACCAAGCAGACAGACCCAGCAACGATGGGTATGCACGGCTGGACCAGATCGCAGGTACCTGTATAATAGATTAATTAAACTGAAGTGCCATACTAGGGGATAAACTATAACAAATATGGCTGGTACTAAGGTCCAGAAGCTGAAGAGAGAGCTGCCGTGCGATTCTGTAACCATCTCACCGTGAAAGCTTGGGTGAAGTGAGCATGGACTGAGCTGTCATTCGCTAGGGATTAACACTATTAAGTGCCCACTTCACTTATGATTTCACGGTGAGATTTTTACAGAATCGACCGGCAGTTGTGGCCGCGACTTACGAGTGGCCACTTTACTTTGTATAAATTATTTCATCACCACTGCTGTCAAAACGATGAAGGAAAACATTGTTAGGAAATTCGCATGTCCTTGAACCAAAGAATAGAAGACATGTGACATCCCCCAACTCGCACTGGACCCTCGTGGTGGACAGCCCACTTCCTGTCACAAAGAGGACGCCTGTGGCCAGGCAGTGACGCTGTATACGCTGATTATGTAAGGTCCAGCCGTGCGATTCTGTAACCATCTCACCGTGAAAGCTTGGGTGAAGTGAGCGTGGAGTGAGCTGTCATTCGCTATGGATTAACACTATTAAGTGCTCACTTCACTTATGATTTCACGGTGAGATTTTACAGAATCGACCGGCTGAACCAGAAATTACTATTACTTTATTTATAGGACATGCCTCCCGCATACACACACTGATGGTCCCTATTATAAGATAGTGTCAAATTCTGTGACAAAACAGAATTGAATTCACTGAACGCTCACTAACTATTTTACAATATTTCTCTTACTTACTTGATCCAAAAATAATGCATTTTCCAATTCTTCCATATCTGATGTAATTGTTAATTCACCCTGAAATATGGGAATTAGCATTAAAGTTTATTTTAGCCCCTTTTTTTTCAATTTTCAGAAAAAGCTCATTCAATTATTCTTCTATACTAACCCCCTTAATAATAAACGTATTTTATCAAATGAATTGTTACAAACCGATTTCTCTCTTTCAGTCTTTAGTCGTCAGTAATTTGACTTTCGAAAGAAAGACGCTATACAGTGTTTATTATTAAGGGAGTAATATTATAAAGAGAAAAATATGTTTTTTTTTTTTGTTATGCTTTCATGCAAAAACGGTTGAACGAATTTAGATGAAATTTTCCACATGGGTAGACCATTATCTGGAGAAGGACATAGGCTACTTTTCATCCTGGATTGCAGAAGAAGTCGCGGGCAATAACTTGTCTGTACTAATTTACCTTTAGGCCCAAGTCCAGTTCCCTGAGGGATCTCTTCATCTCCCCTGTCAGATAGTTCATTCGCTCACATTCCTGGAAGGCCACGATTACATACGGCGTCCTCTCCTCAACCTTGCCCATAATTTCTGTCATGTTAAACTCTTCAGGTAGCTTCTCTATTATCTCGTCTAGCATTTGTTTTACCTGATAAAATATAAATGTCAGTTCGATTAAACCTTAGAAAGAAAGAAAGAATAATATTACGCACAGGAAATACAAACAGTACAAAAGGAGTATTTAACACTATTTTGTTTTTAAACAAAACAATTAATAAATACCTGTGCGAGGACAAAAAGGTTCCAATCTCAGCATAATTCTGCTATATTTAAAAAAAGCTGACAAGATCGTAAGGGTCATGCCTATAAGCAAGCTAATTGCTGGAAAGATTTACACACACAAATAATAGTAAGTAGCAATTGCTCATCAGTGGCGTGCTTTTGTGCTAGTATTGAGTATTTAAGTCTTCGAGAGCTTTCGAGATTCACTATAGAAGTGTCTTGATCTATTTTACAGTCAAATTATTTTGTCCTATTAGGGTAGGAGTAAGGGTAGGTTAACCTACGAAAGGTATGAGAAAAGTTTTTTTCCGATTTCGGACTTTTCTAGTTCTCAAACATCAATTGGTCCGATATTGTTATGACCCTTATATGAAACAGGATATACTGGTATCAATTTTTTTTTTTTGAAATTGCTAATTTTCTTTGTAACTGTGCCTACAATTGAAAAAAAAAAATCTGAATGCAGATCAATATATCTCAAAAAGTTAACGACAGTCTTTTAAGACTATTTTCTTGTAGCTGATACCTGCTCTAACTGCGCCCTCTCAAAACTCCATCCTGTATATTTTTACAGAAAATCTGACTTACCTTTTCCTCTCTAGTCACAGTAGCAGCTCCAGATGCCTGAGCATCTCTCGGCTGCATCTCAAATATAGTCCTGAAGAGATTCTCAGATGTAGTAGTAAGGAAGCCTATCTCAGCATTAGGATGTAATCCGTAAAGGTAGGGGGACTCGGCAGGCATGGCGTCTTCTATATACTGGTGGTAGCCCACGTAGTCTGTGTTAGGAGGGGCAGGGAATCCAGGAGCTAGTTGGAGTTCACCGTCGACCTGGTAAATGATAAAAATGAAATTAGCGCTTGAAGGCCCATTTTATGTCCAGGAACATCACTGTCCATTCCAAGGTTGCCTGGACGAGATCGCAGAAAGCGATAAGGCCGCCCACTGTATTAGTTTTTGTAGTGTTTGATGTATTTTTTTATGTTATATATTTTTTTGATGTACAATAAAGTATATATAAATAAATAAATAAATAAAGCTGGAATATATGACATCACTAATAGTTTAATCTTACTAATAGTAACTTACCTACGCCTCCTATATTATATATACTTTATTGTACACCACAAAAATACACAACATAAAAAAATACTTCAAACACTTAAAAATATTCTAAATTTATTTATTTCATTAATGCTTTGTGCCTTTTTAGATTATTATTAAAGTTGACTACGAGCCTATTTTTATTATTATCTTTTAAGGATGAAAATGAAGTCCCATTTTCAAAATTATTAAAACTAAATAGGTATAGATTGCTTTGCTTTTAACCCTTAAATGCATCGTGATGTAAACTATCAACCAATCCAATGCCATATTTTCGTTTCCACAGAGCACGGGGATTCCCCAATTTTTAGAGATATTCAACTCATTTTGTTCCCAGTAGATTCGTTCTGATTACATAAAGATGTAAATTTCCACCAGGCCATTTAAAAAATAAAAAGTATTTTTATGAATATATTTTTTTAAATATTTTTTCCTTACTATAGAGCTAACTAGCGACCCGCCCCGGCTTCGCACGGGTGCAATGGAGAAACACTGATAATTTTAGAGCCATTATTTCTCGTAAAAAGTATAGGATAAAAAATGGTTATTGTGGGTTATCCCTAAGAGATAGACGTATACCATCGCGGACTTTATTGTAGAACTTTTTAAGGTGTACAATACTGTAGTACATTATTTTGATCTATCTCGACGGGTTCAGCCAGCGTTTGCAATGTAAGCGCAAAAAAATGTGTTTATTTACGACATTACATTAGAAACCTCTAAAATTACCAGTGTTTCTCTACTATATTATGCATTTATTATACATATAAACCTTCCTCTTGAATCACTCTATCTATTAAAAAAAACCGCATCAAAATCCGTTGCGCAGTTTTAAAGATTTAAGCATATATAGGGACAGACAGACAGGGAAGTGACTTTGTTTTATACTATGTAGTGATGTTACGTCCAAATAAATTTAATTTGCTTAAAAAGTAAAAATCATGCAATTAAGGGTTAATATTTTTGAAGCACGTTTCTAATATTAAAAACATGAACGTACTAATTCAGGTTGCATCAACTCTTCCAAGTAAGCGTTGCATAGTCTCCGGTCCCAATCGTCAGTGATGTGCCCTCCGTACATAATCTCTCCGAATAGATACCTGAGATCCTCCCAAGGCACTCTAGCATTCGCTTCCAAGTAGTTGTACAAGACGAACACGCTTATTGTTAGATCACCTGAAACGAGGCACATCATCGCCATCATCATTATAATTTCAGCTGAAAGACCTGACCAGTCTACTGACATAGGCCTCCCAAAACACCGCCACTTCGACCGATTCTAGCGGACTCCAGCGACCTTCACAAGGTCCGAAGCATATGATAAGATATATTATATTTACGAAATTGACGAACAAATTATGCCACCACTGTTCGCTACAACACACACACACACACATACACACATTATTTGAAACATAATATATTAAATTAAAGAAATATATATAAGGTTAAAGAAAAAACCTATTTGTAGATGATGGAAGTCATAAAACACATTCTACATTGACACTTTTGTAAAAGGAAAACGTGAGAACATATTAAGAAAACTCCTGAAGTACACACCAACATTAAACGGATAAATCTTGTTCCATCCCTGGGGTCCGAACTTTCGCCTCTCAGCAACGACAGCGTGGAAATAGCATAGAGCGAATAATATCGCTTTGAACTCAGCCTCCTTGCCACACATCTCAAGCGTTTCTTGATTGAAGTTGTCTAACGCTTTGTGTATGTTTGCCTGTTGGTATAAAAGCATAGTAAAAATATTAGTGGCAAGTGGTGGTAAAAATTGTTGATTGAAGGTAGGACCAAAGTTGACTTGGATTTTATATTTTGACCATAAATTCAAAACACTTGACTTAATTTTAATTAGTCCTAAGGCCTTATTATTTTTTCTCATATTGTGTTCTTTGGTGTTTTTTCTCTGAGGCATTTTTTTTTTGTTTTGATTAGCACTTTTTTAAATCTTTTTCAATATTCTACCCGTAACAACTTGGACAAAATCACGTTAAGCCATTTAACATTGTGCATATAATAGAAAATATCGTGTCGGTTTTCTGATTAAGCGTATTAAATGACTCGACAGATGATTTCTCCAATACTATAAAACAACTCACCTGCATTCCCGTAGGAGGTTCATTAGTAATCTTGATGCTAGACTCCAGGATGCCTTGCGGTATGATATGTGCCGCTGCCGTAGCCGCCGGCTCAGCCGACATGAACAGTCGGAAGTTATCGTGGCATCCGTTTGCGAAGCTCTCCATCTTCTTCTCTAGGCTTGGTAGCCATTTCTTTACTAAGTGAATGTTCTGTAAAAGATATTACAAGCTGTTCTAAGGTTTTTTTTTTTTGTTTATCGAAATTACTTGAAAAAATCTCTTTAAATTTAGTATCAATTCCATTTTATTTTCTGGATTTTTGTAATACAACGTTTAGCACGCGCTCGCACTTTTGCGTTTGTACTGAGCACATCCAAACTAGCAGGAGTACGAACATATAAGGGATCTGGATATTTTCAAGTATATTTTCTACTCAATGTTCATGTTAGTATGATACATCTTCATACTCAAGCATGCAACATGGTCGGCAAGTTGAATTAGTAAAAATCAATTTCAAACACTGTTGGTATTTTTTTGGGAAACTAGTAAAATCAAAATAGTAAAAAAAAAAATATCTTAGAAAATAATAATAATATAATATTCCACAACTTTCACACAACGCCATCTAGTCCCAAACTAAGCAGAGCTTGTGCTATGAGTACTAGATAACTGATAAACATACATATATATTTCTAAATACATACATATTATAGATAAATTACACCCAGGGAAAGAACAAATTATCGTGCTCATCACATATACATTTGTCCTGGGTGGGAATCAAACCCACGACCTTGCGTGTAGTAGTCAGGGCCACTGACCACTAGACCAACAGGCCTGCCAAATGTATAATCTATTTATCAGTTATTATAATACTATATTTTATATACCTGCAACACCACCCAATGCCCCTTCTGCAGTCCTTCATCCATGGCCTGCTCAGCCACAATCTCCTGCCCTTGTCCCAGCGACACATTATGGAAGTTCCCATTGTCGGCCGTGAATCCCATGATCTTGCCCAAAGCCTCCACGTCCTTCAATGGGTTGACTCCAGGAGATAGAATGAAGAATATTGGCGTTGTAGGACTGGTCTCTTCGAAAGACTTGCTGAATTCTACGGTTCTGTTTTCTACGTATTTGGCGCCCATTTTTTCTTCAATGTATGCTCTAAAGACAGTTTTTTTTATACATCGAGAATTTCGAATTCGAGTTAGAATATCACCAACAGGTATTTATTTATTTATTTATTTATAGTTGTTTTAATACTTACGCTACTGCATACGTCATCCTATCTGGTCTCAAAGCTCTCATCATACATAGTCTCTGAAGAGCTGTTTTTTTGCTCCATTCCTAAAAATTGCGTGCATGTCAAAAAGGACACATTTTAGAAAAAAATATGTCTCTGCCTTTAAAGCATTAACATTTGACCGATTGCTGATTTAAATAATCCACAACCTAACTCAAATTTTGTTACAGATTAACAGAATTAAACAATTAAAACGGTAAAGCTCCATACCTGAGGAAACTTCTCCCTCTCAGGACAATCAGATTCCACAATCTTCTTCCATCTTTTAGGCGATGTCTCTATATCTCTGTCCAAGTTCCTGAACTCTTCTTTACCAGCCAGGGAACAGATACCGCCCCAGCTTGTGTTAGATAAGAAGTCCACTGGACTCGTTACATGAGGCTTTATGGGAAACCGGAGGAAAAAATCCAACTCCACCGATGACACTTCTTCACTCATGAGGAGCACCTAATAGGAGGTTAAGTACACATCATGTAATTTTTTATTACGTTTTTGTTCAATCACACGGTTAGAAGCTGAGAATATATCTGTAGAATGTGTAGTCTCATGTGCTGATAAAAGGTAATATGGTATAAGGTAACATCGGTAAAAAAATAAAGTTGTTAATATTGTATTAAGTAAGAACAGACCGAACAGACCCATGAGGAACACCTGCAGCAACAGCCATTATGGTCCGATGAGCAATCATCTATGACCACTCTGATTGATCGCTCACTCAGAATATAAGAAATCCAGTCGCAAAAGTTAGCAGGGATTCGAACGCGGGAAGCTTACCCGACAGACTGGCATGCCAGACCCTGTCAAAGGCCTTTGCTGTATCAAGAATCACGCCAAGGGCTTCGCTGTGTCTCGGAATTACCTCGTCCGAGCAATATATACACAAGAAGATCTCTAGTTGATTGAAGACAGCGGAAACCGTACTGATGGTCACTGAGAAGCTCGTTGTCTTTCAGGTATACTAGTAGCTTATTATTAAGTACCCGTTCCATCACTTTAAATAGTATGGAGGTTATGGCGATTGGTCTAAAGTAGACAGGATCGGCACGGTTACCCTTTATCAGTACTAGCTGCAGAATTATTATTTCAATTAGGTACTTGCAACTCTACCACTTACCTGAAAGGTCATTTGCGAGGCAAATATAAGTTTGTCACACTCAAACAGTCCGCGAGATGTGTACTGGTACACGGAGAAGCTGATGCAGTCGATGAGGTTCTTGATCCGAGGTCCGAGCCCCTCTGCAGGCTCCGCGCGAGATATCGCCTTTTGGAAAACGACGCTGAATGCCTGAAAGTGGTCTTGAGATATGAACATGATCACAAAATCAAAGTTTTCAGAACAAATTATTTGGGTATGTTCATTTGGTAATATCATGTTTTAGAATAAGACTGTTATACAACGTGTAACGTTAAATGCGCAGAAAAGGCAGCTTTGTAGGCACAAAGTCGAACTTATTCTAACGCACGTTGGTGATAATTACGCCCACGTAGTGTTGTACTTTTAACTTTAAAACTAATACTACACTTCCATTGATTATTCACTATTGAAACGGATCAAAAAATCTAATTCAGATCATAACTTGATGAGTGATGATCAAGATAGGTAACAAGAAGAAGAAGAAAAAAGAAAAAAGAAAAGAGTAAACATGAAAACCTTACGTTAACATGGAGTAACAGAAAATACCCTATTTATGATTTCCAAATACCAGTTACAATGCCTATACTTCCGAAAACTATAAAGAGTGTATAACATAATAATATTTTATAAAGTTACCTAATAAAATATGTAGAAAATAAAATTACCTTCAAAGAGAACTGGTAGATAGGATTGATGGTGTTCAGATCGTTCAAGATGAAGTATAATAAGGACGCTCTGGCTGAAGCCGGCCGGTAGAACTCACGAGCCACATCAATCTCTTTTGAAGTTATTTTTGCTTCGGCCACCTAAAACAAAAGCACATCAAGCGTTGTAGAAAAATGATAAAATTATGATAATTAAAAAAATATAATAATATATGGTCGTGTTCAGTCCATTCATCGCTCAGTTTATTTTTAACAAGTTATATAATTAAGTTACCATACTAATTGAAATAATTTTTATCTCACCTTTTTCTCAATATCTGCAGCAGTCCTTTTGGTAGTCTCCAAATTCTCTACCAAAGCCGTATCGCCAAGAATATCATCACCGGCCGACGACAAACGCGAGAGCAAATCATCTTCAAGCGATTTTAATTGAATCTTGAATTGATTCTGCTGTTTCGTTAACTCTGCTTTCAAGTCTTCTAAATCTGGTCTTTCTGCTTTTACTACTTCTGCTAAAAGTTGGTCTTCTAGACCATCGCGAGTTACTGTGAAATTGACTAGAGTTGTCTGAGCTTGCATCTCTGGTTTATAATGTGGGTTAGCTAGTTTTGTATGTAGAATTAGTCGAAAGTTTGGACTGTATTCTACTTCTTTATCGCCCATTTTAATTGCTCTGTAAGTTTAGGAATAAATGTTAATTTCATCAGAATAGTCTTCATTATTTACTTCATAATCATCATGATGTCAGCCATAATTATGCCGTAAATAATTGGGTTTTAAATCTTACCTTCCTTTCTTTATCAGAGTCCTTCCAAGTAAAGGATCTAGTACAGGGTCAACAGTTTCACCAATGTTTTCAAACAGAACAGTTTCTCCCTTTATTATAGCTTTCTCTATGGCATCCAAATAGCCTCTCTGTCCTAACCTAATCACTCGCAGTTTGTCACAGTACTTTTGTTTGATCCATTTAACACCTTGCAACTGTGAAGCATGATTAAGCATGAAACCTTAGATTAACATGAAGTAACAGAAAAGACCCTATTTATGATTTCCAAATACCATTTACAATGCTTATATATACTCGTATTCCCGAAAACTATAAAGAGTGTACAAAATCAAAATATTTACATTGATTTTTTTAAAGCTTGTTTATATATTCACATAATAAGGAAATGGTAGACTATGATTTGAAGCACAAGAGTCATATCTTGTGACGCCGACTACAGCCGGTCTACTCTGTAAAAATCTTGCTGTGAAGACTCAGGAGAAGTGAGCTGTCAATAGTGTAATTACCCAGCATTAGGCACCATCAAGCGAGCCAATATGCTTATTTGCTACCCAATCACAAAATAAAATGTATAAGTCCTAGTATCCAAGTATATTTTTTTTTCTGTTGACTTCTATGGTTATTCTTTAATAATAATAATAATATTCCACAACTTTCACACAACGCCATCTAGTCCCAAACTAAGCAGAGCTTGTGATATGAGTACTAGACAACTGATAAACATACATATATAATTCTAAATACATAACATATTATAGATAAATTACACCCAGACAAAGAACAAATGATCGTGCTCATCACACAAACATTTGTCCTGGGTGGGAATGGAACCCACGGCCTTGCGTATAGTAGTCAGGGCCACTGACCAGTAGACCAACAGGCCTGCCGAGCTATTATTAATTATTAGTTTATTTTATTTGAATTTGTTTGTATTATTTTATTTTTATTATTATTTTGTACCCATACTGCTTTGCTTTAGCTTTTGCTTGTAATTTTGTTTTCCTTTCTATGATTTTCGTGTATTGTATTGTGATTTATTTTAATGTGTTTGTCCTTGTCAAACTTGTTGTATCTACCTAGATGTTAACTGTTAAGTGAATGATGTGGCCAACAATAATTGGAAGCGCACACTTTATATTTGTCCCTGTTCATGTTAATATGCATGCAATTGTGTGACCTCTGTTGGCGATCTTATCAATAAATAATTATCTTACCTGAGGATCAATCATAAGCGGCCATCGATCAGAATTAGACAGGATCGTCGCATTCTCAGTACTCATGCGATCTGAAGGTAAGCCTTCGTTCTGCCACATCGCAATCGTCGTATCATCTGTCAGCATCGTTAGCGGGTCCAAACCTTCTGTTATTGGTATAGGTGGCTAGAAATAAAATCAAAAGTCATGCCAGTCAGTCATATTTAGGGTTCAAATCAAAAATAATTGACTTGGCAACGCAATAACTTTTCACACATTAACACTGATTGTCCACCGCACAACGTCAACGGGACATCAACTAGAAATGAGAGATCGCTACTTCGACGCCGTCATCTCGTTCTCGTTGACATCTCGTTGCCGTCCCGTTGACGTGTTAGTGGACGAACGGCCACAGGCTTCGAATAATATCGCCGATATTTGCGTTGCGGCACGTCGCTATGATGTCTCAGCCCTTACATAAATCATTTTGTTTGTATTTGAAACAGTAGTGTTCAAAATGAAGACAAAATCATTAAACGTCAGTAAAAGCAATTAGGTGACTTCCAGTGGTGAATAAATTAGCATACAAACATTATTTACGTTCAGGTCATTGTAATACACACCTCTAAAGTCTTCAAGAAGACGAGCCAGTTCTTGTGCATCAGGTCCAATCTGAACTGTTTAGTGAAGCATCCAACGTAAGATATAAAAGCACACACTAGAAGTACGTCTCCTGGCATTGTTGTACCCTGTTGCTGGAGACTGGAAGATTAAAAGACAATATTTAAAAAAAAAACCCCTTTCCTTCTCTCGTCTTGGCTCAAACTATTTATATAAGAATACTAGTTGTTTCCTACAAACCGATTGCAACGCCACCTACCGAGTTACACTATGAATCTAAACCATCCATGAACCCACTCAAACACACAAAAAAAAATCATCAAAATCGGTCCAGCCGTTTAAGAGAGAAGTTCAGTGACACACACGTACAGAATATTTATCCAGTATGGAAACCACAGATATGCAATAAATTATACCACATACTTGTTGTCGCCTTTTCTGACGATGTACAAAAAATGAACGAAATCGGTCGCGAAAAATAATCTGATGTTCCCTACATTTATGTTTGCATAACACGTCAAAATTTAGGGAACAGCTGATTTTTTTCGCAACCGATTTCGCAATTTTTTTGTATGTGGTATAATTTATTACATATATGTGGTTTCCACTGTAAAGAAGACAGTCCCTTTCGTGGTTTAAAATATTAAAGTAAGAATGTGGCAAGCAAAGTCTTGCTGCTGGCTGCTCAAAGTGCACCGAACACATAATTGAAATCGAGTATTTTTATCTTTTAATGGACATATGACGATTGAGAGACTCATATCTCAAGCAAACAGAAATTAGTTTAATAATCGCCGTTAAAGTTCATAATTATTTTCTTCATTTTAAGACAAATAACGGGAAGGAAAAGAAAGGAAAGGAAGGAGCCGGCCCCCATCCCCCCTCCCCCTAGGTACCTATTAGAGCTTCTATTTTGATGATAATAACTATAGTGCTAAGTACCTAGAAACAGCTTCAGCCCATCGGACATTTTCACTAGCAAGTCCATTGACCAGTCTGTTAGCAAGTTGTATAGTAGCATTAGTGGCATCTGCTTCCTTCTGACACTTCATCTTTTCTGATGTTGCCTTTTCGAAGTCTGCCGTCAGCGTTGCTAGTTTTTCTTCTAGGGACTATGAATGGGAATAATAGTATTATTAATTTTTGGTCCAAAAACTTCATATAAGTAAATATTGATACACATTGAACCCTCGGGGTTCGCGAAACAATAGATAAAATTAACTGTGTCTTATTGGTCGAGGCTAACATAGGTTAACGTCATTGAGCATTAAAATATTTATAAACACACGAAAACTAGTACCTACTAAGTAGCTTTATACAAGGTGTCCCTGGAAGTGTGGATCAAATCGAGCAGGGGCGTGGGCAAGATCATTTCCAAACTTTTTAACCCTGAGAATGTCGGTGAATTTTTTTACGGTTCAAAAATTATTATTAATTTTTGTTTTTTTTTTTCATCACTTCGCATAGTGCTCAAAACAAAAATCATTAAAAAAAAACTATCAGAGCTATCACTTCAATTTTTTTTTCAGGACATTGTAAAAGACTGGACCGTTCCTGTGGTAATACTTTTACGCAGCTGAAAACATGTGTTCAATAAAAAAAAAACATTTACTGCAAAGGCTACGTGCTGGCAAAAATTTTATTAAATTTTCGAGCAAAAATTTTATTCAATTGCACCGACATTCTCAGGGTTAAAACTTTTGAAAATGACCTTGCCTACGCCCCTATTCGATTTGATCCATACTTCCAGGGACACGCTATATGTTTAGTACTAACATCTACAACGTGTAACCTTAAATGCGCAAAATCTCAGATATCCCAACTGATTTTTAATTCAATGAACCTATTTCAGAGAGAAAATAAGTCATTAAAAAAGATGTAAAGGTTTATGTGCTGTTTTAGTTTTACTGGCCATTCTGATCGTTTCTTGCGTCTGCGACGACGCTTTACCGAGGGAGGAGTCGTCACCGGGCCGCTACGCCGCGCTGACATTGGCTTGCTTAACCTATTAATAAATAGACACGGCAACGTTTTTAATGAAGACTTTTTGAAAAATGTGGCCTATATTAAAAAGTGGTTCAATTAATTCTGCTCGTTATTCTGATCTGACTATTTTCAGGTTTTGCGCATTTAACGTTACACGTTGTATAGATACCTCAGGACCATTTGTTTCAAAGACAACGAAACTTCAGATTTACTTACCATTACTTTGCATTTGATAGATCTCAATTTCTCAGTAGCTGCAGCTAGTTCAGCGTTAGCGGCTTGCAAAGCTTTTCTTTTGGGCTCAACATCACAGAATACTTCGTAGAACTTTATAATATTTATCACCCAAGCGCAAAGACCAGCAGCGGCAGCCGATTTTGATCTTATGAACTCTAGAAATAAAGTATAATTTTGATTTTTTTTTTCTTTAGCTGGAAACAAATTGTGTGACGTGGTTTTAACTCACCAGGCTCAAATTCAGCATCCTTCAAGTATGGTTGAATGGCTTTGATGACGTCAGGGTGAATATTTTCTTTGTCATATTGTACAAGACAGTCGAGGAACACGTCCACTTTGGCCATCACCACCTGCGAAGGAATACTTCTAATAGTAGATACACTAAGTGGATAAAACAGTGTCTTATGTCACTGACGCTGTATTGAATCACGAACGTAACGAAGGATCGTAGCTTTAAGTTAACTCGTGAGCAAAGCGAGGGAGTTAACTACAATCCTGAGTGCAGCTAGGAATTTCATGCATTCTATTTTTGAATTAGTAGTTAATGGAGGAATACCAAGTTATATGCAGTTTCATACACTTTATTATCTAAACTCAATGTAATTTCATCAGAAACAAAATAAATAATATCGTAAAAAGAAGACGCCCGAATCCAACATTCTAACGCTGGGATATACCCCACAGCAACAGATCAGCTGTTGCGATGACAGGGCCACCACTGCTCAACAGATATCATTCAATAATACGAGTAAGTTTAAAATATTCGTAATATAAATAATCATAAGAGCTAACCTTAGCGGCTTTCCAGCTTCTATCCTTAGGTATCTTCCCACCCGGTGCTAGCAACACCATGACCGCTGCAGTGACGTTGGTCACAGCACCCGGCGGAGAACCAAAAGACTTCAACTCAGTAAGGTTCGCTTTATTAAGCGTATTCAGCGCTTCTTGAGCGGCTATTAGCGCTGGTTCAGCTTTTATCAAGTCTTCTTCACAATCTTTCTGTTTCTTGGATACTTCTTCAGCTATTACTGCTACTTTTTCTTCCTCTTCGTCGGCTATAGGTTAAATGGTAAGGATCAAGTTTTTGAATAAGTATACAAGTATGTTGATGATGTCATTTTGCTCGTTTTATAATAATTCCTAGCGACCCGCCCTTGCTTCGCACGGCTTTTGTGCCTTAACAAGGCATAGTGATTTCATTATCATCATAACTTTTGTGCACACAAATCTCTCGGAATAAATTCTCTAAACTATGGTGAAAACCGCATCAAAATCCGCTGTAGTAGTATAAGAGAACTACGCGGCATTACAGACAGACACGAAAAGCGACTTTCGTTTACAATATAACATGTATAGATATTTAATTTCACTTTTTATCAATTATGATACGAACACAAATTTGCAGGGTAATTGCGTAACACACTATCAGTAGCAATGGGTTTCATTTTGACAGTTCAACAATATTCATTACGTTATTTACGTTGTTGAGCAGACACTTTTGTCGAACATATGGAGCAATGGATTACCATTATCCTTCAAAATTATTCAAATTGAGAGTAATAGTGTGTTACGCAATTAGGTTGCTGCATTGGGCTGGCGTGGTGGATTACGGCCAACTCCCTTTCAGAGATAGGAGGTCGGTAACCCAGCAGAGGGAAAATTACAGGTTGATAATGCAATTCTGGTACGGTATAACAAAAATACATTTGTTTTACAAAGCTGAATTAAATTCAGGTTTCTTGCGTACACTGTTCAGTAGGTACAGACGCCAGCACATCACTACAATACTACCATCTGTCAGATTTCTTTAATAGATTTTCAACTTTATCGCCAAGGCATAAGGTTCAAAGTTGATTGGGAAAATCTGACAGTTTCGGGTAGCTTGATGTGCTGGCTGTACAAACACAGGGGGCAAAAAGACTAATAAGTATTATGTGAAGAAATTCTTACCAAGTGCTTTCTCGCTCTGCACTTTAGCAGTCTCAACGCCGACCATCTCAATAAGTTTGTCGGCTGCCTCGTTCTTTTGATGTAACTCTACTTCTTGTACGGCTAACTTTTCCTTCAATGCGTCCACTTGACATGAGGTGCTAGCAAGCTTTTCTAAACCATTTTCGAGCCTACATAGATAAAACTGCGTTAGCAAAAAGAAAATGTGGAAAAATTTTGAAGACATGTGGCATTCACCAACCCGCACTGAGTTCACATGATGATTAAAACCTACTCGCTCTCAGAAAGAGTGTATTTATACTTCATTATTATCAACTATCCATTTTCCATTAAGGGCCAATTCTTCAATCGTCAAATGTAACTTTTATCTGAAGAATAAATATGGCGGTGTGACATATTTTCTATGCAAAACCTGTCAAACCCTAATTTTATTCCTCAGAAATGAATTATCTGAAGATCGAAAAATTGGCCCTTAGACTATTTAAGTTTTATAAACAGTTATGTACAGTCGCCAGCACATCAAGCTACCCGAAACTGTCAAATTTTCCCAATCAACTTTGAACCTTATGCTTTAGCGATAAAATTGAAAATCTACTAAAGAAATTTGACAGATTGTAGTAGCTTGACGTGCTGGCGTCTGTACAACATATGTACCTTACAATTTTAGCACGAAGTTCATCAGTCTTATTATTGACCAGCTTGGCATACAAGCTGATTTGTTCAAGGTAACTCTTGGGTGTCGTATAGTTGTATCGCCTCTCATTGGCTAGATACGCTTTAGACATCGTGTTCACAGACGTATGGACGTACGCCATAAATCTAGATATCGAGTCTCTGAGTGTTATCTGGAAAAAATGCAAAATGATAAAGGCTTCTTTAAAAATAATAATCTTAGTTCTCTTGCAAATAACTGACTTGAGCATTTGAGAAAATCTACGAAGGATCGGTATATAAAAAAAACATCTTGATTGAAATTCTTCACCTGTCGATCAAACCGCCCAAATTTTTACTTGCCAAAGCAATAAATCGAATTAGAAGTATATCTATCAAAAGTTAACAAGCTATAGATATTTTTTTACCGGTAGATTATGCAGCTCCTCCATGAATCTCATGGCCACAGACACCAAGGCTTCCTGAGGCCACTCATGGAACCAGTTGATGGACGTACAATTTATAAGCGCGGGGAACTTTCTAGACCTCACCCTGAGGGTGGAACCGACGGGAGAGAAGCAGAGAACCACTTTGAGCTGCTTACGAACTCTGTCTATGAAGAATTTCCAGCATGTTTCCCTAGTGTCTGGTAGACCTGCACCTTTTACCTAAACATAATGGTATTAATTAAGTAAAAAATATTAAGTTTTTAAAAGAAGAGTAAAAGAACACTATCTTTCCACTTCATCATAGTTGTGTATGTATTTATTATTTTGATTGCGCGATATTTATTAACTTCATAGTGATATTTATTTTAAAAGTATGTATGTATGTTTGTATGTATCTATGTATGTTTATTTGTATGTATCTATGTAAGTATATTCTCATAGTATTTGTTTAGTTTTTTAAGTAAATAATTGATTACGATTTTATGTATTTATTTGTATCCTTTACTCTTTCACACGCTGTCTACATCTCTCTATCTAATGTCCTATCGCAGGTATGCTGGAAGAGATTTCTTAAGAAATAAGCATCACCTTTATACCTATTTTTCTGTTCTGTTTTTTTCTTGTCTGTTTATATATGTGTGGACATAAATAAATAAATAAATAAGTTGTATTGAATTTGTATAAATCTATTAGCGGCATTATTTAAAACAAACTAAATACACAGCGTGATAACGATAATCACGTCACACGTTTAGATATCATTGAAGTATTTCGTAAAATGTCTATAATTCAATTTATTAAAAACTATAATTTGAGTAATTGTTTGTTAACTATAGTTTGTATAATTTGAATTTAACTATATATATATTTTCTTCATTTTATTTTCACGAAATCCAAAAACACTGTTCTTAATTTGCTTCGGTAAAAATAAGAAAAATATGTTTACCTCATTCCTGACACCAGCAATGATATTTTCCATTTCATCATCAGGGAACAAGTCAGCTACTTCGCCTGATGCCAGCAAATCGTTGATCAGTACCAGAAACTGTTCATTGGCAACCTGAGCGTCCGTCATCAAGAACACTATGCCGACGTTCTTTAGACCGGTCTTTATGTATAACTGAGATAACTCATTCTAGAAATAAGGAATTAATGGTTGTATAATTCACTACATTAAATTCGGTTCTGAAAATTCATGTCATTATGTTGGGCGGCAAAAAAGTATTTGGCGCCCAACATGGGATCATTTATTTCAGAGCCAGGGCTACACTGATATTTGTGTCTTGAAGTGAAAATAAATAAATTATTATTTTAAATGTGATACATCTCAGGTCTGAAGGTCTGTTGACTAAGTTTTAATAAGTTCCATCGCCCTTGACTTGATCTAATACTACCATAAGCTATTATTATATCTTTACCTTCAAGTCAGAGACTCCGTATCCCTTTTTGAGTTGTATCTGGAGGACTTCCAAACTTGATATGAAAGAGGCCAGTCGGGACAGTGACTGTTTTCCGGAACCTCCTACACCCACCAGTAAAGCGCTGCCTCTTGGACTTTCCAAAATACGAGAGATTCTACAAATAAATAGTTGGTCAAACAACCAAAATAATTAAAAATGGCGTCTTGATAATGCAGTTATAAAATCAAATGCTTCATAGACTCCTTTATTATGTCGATGACGGTTTGTTTCTAAATTACGGAGCGAATATTTTTAATTCACTTTTTTTTATTTTTAGTATCTACAGCTTCGATAGAGGAAAACTCGTGATATAGACCATAACGATATAGACATATTTAAACATAACGGTCAAACCATAAAAACTCAAAATTCACGAATAAATAAAGTTTAAGTAAATCACCTGCAAATGTGCATCATAGCATCCTCAAAGAGCACCAAGTTCATGGCAGCGATGAGATCGTTGTAGCTGGCCATAGCTTCAGTAAGCAGTTTGTTCAACTGTTCCCAGTTCACGATGGGCATGTACTTAGGCTCGCCGATACCGCCCGCAAAATGGCAGTAGATGTTGGGACGCTCAAATACTACGCCCTCGTCTATATCCTAAAAATAATAAGTTTATTTAAAATAATAAAGACAATCGACGTGCGAAAAATGGTTATATTATTTCCTTCGGTTTTTTTTTTTAATATATGTGTACTCCTTTTATAAACAACGAGTATCTTGAAACTATTGGCCATTTGAATTTAGATCTTACTATACATGTATATCTTGATCTCTCGTGAAGTTTGAGATATCTTTATTTCCCATAAGAATTATAATTCACTTAAATGAGAAATTAACAAAACATTGTCAGTGACGCACAGTAACAGTTTTGACAAAAATAAACTATTAAAGAAATTTTCTATAAGTGTAGGGTAAGTGTTAATAATCGAACCCAGACAAAGCGTTAACATACACGGAGCACGCCTCATCAGCTAACTTAATTCATTACCATGAGATTTACCTCAAAATTCTTTTTGCAAAGATCAACTTGAACTTTCAAAAAAGCATCGATATCTTTTTCTTCTGTGAGCTTGTCGCAATACACTCGACTTGTTTCATGCAGCCACAAACGAAGAATATCTGATGTGGTTTCTATACATTCATTGGTACTGAACAAGAAGCCCTGAAAAAGAATCAGTCCTTATTAACCAAAATATGCTTAATTAAAAACAAGAACTCATTTGAAAGTATTCAGGTTACCTGAAAAACGTTTGACAAATCTCTCAAGTTGAATATGTAGTGGAATTTGATCGCAGTAGGTAAAAATACTTGAGATATTTTGTTATGTAGAGTTATTGTCGCCATCACAACGTTAGCTGAAATAAATGTATTATCCACATGTAATATACTGACATTATCGTTGACTTTGATACAAGAAAAACTTCTTTTTTTTAACAAAAAAACAGGAACTTTACTCACATGACAATTTCGCAATAAGAGGGTTAATCCTTAACTCCGGATTCGCCAAATGCTGGCTCAAGATCGAATGATAGATATTATTCAAAGCCTCAGTATTAGGAAAACTAATCGCAAACACACAGAAATGCCTCTGTAACCTCGGGTTTATGGTAAAACTGCCCGAAGTGGGGTTCATACAAGACACATATTGTGTGTTGTGAATATCTTTCAAAGACAGCTTTGTTCTATCGTACCAATGCCCATAGTCCATATGTTGGCGAATTATTGTATGAGGTTGGACAGTTCCGTAAGCATCTACTTCTGGCATATTCATGTCGTCAATGAAATATATTAAAGTTTTGTTCCCAGGAGGCCCATAGTTTCGACCAGCTTTTTTCTCTAGCGGTTTTTCAAGAATTTTCTGAAGCATCTCTGATGAAGTGTAGAAGTTGAACGGTACAGATTGAATAGCGTAGGCTTCTGATAAACTGAAACAAAATAGCAAAGAAATGAAATTGGTTGAACAAGCAAATCGTCACATTACTACTCATATCGTTGAATGCAACAATTATAATATCAATACACATAAAAATAAGATTGCACAAATAACTACAATAGGTATAATTGCTTACCCTTGTAACTTTTCATTAACTAGAACAGTTTTTCCAGAACCAGCGCTGCCAACTAACATTACAGGATGCTTGTTCTTCATCAACAAGTCGAGGAAGAATCTGACCCTTATCGTTTCTGCTGTTGGTACAAGCACGGCCTAAAAATAACAATTTACATTTTTTTCACTTTTAAGCTGTTTTTGTACTTTAACCCACATAAATTCGTATACCACTACATGCTATGTAAATATCAGTGGATGGGAGTTTTTTTTTTTAATTGTTGCCCTACACTAGGGATTTCTCCTGTATTGTGGGTGCGTTTACAAACATTTAAACTCACATACACAAACAGCCAGACCCGGAACAACTACTTGTAGGTCATACAAATATTTGTTCCGTGCGAGAATCGAACCCGCGATACGGAGCGCAGCAGTCAATCGCTTAACCACTGCGCCAACCGTGCCGTCAAGTTATTGTAGCGGCAGTTACACACATACATATAATTTACATATATATACACAATTATACATAGAATTCACATTTTTATATAAACTTATTATTTACACATCATATTTCGTGTCGGAACTTCGGCCGCTGTGGCTCAGTGGAAAAGCACCATAATGCATAGCCCTATAGATATTATAGGTACACCCATTTCGTGGAACGCCGACCGCGCCGCAGGCGCGCGCGCTCGCCCGTCACGTACGCCAGTCTAGATCTACCCTCGACGCGGAGCGCACGCCGTTCATTTTGTTTTACCGTTCCGTATAGATACCCGCTCGTGATTTATACTAGGGAATCTGTGATTATAATTGTTGTGTGCTATCCTAAGTTGATGTACTATCGCGTCCGACATCTGTGCTTGTGAACTTTGGAACTGTACTCGCTTTTAACCTCTGTGCTCCTCAATCCTTCGTTGTTCCGGTGCTGCCAGACTGCCATCACAACTGAGTAATATAAGCTAACATACTTACCTGAAGACTTTCATTCCAACGCCCAGCATCACGCCTACTTAGGGAACAAGGAAACAACCACAGCGACAAGGTAGGATTTACCCATTTTATTCCTACATTGGTGACCCCGCATAAGTAACCGCAAGATTAATAATACCGCAGATCGCAAATAAAACGAAAATTTTTAAAAAAAAAACATGGCGGAAGGTTCACAGTCCACAAGTAGCAAGCCGTGTACCGAACGTACCGAAATGCGTGTTTCCACTGACGCATCGGACGTGTCGACAGAAATTTGCAGAGTTGCTGTTCGCATACCACCCTTCTGGCCCGATGAGCCCGAAATATGGTTCGCACAAGTAGAAGGCCAATTCGCTATTGCAAATATTACTATGGACACGACGAAGTTTCATTACGTCATCGGCCAATTAGAACCACAGTACGCCAAAGAAGTTAAAGACATAATTGTAAATCCACCAGCGAGTGACAAATATCAGAAACTTAAATGCGAACTTATTAAACGACTCAGTTCGTCTAATGAGAAGAAGGTAAACCAACTTTTGATTCACGAAGAGCTTGGCGACCGCAAGCCTTCGCAATTTCTGAGGCACCTTCAGAGTTTGGCAGGAACTAATGTCCCAGAGGACTTCATTAAATCCATCTGGACCAACCGCTTGCCGTCAAACATACAGACAGTCATGGCGGCTCAGACTTCCCTATCGCTGGAAGCTTTAGCGGACATAGCGGACAGAATCAAGGACATAACTACCCCCTCAGCCCAAGTAGCTTCAACCAGTGCAAACCCTCAAGTATTAGAGGTATTAGCTAAGGAACTCGTGGAGCTCCGGAAAGAGGTGAACGCGCTCGCGATGGGACACCGACAGTCCCGCTCCAGGGAGAGAGGAACGAGGCACACCCGTTCGTCATCCAAACGTTCAGACTCAAACTACAGGAAATTCCCGGTATGCTGGTACCATTACAAATTTGGCAGCAAAGCAAAGACATGCATTCTCCCATGCGATTATAAAGCGGAAAACTCGACGGGCCGTCGCTAATGGCGACCAGCGACTGCCCTAGCTCCGGTCGCCTGTTTGTTACCGACAGGAGAACTAAAATACAGTTTCTGGTCGACACCGGCAGCGACCTCTGTGTATTCCCTCGGACCATGCTACGTGAACGACGCGCCAGCACCAACTACCAACTCTTCGCGGCCAATGGAACTCCTATTCCGACCTACGGTTATACACACTATAATTTAAACTTAGGGCTTCGAAGGGACTTTCAGTGGAATTTTGTAGTCGCAGATGTAACTAAGCCAATAATTGGAGTAGATTTTCTGTCGTTTTACAATCTAGTAGTCGACTGTCGTAATCAGAGATTATTAGACAATGTTACAACTTGTTCAACTACAGCTTCACTAGTCCATACATCAGATAGTATTCACTCTGTAAAGGTCATGACTGGCGATACCGCGTATCATAAATTACTTGAAGAGTTCCCTGAGATCACAAAGCCACCTGGTACACAGCGAGCCATTGTTCATAACACAGTCCACCACATACGTACTACACCGGGCCCTCCGATTTCATGCACTCCCCGCCGCCTGGCTCCAGATAAGCATAAAACGGCCAAACAGGAATTCGACGCAATGTTAGCCAACGGCACGGCCCGACCTTCAGAAAGCCCTTGGGCGTCCCCGTTACATTTGGCCCCAAAAAAAGATAATGGCTGGCGGCCATGCGGAGACTACCGAAGGCTCAATGCCCGCACCGTTCCTGATTGTTATCCCATCAGACACATACAGGACTTTGCGCACAGTATATCCGGATGTACTATCTTCACAAAAATTGACCTGGTCAAAGCATACAACCAGATCCCAGTCAATCCGGATGATATACCCAAGACCGCAATCACTACACCGTTCGGAATGTTCGAATTTCCGTATATGACGTTTGGTCTAAGAAACGCGGGCCAAACATTCCAACGGTTTGTAGATGAAATGACGCGCGGACTTGACTATTGTTACACGTATCTCGACGATTTCCTTGTGTATAGTAAGAATGAAACACTCCACAAAGAACATCTAAGAGAGTTATTCACCAGAATGAAGGCATACGGTATGGTGATTAATAACGCAAAATGCGTTTTCGGTGCGCGACAAGTAGATTTTTTAGGATATACTATATCAGAAAAAGGAACAAAACCATTGCCAGAAAAAGTACAAGCCATTCGCGACTACCCAGCCCCAAAAAATATACGTGAGCTTAGAAGGTTTTTGGGCATGATAAACTTTTATAGACGTTTTGTGCCCGAAGCCGCCCGAATTCAAGCCCCACTCAATGCTTTGCTGAAAGGAACAGTGAAAGGATCAACTCCAATCGACTTAACAGGAG
Source organism: Eremobia ochroleuca (assembly GCA_949629135.1). Classification (NCBI taxonomy): domain Eukaryota; kingdom Metazoa; phylum Arthropoda; class Insecta; order Lepidoptera; family Noctuidae; genus Eremobia; species Eremobia ochroleuca. The sequence goes on along the minus strand of OX451386.1, from coordinate 5,662,154 downwards.
ACGCCCATAAGGCCCTACAACAATGCAAAGAGAGTCTGTCAAACGCAACCCTATTGGCACACCCAGATTGCCTGGCAAAAATAGGACTAGTCACGGATGCATCCGATTTAGCCATGGGTGCTGTGTTGCAACAACTCAAGGATGGCCACTGGCAGCCACTAGCATTTTTCTCTCGAAAATTGAACACCGCTCAACAAAAATATTCTCCTTACGACAGAGAACTGTTGGCAATTTATGAAGCGGTGAAACATTTTCGACACATGCTTGAAGCCAGAAATTTCACTATCTATACCGACCACAAACCAATCAGTTTTGCTTTCCATGAAAGGAAAAATAACTGTTCGCCACGTCAGTATAGATATTTGGACTTCATATCGCAATTTACAACAGATATCCATCACATTTCCGGAAAGGACAATGTGGTTGCTGATACCTTGTCACGGATAAATGAACTGCAGGCACCAGTATCTCATGAAACTCTCGCCAAGGCACAAGAGTCAGACATGGAGCTATCAGGATTCCTCAACTCAACGTCATCGCTCAGGCTAGAAAAGTACAAAGTCCCAGGTACAGATGTAACTATGTACTGTGACGTCAGTACACAAACTGCAAGGCCTTTCGTACCACAAGCCTTACGAAAACAAGTGTTCGACAGTCTTCATTCGTTAAGTCATCCTGGCGCAAACGCAACCTCTAAGTTAGTTGCGGATCGGTTTGTTTGGCCAGGGGTTAGGAAAGACTGCCGGGAGTGGTCCAGATCTTGCGTAGCATGTCAACGAGCCAAAGTGAATCGGCATGTATCGGCACCATTAGGTACCTACAAATTGCCACGCTCTAGGTTCAGACATATACACATCGATCTGATTGGCCCTCTCCCCATTTCAGAAGGTTATCGATACTGTTTAACGGCCATCGATCGATTCACACGATGGCCGGAGGTAATACCGATAACTGACATCACCGCGGAGACAGTAGGCAAAGCCTTGCTGCACGGCTGGATATCTAGGTTTGGCAGCCCAACAGATATTGTAACAGACCGTGGACGCCAATTTGAGTCCACCCTGTTTCAATACTTGGGTAAAATAGCCGGGTTTCGTCATCACCGAACCACAGCATACCATCCAGCAAGCAACGGACTGGTGGAACGTTTTCATCGACATCTGAAAGCAGCTATCGTATGCCATGCAAACGAAAACTGGACCGAGGCTCTACCCCTAGTCTTACTAGGCGTTCGTAGTGCTTACAAGGACGACCTACAAGCGTCACCGGCCGACTTAGTGTATGGCGAGCCACTGAGGCTGCCTGGCGAATTTCTAGAGCAAGCAGCGAATGGCACTAGTGACGTGACAGACTTTACAGCACGACTCCGTACTATAGCTCAAAAACTACAGCCAGTGCCGACATCGCGCCACGGTGAAAATAAGGTTTTCGTATACAGAGACCTAAGCACATGCGACTATGCATTTTTAAGAGAAGACGCATCGCATAGTCCCCTAACTCCGGCATACACTGGTCCACATCAAATTATCGAACGAGGTGATAAAGTGTTCAAATTAATGGTAAAAGGCAAGCAAGTAACAGTCTCCATCAATCGGATCAAACCCGCATATATACTGGCCGAGAAAGAAAGTGAACCAAACTACCCAGTACTGCATTCCCCAAGTAGTTCCAATCACGGGTCACGTGACGCCACCAAGACAACTCGTTCCGGTCGTGTGGTAAGGTTCCCGGATTATTATCGTCCTTAACCAGGCCTCTGGGGGGGAGTGATGTAGCGGCAGTTACACACATACATATAATTTACATATATATACACAATTATACATAGCATTCACATTTTTATATAAACTTATTATTTACACATCATATTTCGTGTCGGAACTTCGGCCGCTGTGGCTCAGTGGAAAAGCACCATAATGCATAGCCCTATAGATATTATAGGTACACCCATTTCGTGGAACGCCGACCGCGCCGCAGGCGCGCGCGCTCGCCCGTCACGTACGCCAGTCTAGATCTACCCTCGACGCGGAGCGCACGCCGTTCATTTTGTTTGACCGTTCCGTATAGATACCCGCTCGTGATTTATACTAGGGAATCTGTGATTATAATTGTTGTGTGCTATCCTAAGTTGATGTACTATCGCGTCCGACATCTGTGCTTGTGAACTTTGGAACTGTACTCGCTTTTAACCTCTGTGCTCCTCAATCCTTCGTTGTTCCGGTGCTGCCAAACTGCCATCACAACTGAGTAATATAAGCTAACATACTTACCTGAAGACTTTCATTCCAACGCCCAGCATCACGCCTACTTAGGGAACAAGGAAACAACCACAGCGACAAGGTAGGATTTACCCATTTTATTCCTACATTATTATGACCTCATCACAACATATATACTAAGTGGAAAATACGTATTATTCAGGCTAACTCAAAAACTACGTAAGCAAATATAATAAAATTTATATGGGACCACCATGCAAGCTTCTTCTAACAAAGAAAAAAATAATTTTCAATATCGGTCCACAATTGACGATAATATCGACGAACACATATAAAATGTATATACAGACGAATTGGGAACCTCCTCCTTTTGTAAGAACTCAGTTTGAAATAAACAGTATTCTCAAAGACGAAAATAATCCTTTGATAAACTTAGATACAACGATTATTTCCAGTGTTACCTGTAACGGCATATCGGAGTCCAACTCAAACTTAGGTATTTTCTCAGTCCATGGAGTAAACTGCTTGGTATCGTGATCGATGTAGTAATCGAACACAGTCCCACCAGCGGGGAATTTTATGTTCTTAAACTCATTGTTCCACCATTTTGAAAATTCTGCAATACATAATTAATATTAACTTGAAGTTCAGAAGGTGCGGACATATTTATTTATTTAGGTACAACAAACATCAGTGTAATAATAAATAAACATAGGTTAGAAGTTAATAATAGAGGTAACAAATACACTACTCACAACGTTATCCACAATATATTACTAAACACAACAGTCTACTAGTTGTTAGAAAGAACGATATAAAAATAAACAGAATAAAAGTACACATTACGTAATTACTAGGAGATTATAACAGGACCAGACTGACCTCTATCAAGACAATGAACGTATAAAAAAACTTCAGTGTCATTTTGTATAGCCAATAATGAAGAATTTTTACCTAACAGAAAATCATCCAATAATAAAACAAGTATCTTCATCAAACTTACCAATCCTGTAATCAACGCTACCCTCATGGAACATGGCAGATCCAAAAGCCCAAACACAAGCAAATACAAAGAATATATCATGCCACTCCTTTGGACACTCCGCTGGCGTATTCTCAGGTACAAATAGACAGTTTAGTAAATGACACAGCATTTGAACATGAGCCATGTCTACTATGGGAGTGATCTTTTTGAAACGAGTCCTCACTGTTTCTAAGCAGGATGGAATGTATTTGTCAAAGAGTACGACTAAGTTGGACTTTTCTGCCGGTATCTTTCTTGTTTCTACCCAGCTTGTGACGTAGCTGGAAATAAAAATATTACTGTGAAGTCAGAAAAGGCAACTTGTACAATTCAATTTTGCCCGATACAGATGTTTACGAATAATCATGACTATATATACTGGCATTCTTAACAAATGAAAACTTGAAGAGTTAAGGGTTAAACAAAATAAATAGATCTAAAAATAAAAGTACGTAGGTACTTACGGATTCCACCCTAAATCCTGTGAATTAATATACAAAATACCAGCTCTAGAAACCGTAGCTGGGGTAGCAGTTCGCAAGTTTGAAATTTCAAACATCAACCTCATAACCGGAGTTAAAGCTATTCGTTCGTTGCTAGCCAACGTCAAAATCTTGTTATCATCCATCACCGTGTTCAGAGATTCAATCCACATCGGATCTATGTCACCATCAAGGACTATCCACTTTGGATTGTCACCAGCCAAGTTAGCTTGATCCCTCATAATGACAGAAAGTAAACCATCTTTCCATTCCCTAGTAGCTGGGTTTATTATACCAAATAATTCGTCATTGGTCACGGCTTTGGGATTTAAGTCATTAAATATAGGTTTCTTCCTAACATTTTGATATGTTTTGAACAGTGTTTTCCAGACTTGAGTCTTTCCTGTACCAGCGTTCCCAACTATGAAGACTGAATGTCGGACTTCAAGCAATTCTTCTAATTGAACTACTTTTAGAATGAAATTATCTTCTGGTTGTAAAGACAGATCCATTGCAGCTTGTTTGACGGTCCTTTCGAATTCTAGATCACGTTTCCTTGGTACTTCTAGAGCGGGGAACAGATCACCGATAAGTCCCATAAATACAGGCATGTCATCTGTCACTATCTTTGGTATGTTGAAATCTCGGAGGGTTCTCATGAGTACTTCTTCTTCAGGTCGTCCTGGGTCACCTCTCTGTATAAATAGATTACCCATATTAATCATAACATTAAAGTCAATTAGTGCTAACCATCAAGTTTGCGTTGATTTCATGATTTTTCTCTAACAAAAACGTCTATCGATTAATCACGTTAGTTAAAGGCAGTTCATAGGTAGACATACATTAGTTAAAGACATATTTGACATTAAAATTATTTCAACACCGTTATCTACAAGCAAGTCCCTTTCATATCTTACCTTTAAAGACCCAGCAACAACAAGCACAGATTTAATAGCTCTCAGCCCCCAATCATAATGATCCTGTTTCGACAGCAACTCCTTGCATAAAGTATACAGCGTAATAAACTTCCTAGCCAATATCTTAGCTTCTTGAAAACCTTCAGCGACCAACATGATCTCGCAAATCAGTTCAAAGTCAGGCACCACCATAGCGCAAGGTCTGAATAGAGCCTTTAGATTTTCAGGCAATTCTGTACGACCTGCGTAACCTGGGTTCATGGTGATGAAAATACCAACAGATGGAGTTAAGCATATTATTTCTCCCATGAAGTTGAATTTTTCTTTCTTGTCTCTGAGGATGGATAAAACATTAGTATTCATTTTGGTACCCGCAATATCAGGACAAAGGAATTTTTGATATTTGAGAAAATAAAAAATGTCTGTTCTTTGAATGATAACAAGATAAAATCTTATGTAAGTGCAGGTTCTTATTACTTAGTTGATTTACCTGATAGCATCCTGAACAGATTTCACTTGCACAGCGACGACAGACAACACCTCCACTGAGATCCGGTTGAACTCATCAAAACATCCCCAAGCGCCCGTCTGAGCCAGCCCTTTGTATATGTTGCCGCAAGACTGTACAAAGTAACACAAATATTGTAGTAATAACGCTTCCGTTTCCATAGGCATATAAAATACACAAGGACAAGTTATCTGGTTGGTAAATGACCTGATTGAGACTAGTTTGGCTGTCTAGTGACAAAGGCGGTAAATTTAAGTGTAACTTTCATCCGTTTAAGTTAAGTATCTCAGTAAGGAATCTTGTAAATTTGAGTCATACAATCAGCTGGAGCATTGTACCAAAAAGGATTGTGAATCGAATCACGTCATTACCGACAAACGACAAAGTTAACGAGCAACTTAATGTTACCTTTAACTGCAACCATAAAGTTAGCAACACAACGAACCTGTTATTTAACACAAAAATATTTTCCTTCTGTTTCATTACAAAACAATTTCTAACTTTGGTCCAAACTTGAACTTTCGAGCCAATATTTGTATTTAGGGCTTTATCTTTGTTAGAATACAGTTCGAAATACAAAATCTGGCTCGATGGTAAAAATCTGATCTAGAGATAAACCTTGTTTTGTAATAAGGGCGATTGGGTTTATTTTTCTTTAAGAATATATGAATTTATCTTTAAATAAGTACCTGATAGTCCATCTGTTCAGAGCAGTTGAAGACATACACCATGATTCCCAAAGCTCTTCCCAAATCTTTTGTGGTCTCCGTTTTACCGGTACCAGCGGGACCTGCTGGTCCTCCACCCATGATCAAATGTAGAGACTGTGGAAAATAATACAATAGTAACAAAGTGATGGAAAGGAATCTTTTCTCAAGCCTGGAAGCCTTTAAGGTGGACTTCAAGCCTAATAGAGTATCTCGATAGGGTCAAAATTAAACACTCAGGATATTTTTGTGGACATGGAATGTGAGTGTTTAATTACACTCACCTTCCATGTCCACAAAAATATCCTAAGCCAAGCAGGAGTAAACAAATGTGTCTATGAACAAACTAACTCACCTGAGTCAGTGTGATGTAGCACCGATCAGTCAACGGAGTGATAACCAGCCTTGGAGTGTTTCCCAAGTACTCATAACTGTACGTAAATTGAGCATCACAGATGTTCGCGAAACAATGATATTCCTTCTCTCCCCATCTAAAATCATTTGCCATCAAACATTTTACAACATATTCCTCAGTATTTTATACTCGTAGCTACTAAAGGGTGTCTCAGTAAGAGTGCACTTTTTCATTTTAAAACAAAAACCAGTATTTTATGACAGAGTTGTGATATTTTTAATGTATTGTAAAGAAGACATGTTCCGATTAAGTATGGAATAAAATATCCGGCAAATGACCCCCACGGTTCCGATGGCAGGCCATTACTCTTTTCATGAAATTTTCCATGATTTGCACAGAGATGTGGCTGTATCTCACCGATGACGCGTTGGATTTCCGATTTGAGCTCAGGAATTGTTTCGGGATTATTCGCATATACCCGAGATTTCACAAAACCCCAAAGGAAAAAATCGCACGGCGTTAAATCGCACGATCTAATTCTCGGCTAAAAATTTGGCGAAGTTTGCGAGCGGTTTCAGCGTAACTTTCCCCATTTTTGTAATGAGTTTTCACAATTATAACGCGTTGATCTTTCGAAAAGCTCTCCATTTTTAATAATCGGAATAAACAGAGGTCACAGCTGTCAAATTTCAGAGTTGCAACTTGCATGAAAAAAAATATATTCCAATTTTAAAAAGTGCACTCTTACTGAGACACCCTTTATTACTTGAAACTAAGATCATAACACATAGGCATAAAACCTTGTTCCTAATTGCTATAAAACTGGAATTAATGCTAGATTTGATGAATGATAGTGATTAATGTTGCATAGTTTTCACTTCGAAGCGCATCGTTGTAAAACTAGCCGTGTATGTAAGAATCGAATACCAAACATCATCATCTGGCTAGCCTTTTCCCAACTATGTTGGGGTAGACTGCCTGGGACCTCGAGGCGAAAGTACTCGCGTCACTGTATCGGTGGCGCGAGGAAATGAGGGCGCGGGGCGAGCGACCGATGCAGCGACACTGGGAGCTGCGTCGGTCTCAGCTCCGCGAGGTCCTGGTGGCGGAATGGCGGGACAGGCTTTTGCGCCCTACAGCCGGCCTCGTCACCATCGAGGCGGTACGGCCGGTGCTCGAGCGCTGGCTCGGGAGGAGGCACGGCTCCCTGTCGTTTCGTGCGACGCAGGTGCTCTCGGGGCATGGTTGCTTCGGGAAGTACCTGTGTCGCATAAACAGGGAGCCGGACGCCCGGTGTCACCACTGCGTCGACTGCCGGGAGGACACGGCGCGGCACACGCTGGCAGAGTGTGCCGCTTGGGAGGAGCCGCGCCGTGCCCTCATCTCAGGAGTAGGCAGTGACCTATCGCTGCCGGCCGTGGTCAAGTCTATGGTCGGCAGCGAGGAGTCCTGGGACGCGGTGGTTTCCTTCTGCGAAACAGTCGTCTCGCAGAAGGAGGCTGCGGAAAGGGAGAGGGAGATCTCGTCCCCTCACCCGGCCCGCAGCAGGCGCACCGGGCGTCGGCGGAGGGCGGATAACGCCCTCTTCCAGCCCCCCTAAATGGGTCCAGGGGCGACGGACTTGGGGACGTCCGTCACCCCCCACACATCTGGACCCGAGGCGGCGGCGCGTAGTGTTCCACGCGCGCCCCTCTTAGACGTCGCGGGGGGAGTTTAACACCTCACTCCCCCCCTGACACGAGGAGAGGCCCGCAGGAGCGGGCCAGCACCAGCCGGGGGTTGTGGAAGTATCGTTCGTTCCCGCGACCCCCGGCGTAGGTGAGAGAGGGAACACCGGGGTGGTTTTTAGTCAGTAAAAGTCTGACAGACCCTGCCGCCCGCCCCAGGGCGGCGGACATCCATGAGGATTTTCCACACCGAAACAAAAAAAAAAAAAAAAAAAAAAGGCTTCCAGTCTAACCGGATGCAGCTAAATACTAGTATTTTACATGGAGCGACTGCCTATCTGACTTCCACAACCCAGTTACTGTAATATTCGATACCTTTTGGTAAGACTGGTTGTCCGACTTTCGGGTTTCTGACTCTACCCGTAACGACTGTCAAAGATCTACGAATGACAGCCGAGACCAACGGCTTAACGTGCTTTGCGAGGCACGGAGGGGTCTCGGTATGTAAAGATGGTCACCCATCCACAGACCAACCGCGGCAAGCGTAGCTTATGCTGATCAATCGACCTGTGCGACTGTTATTATTTAGCCACGGGCCCCTCTCGAATCGAATACCAAACATTACATGATTAAAGCTCGTTAATTTGAAAATAATTGTTACATAATATATGAAATTCTATTGAAATGGAAAGAAAATGTTTCAGGACATGGAGTATTAACAAAAATGTTTCAATCTGATACAGCTTAAAATAATGAGAATGCGGATTGAGAAAATGGAGTTAATGATAGATCGACGACTGACAAGGGAGAATGGAAGAAAAAACGTATTGCGACGACCCCAAGTAATATGAGATAAGGGCAGGAAAATGATAAATGCGGGGCAATAAACTGTGGATGCGAAAATACAAAAAGTTAAATAAAAAAATGAATGAACCTGATACAAAAAAGTGCAGATGATTCAACATTAGCCCCAGCACCTGTGTCTAAGCTGAGACTGCCACATGAACGCTGATCCCGCCTCCACCTTCGCTTGTATCATCTTACTCACAACATCTCTTGAATGCACATCTATAGTACATATCGTCATGATCTTCTGCCTGTCTTGCTTCGTCAACTCCCCAATAAGTAAAGAAATCAACGTACTGAGTTGAGACAACTGCTTTTTATAATAATCTTTCAAAGAATTGTCATATCCCTCTTCTAGTCTCGCGAAAGCCATGTTAACTTCTGTAGTCCACCAGATTTGGGAGCCACATAGTGCTACTTGGGCCATGAAATCGAATAGCCATTGTTCTCTTGGCTTTTCTTCGTAAGATATCATTGATTCTCCAAAATAGTGTCGGATGGCAGATCTCATCATGTCTTGGAGTCTGTTGAGCCAGATTTCAACCTGAAATGTATGGAATTACAACATAATACTTAACCTGATGGCGAATAGATTATTATTATGTGTTAACACGACGGGAGTTTGTTTTCGCACTCACAGCTCCAGTACAATCGCAAGTTCCATGAAACAGGACAAGTTCTCCATCTTTAGCTATCATCCCAGTAGCCACTTTCTCTCCTGGTTTTTGATCATCTATGAATTTCAGCTTTGCGATCGAATCGAAAAGTTTTGTTAAATGCCTGAAAACGTTATAATTATTGTTCACAACTTCCTTGAAATAAAATTGAATAATATACAGGCAAAGCCCTTACTCTGTGTAAATAACATAATGTGTTAGCTTTTAGTCATGAACAATCATATAATACGCAGTTTTTTTTTTTTAAATAGCTTACCTGATAACCAAATCAGCTTGATTCCCGTTTGACAAAATATCCAGGAGATCAGCAGAGGACACAAAATAGAACCTTGGGAAGGCTAATCTCTTCGTTTCCAAGTACTCGGCCAAGGCCTTTTCACAAATGATAAGGTCTTTCTGTATACTGTCCAAATGTTCAACCAATCCTTCTTTATTAGTACCTTTTACTACATTTGGAGTTTTAGCCATTTCAGTGGACAAAATCTGGCAATAAAATATCAACGAATCAGTATATTTTGACAACTAACAAGAATTTTCAATGGGCTTCTTTATGTTAAGACTCTTTTCTTACCTTGAATTCAGCATCAATCCTATCAAATCTAGCTGAATCCTCAGGTAGCTGTTTCCTGATATCTTCTGAACTCATAAAAATACTCTCCAAATGTGTCCAAGTCCTTTGCACTTCAAACCATACTGTGATCACTTGGTCTGCTATGGACAACTTTTGTTGCCAACCTGAGACTTCCTCCAAGAAATATGCTATGAATTTTGATGTCATCAAGTTTTGCAGTTGTACCTAAAACATCATGATGGATAAAATAAAGAGTTACACATGAATGAAGTAAAGGCTATGGAATCAGTTTCTCTACTTTTCTGTGTAGATACCTGATTTTCTTCTAGCGTCTCAATAAGCTCTTCACTAGCTCTCAACAATGTACATCGAGTCCTTGTATGTACCTCTTGTTCAAACTCCAACTGACTCCACGTAGTATGTAGATCTTTTAGTACCTTCTCCATAGACATTTCTTTTACCGCTTTATCTACAATGTTCTTCACTTCTTCCTCGCATTCGTGTAGGTTGAGGGCAAGTAAATCAGCTAGCGTTGTGTTTAGATCCATTACGATTCTTACCTGTATTATTACAATGATATTTAAGGAACGGTCTCAAACGACTTAGAGAAACGAATATTTACATTTACTTGATAAATAAAGTATTGTATTAACATTATGTCTACGAATTTTAAGTTAATTTTTTATGTCAATGGTTAAACTCGTGTTAAATACTTACGTAAGTGTGAATTTGTTGGAGACAAGAATTAAATATTTAATTTATGTGTAATACAAACTAACATAGATATGACACAAATCCGTACGCGCAAACACGAAGCAGTGTATCAGAATATAAAAAAATAAGTGAAGATGTCTAGTATATCAAAGTAAATATTGAAAATAATATGTAAAATAAAAGAAACTTAAATTGTTACTTTACACAAAAAATAATATGTACACTGTACACACCGCGGCATTGTCATACTTACAGTGAGCTCACGTGGTAATGCTGCTAAGCTCTGTGAATCACAAATATATTTACATTCGCATAACAATTCATTCAATGCATACTTCAAACATTGACATTGTATAATACAAAACTCAGGCAATAATAAACTGTACAGTTATGTGAATATTTCATCCAAAGCAAATGCATGCCGCATTCAAACGGAGAGTTACCATTACCATTTTACTTAAACAGTTTCATTGTATTTTGCGTTTTTCGTTTGTTTGTTTTTTTTTTTAATATGCTGAAACTTTGAATTCTTTTGATAAATTCAACTCTAGGATTATCCCTGACAAATGAAATAGTAACTCTAAACGACCATGCAAAATGCATAAGTTAAAATTCCAAACCCATCTGCTGAATCCCAATCCCGATCTCGAAGGTGCTAACACAACATTCATGTTATATTTACATTTTAGTTTATTTATTTATTTACAATTTTAATTATTTATTTTGCCCGAATGTTACAAATTTCACCTTAGTTGTACTCATGAGTGAGTCCCAATGTCTTTCTCTGATCGCTGGGTTTTGTAGCTCACCCACTGCTCGTAGGGATGTTAACATATTCTTTACTGTTGCTTCCAGGACGATGTATGTATCCCAACTAGAACCGTATGATATAAATGCGTTATTCTCTAAATGATCAATTTTGTTTCTATTTTCTGTTGTGCCTTCAACTTACCTTCTCATTTCCTTGTCAAGCAATCTGATCTCTTTAGCGAACTTTTTACATTCAATGTCCATGTTTTCAACATCTATCTTACGCCATGGTGTCGTTTTCCAATCTTCTATGCTCGTTCTCACTATGTGTACGTAATCCCAAAGTTGCTGAAATATTATATTTTAGTGGTTAAATCCCATACCTTTCATTTACAATCCCATTATTTGCATTTAAAAGTACTGTACCTTTAACATTCTCAATTCCTTTCTGCATTGCTTCAAAAGCTTGAATTCTGGTACGTTCACTTCAAATAATGACCCTGACTCCTGTATTCCTCTCATCTCTTCTTCCAAGAACAACAGTTCATAGTCTACTCTCGACATTACTTCATAAGCATTTTCACAGTTATATTTGAAGAACTATAAAATAATTAACATTTTTAATATGCGTCATCATAACGTTCTGATGATATATTTTTTCAGGCTATCAAGTCCCTTATAAGAGAGTAACAAAATTAATTATCTTACCTCGTATCTCTTGAAAACTTCTCTATAGTAAGTGACATGGCTATCAAAAGTAGATATCTTCTTCCTAATTCCAGACACTTCCGCCGCTTGCAGTGGTGCCACGTGCTGCTTCACAGTTAACGCTAACTTCTTTGTCGCTTGCCATTGCTCTGGCAGTTCCTAAAGGAGAAGAATGTTTGATGAAAAAACTTAAATTAAACTCTATGAATTTTGCTCTCGCAATACATGGTTAGCATATAGCATAGTTTTATATCATAGTCTGGGACATTTCGAAGAATCGATACGATGAATAGAATATAGAATGTGATAGAATCAACGCACTGTGTGACAATGAGAAAGATTAAATAATCAGTTACATCGGATCCACCATAGCAACTTTTAACGCTTAAATGCATCGTGATGGAAACTTCCATCAACCAATACAATGCCATATTTTCGTTCGCACAGAGCACGGGGATTCTCCAATTGTTAGAGATATTCAACTCATTTTGTTCCCAGTAGATTCGTTCTGATTACATAAGGATGTAAATTTCCAGCAAGCCATTTAAAAAAAAAAAAGTATTTTTATGAATATATTTTTTTAAATATTTTTTCCTTACTATAGGGCTAAGTTATGTCCAAATAAATTTAATTTACTTAAAAAGTCAAAATCTTGCAATTAAGGGTTAAATTGCCTACAGCTTTAATTATCTTAATTCTGCTAGACTGACCTCGCCGCAAAATAACATACACTATTTCATAGTAGCCCAGTCATTTAATACACAGCAATTCTTTAACATTTACCTGCAGCAACACATTCACTTCTTCAGGTATATCCATGTCATAGAACTTCAACAGTTCAATAGTCTCAGTCAGTGGCTGGAACATGTCATCCGTTGTAACTGTCCGGTCTTTGACGTGCATTAGATATCCCATTATTCTGACTAGAGCTTCGTAGTCACCTTCTGGTACTGGTTGGAGGAGGCCTGAAGGACATTAATTTATTTATTTTGCTATCACTTTGAATCTCAATAACACAACTTTAAAAGTAAAGTTTCAGTCGCTAAATTGCCACTACTTCTAAAATAATAAATAGACAATGTTATCAAAGGATTCGTCCTAAGTTATGGAGACAAGTGAATTTTGATACTAAACATTATTTTGGAATGCGCGAAGTAGGAAATCATGGTCTATTGAAAATATTAGAAAGGCCGGGAACTGTGTAGATAATGTGTTGGGAGAACCCGAATGACAGGCGATTATCATAATTATTATTTTACAATCTATGCTCAGACGATTGTTTAAAGTAGTACCTACCTTCATCTGCATCCCGTATAAAATTTCCAAGATCACTGAGACTGCACGTAACTTTGTTGACTAGATGCTCCTTGTACATGTTGCCCCATTTTCTAACTGTATTGAGAAGAGCTTGTCTGAATGGCCGGATATCCACCTATTGTAAAACAGTGTTCCATTTTTAGTAATAATCTGTTTATATTTAAAGCCACTTATGGTTATTATATCAAGAGAATTAAACATTAAACTTAAAGTGAACAAGTAAATTTATTATTCATTTACCTGAAACCAATTATTAAAGATTTTGTAAGGCTGCATATCTTCTATTTCCATGAACAAATTCTCATAATGATCAATTTGCTCTCTAAAGCCATCCATTTTAGGTTCGCAAGGCACCGGGCCCTCTCCTTCTACTCTATCCTTTTCATCTAAAGCTAGCTTGTCTACCTCATCAGGGGTTAATATCCTACCATAAGTGAGGAATATTTCCATCACTGCATCTCTTTCTTCAAGCCACAAGTAGGAGTAATTCTCGAAAGTCTTGCAAAATTCGTTGGCATCTTCGATTACCTGAAACAAATAAAGGGCAGTAGTCTGAGAATTTGCTGTGTTATGATTAATTTTTCTTAAAAACATACATCATTCAAAAGTTAAGAAATGGGTATTATTAAATTTAGTTTTCATAGTTAACAACGAAATATATAAAAACCGAATCATCCTTCATCGTCGTAAGTTACCTTTTCAATCCCATTTAAAATTTCTTCTTTCATCTCAATAACATCATCGTTGCCAATGAGATCTTTTTCATACGTATGATCTTTCTGTTTATCAATCCGTTCAATCAAAGTAGCCATATTCATCACATCGTCTATCAGACCTTTTATCAGAGCTGTGAATCCCTTTTCAGCGGTTGGCTCTAGACTTGGAGCGAACACTATGTCTGGATCAAGGAGTTCCATTTGAGCTTCAAATAAAGGAGCTAATTTGTTTTTGGGATTCATATGTTCTGATATATAGCCCAAACTGTAAAGAAAATAAATAAGTAAGTAAGAATAATTATATTTTTACAAAATGGATAATTAAATCAGAAACGATAACGTAGACTTGTTATATGAACCATCCGGTCGATTCTGGAAAAATCTCACCGTGATAACTAAGGTGAAGTGAGCTTAGAGTGAGCTGTGCGTCATGCTGATCCTAGGGATTGACACTATTGACGACTCACTCCACGCTCACTTCACCCAAGTTTTCACGGTGACATGGTTACAGAATCGCACGGCAGGTCTAGAGTCGTTTTTACACTATGATGTCCAGCCATATCATGGTCACACATATACACTATTATTCACAGTAAAATTAAAAAATGGAACAGAATTCTTGTGAAATGACTTGCCAGAAAGATAAATGTATTTTATTTGGAGGTGGTGAAAAGGCGTAAGTCATTAGACTTGAACTAATTAGTAAACCGACAAATCAAACAAACAATAGACGTAAACACCTGCACGCAATAGTCTTGAAAAGTGCTTCCTCCAACAGCGAGTCAATAAAAGCAACATAGTTCATCCAAATCTCGCTGTTTTGGTTATCCTGCATGTTGAACAGTTGCATGTTTTCGTTCAACAACTCATTGATTCGATTAGCCGTAGTCACTATATCACTGTAACGTTTAGCTTTTTTATCTGGACGATCCTCTAAATTCATCAACGTATCCTACGAAAAAAGGCATACAAGTGAGTGACCAAAATTGTCTTAAATAAGTACTTCTGCCGTGCGATTCTGTTACCATCTAACCGTGAAAGCTTGGGTGAAGTGAGCGTGGAGTGAGCTGTCATTCGCTAGGGATTAACACTATTAAGTGCTCACTTCACTTATGATTTCACGGTGAGATTTTTACAGAATCGACCGGCTTGATGTTTTAAATTGTTGCCTACCTTCTTTCCCTCCTTTCTTTCAAACAACGGCTGCACCGACCAGTCCTTCATAGTATCTTTGATCTCTACTAAGTTGTCTTGTATTTTCGACATCCTTTCGAATAGATTGCCCACTAATCTATGTAGTTCTTGCAAGTAGTTCCAGAGATCTGAAAAAAAAATTGCAAACAAGAGTTTTCAGGATTTGAATTTCAGTTTTTTCAATATACCAAATAAATTATAATGTTACCAAATAAATTAAAATATTATGTCGCCGCCAACTAGCTTAATTAGCCAATCAATTAACTGCCTGAATTAACACAACATTTAATGAACTGGCTAGCTGATGCTTAGGCCATTTATATAATAGGTTTAATAAGTTAGAAAAAAAATAATAGAACTAAATCTAAATGGGTTTATATATTCATTAGGGAGGCTATTGGGAGGCATATCCGTGGGAAAACAAACCGGGCAGTCATTTTATGTTTGGCGGTTGTTAAATTAAAACATGAACAGTAATAAAAATAAAACTGCAGAGCTATTCTGTAAAAATCTCACCGTGAGAACTTAGGTGAAGTGAGCGGGAAGTGAGCTGTCATTCATTCCTAATGCTATGGATTGACACTATTAAGTGCTCACTTCACGTATGATTCCATGGTGAAATTTTTACAGAATCAACCGGCTGATCGGTTATTTAACACTATATAAATGAATTTGCAGTAAAAATGTTGGAATGGACAGTCAGGTAAGTAATTTGGCAGTTCATAGGTTAGGTTGGAACTATGATCAACCACTCGCGAGCCGAATTGGTCGCAGTAACTAAGCCAGGCCACCCCGACCAAATAGGTTAGGTTAGAAGTGTGACCAAACTCGCGTGAGCCGAGTGAGCGTAGCGAGCGATAGTAGCGCGTTCCAAATTAAATTTCTCATCGACTAATTCGATTTGAAAACTGCCCACACGTAACTGCCCGTTAAGTCATTTTACTGCTTAATATTTATTTACTAACTCATTCAAAAATATTTGCTATGAGTCATTTTTATTTAGTTTACTGTTGAGTTTTTTTTTTGCCGATCTTGTTTATAAACATGAATTTTGTATTTTTTATATTTTCCAAAACTACAGTAAACAACTGTCCTTTTAATTCAATCACTAATCAATCAATCGCCAATTTAAATGTATGGGCGAGGCGAGTAGTTTAGCGTTAGCGATCCAAGTCATCTGCCTAGCTGTTTGACTGAATGGCTGAATACCATTCAGGCCGCTAATTGAACAGTGCCGTTTAGTTAAAAGGCTAGGCTGTTAATTGAATGACTAATTGAGCTAGTTGGCTGCGACATAATATATACTATTTTACAATATGTTAATAATAGCAATGGAAAAGGAGTCACCATCAGAATTCCAATTAAGTTTATTCTGCGCCATTTCAATTCTCTGATCAATAGCCTTTATCTCATTTTCCACTAAGTCGAACTCCACTTTCTGACTGTTCTTCCTAATTTGGTTATACCAATCTATAGTTATTCCCAAATTAATTCGGTACTGTCGATAAGTTTCCGTTTTCTCGAATATTTTTAAACCATCTTGTGGTAGCAAATCTTTATACTCTTCGTTTGAGCGCAAATGATGCACTTCCTTCAGAACGTCGAGGAGCTGCAATGGAACGTTGATACAGTTTTCATTTGTTTCATCACTTTATAATGCCCACAATCGCAGTAGACCGGGAAAAGTGGAAAGAGGGAAGGGAGGCCTTTGCCCTGCAATGGGACAACACAGGCTCATAATAATATAATTTCATTAAAAACGTCTAACCGGCCCCTACGAGTTGGCTTCGGCCACTCGCACGCCATCCAAAGGACTGGGACCCCAGGGTCTCGAGATATATCAAAAGAAGCAAAAATAATAATAATGTTACAAGTGAAATGCTTTACATTATATCGCAGAGAAGCTACAACTACCGCCAGTGACGAGAATTTGAATCTGTCTATCAATAAATTCAATCGGTAAATAAGATTTGAACCTACCATTGGATGAAAATTCAGCACAAGATCGCAACCTTGTCGTGCAAGAATCATATTGTTAGTCGTATCCTCAATAATCTTCGAAACAGTTAAGGTCCAGTCGTGGAAATATTTCTTCTTGAACGCATTGATTTTTTCAATCAGTTCCTCGTGTCTTATGAAGATTTTCTTCGCCTCATCCGTACCCTTTATCCTGATTTTTGAGAAAATATAATCAAATGTACACGTCTTATTAAATTCAGTTACTATAAAAGCAAATAAATTTGGTATAAATTATTCATAGAGTGCAGGAAGTAACTACGAAGACAAAAAAATCGTGAAGAAGTTTCGGTACCAAATCTACGTAATACAAAGACATGAAACCTTAGAACATGGAATATTGTAAAGAGTATGGATGAGTGTAAGCCAGATAATCAGCTTTCGCAATTTGCCCCACCCAGGCTGACTTACGGGTGCGGCAAATTGCGAAAGCTAGCTATAGGCTTGGTTATCCTCGCAGCCAGCGTGCTCATGAACAGCAGGCCGCCGGCGACGGGAGGCAGGTAGGCATCCACTTCCATCATGCCGTACCTCTCCAGGCGGTTGCTTTGTTCAACGAACAGTTCCTGAAAGATGGTCTTAGTTGCACCCAACTTGTACTACACAATACAATAGACTGTTTTATCGAAATTCCAATACATATTTAGAAGCAAAAACAATACAGGGTGGTATACCTGCCACCCTATATTATATAGGGTGACTAGTAATTAGTGACTGATACTTAAACACATGATTCTACTCATCATTACCAACAACTTTTACTATGGGACCAAATCCGAAATCCCGAATGTTCGTACGAGTCGTCAACATGTAGGGAACAGCTGATTTTTTTTTCGTCATTTCACTTTTTGTCCCATTATAAAACTTGTTTGTTGTCATGAGTAGAATCATGTGTTTAAGTATCGGTCTCTAATTACCAGTCACCCTATACAGTATTGTTATTTAAAAATAAAAATGCTGTTCCATACACTTTAGATTATTATTTTTATTATAAACTACGATAAATTTCTACGCTGGGAGGTCTAGAATCATGTTCTGAATCCATGGTAAAAAGTTGCCCGTCGATCTCCCTGTTACCCTGTATGACTAAAATAATCTTTTCTAGCATTGACTGGGTGAGAAGATGGACTTACTTCGCAAGTATTAATTTCTTCTTCAAGCATTACAATGATCTCAACGTACTTTGCTGTAAATTCATTTCTAATTAAAGGTCGATCCAAGACCGAACCTACAACATCGATCAGCTGAAATAGAAAAAGATTATTGATATCGTGCGATCACACGATTAATTGTGTAATAGAGTTTACATTGTTTAATCTAATACAGGCATGCAATCGTATTACCTTGAAAATAGATTCTAATGTCGTGCAATTATCGAACGATTCAACCAAAACGGTTGAAAGTTTGAGATCTAAATCTATTATGTTCTCTTGAAAGTCTTTGAAGTCAACATTGAATGTATCATCGTCTGGGTCTAGGACGTCATAGGATTTGGATGCAAAGCCAGTGAAATAGGCGTCGAATTCTGCTGATATATCTCTTATTTGCCCACCCAGGACTCGGCCTTTCATTCCACCAATCTCAATCTTCTCCAATTTTTGGAATTCCAATACTGTTTTGAAGAACCATTGTATAGTATTCATTCTGTCCAAGAATCTGTTGAGTCTCTCAAAAACAACGTTGGGATGGAATGTCCATGGGATCACACGTCTGTCTACGAAGTATTTGGGCAGGTTTTCCTTGAAGTATTCGAAGGTGTTTTTGAACTTCTTCATGATATCTATCGTGCATTGAATACGTTGAGTCGCTTCGTCTATGTCGCTGTGGAACAACGTGGAAGGGTCCAGACATTTTTTGGCCTAAAATGGAGATTACAAGTGTTTACATAAATCACGCATTTTCACGTTTTCAAACCAAGTGACTTTGATATTTAGCTTATGTTCTTTTGTCACTTACAAACCCATGCCCAAAACGTACAAATCTGCTGAGAGGTACCTATTATTTATGGTTGATCTTCTGACTATTCAATATTTATTTCTACCTATACCCAAGTCGGTATTCCTAGTATCTGACTCCGATGTCAACGGCCAAATATCACAAAATATTAAATACCTCCGTTATATAAGCAGCTCCCGCGTGTTTTGTGCCTTCGTGATGAGTCGCAAGTTCGTAAATCGTAAATTTATTAACGCCATATCTATTTTCGTTGTTCGTGAACATCCGAAATTATTAATTCATACGTTTTCCTATGAAATGTCTAGGGACATTATTTTAACAATATCGCGAGCTGGTACCGGTTTATTTGCACTAAGTATCGACTATTTAGCCTCCAAAGATATGTATATTATGCCTTAATTCTTCGATATTATATGCAATATCGAAGAATTAAGGCACTAACGCAACCTAAGCAACCGCATGTAGTCCATACATGTAGGTATTTAAATATTGAGCAAGTGGTAATAAGCGTAAGATACATTATTCAAGAATGTTGAATATCTTAGGTGATCAAATTGAATGGACTTAATTCAACCGCAATAAGTTACTTAGCAGATCCCGTTTAATTAACTCTGCCTAAAATAGTATAAGTCCGAATTATCGTAATGCAAGTTACAAATCATGTTTCCAACTTTGGTATGAAGCCCTATGAAATGTAATCCCCGTGATATGTGTTTGCATGCGAATTAAACCACCTGCACTCATGTCAGTCAGCACAATGAATGATTGGCAGCGCATCTATTCACATCGCACCGATCTTCACGACTAACAAGATATATACGCCGTTGCAATTTACTTAGAAAACTAGTTGCCAATAGGTTTCTATGATTTACACTTTCAAACCATACCTAATACTGAACACTGAACATGTAATTGGTACTGTATAGTTGCTACCATATGGACCACATTTACGAGGTGCATTCGGTGTTCTCAGTAGGTACTAATAAAAAAATGACTGAACAGGATAGCTAAGAACATTCTCGATCAAGTCACCTTTCAAACAAAAGATAATAAATCAAAATCGTATAGCTGTTTGGGAGCCACGATGACGCAGACAGACACACAGAGACACACGTTATAGTTATAACAACCCTTCTTTTTCCGTCGGGGGTTAAAAATAGAAACGAGTATGGCGTATTTTTCTTATAGTCCTGTCGCCTTTCACGTAGACTTGTGATATCAAAAGGGCGGTAACTTACTTTAATTTCTCATTACCGCTAGATTTTTCAATAAAGCTCGCTCTAAAAACCATCGAATAATAAAAAACCCAGAATTTTATTAAAGAATATCTCACCTGATAAATTAGCAAGTTGGATATCTGCCTCAACAACACGATGAGTTTAGAAGAGTTGCAATAGTACTTGGAATCTCTCCAGATCATACAGATCACATGGAACAGGGGTCGGAACAACGGCTGACATTCCATAAAGTCAATCTCTTCTAGACCCTGGAAATGCTTCTCTAATGTTCGTAGATATAGGTCTATTTCACGGGCTTCCGCTAAAGCTGTAATTTTAATTTAAGAGTCCGTACGATGCTGTTTTTTTGTCTCTTAGGTCATATAATTAGGTAATATCTTAGGTAATATATTAAGTGCTCACTTCACTTATGATTTCACGGTGAGATTTTTACAGAATGGACCGGCAGTTCTCGTAATTTAAGACGTTCAAAATCTAGTCGAGGATCAGAGCGACAATTCTCGTAATTTTAAGAACGTTCACATTCTGATCTCAGTCTCAATCTGTCAAAAATTCCTCTAATTTCCCTCCATTTTGACAAGTTTTTGACGTTTTTTTGTCGCTGAGATGAGACTGCGACTACATTTTGAACGTTTAAAATTACGAGAATTGGTCTTCAGACTGTGTCCGTTCCTAAAATTACGAGAACCCCTCTGATGTCATCGGTACCCAAGTAAATGAGATGAAAGTTAGCTAGCGTTCTTTAGGTAGGACTCAGCCAGTACTAACTTTATCAGCTTCCGCTTAATTTATCAGGATACTGCCTGGATTCAATTTGCTAAAAGATCATGGAACTAGTGGTACTTTTAAGTCCTTTATCTCAAAGACCCAAAGTGAGTCTTGGTTTTCAAAATCAGAAAGATCCTATAACTAATTTTGGATACAAACCTGAGACAATATTCTTGAAGAGTCTGCTGAAACAAGGGTAGTAGGCCGACGTTGTTTTCTCCAGTATAACTGCCATACACCTCACTCTCTCAGTACGCAACTGGTCGTAAATATAGTTCAGATTACGCAGTCTTGATTTCCAAAACGCCAGTTCTAGGAAAAGACAGAACATTTTAGTTTGTTGTTTCCAAAGCTTTTATTTTGACTGAAATACGGGAGGATGGCGTAAAAGAGAGGTTATTCTCTGTTATTAAATTCATGCCACTTGCCTTGTAGTGGATAATATTAAATTTTTTTTTTTTTAAAGATACTCAAGATATAGTTACGGTGAACTGACACTAATTAATCTTCGAACTCTACAAAGACATGAAATATCTCTAACCCACACTCGGCGCTGGATTCTGTCCATTATCGAAGGCCTGCGCAGAGTCTTCCATCATGACGTCATTGATCTGCTGAGCCCACTTGATGACCACACCTTCTATAGCACTCTTCAAGTACAAGTCTACTTCTTTCCCTCGAAGCAGTTCCTTCTCGGCATCGTGGACTAATTCTACACCCACTGGCATTGGTAGGACTGTTTGGCCGTTTACTTTGCCTTTTACCTAAGCAAAAAAAATGTCGTATGAGGATACCCAGTTGCAGAGCACAAATTAGGAGTAGGTATTTTGGCTAAAATCTGAATTAACCCTTCGTATGGCCGGGAACGTGGATCTACGTGAGACACAGGATTTTTAATTGTTTCTTCTTAATTAATTACGACATACAACCGATTAATACCTACCAAAATCAGTACCAATCTGCCTAGCCTTTTCCCAACTATGTTTGAGTCGGCTTCCAGTATATCCAGATGCAGCTGAATACCATTATTTACACAGAGCGACTGCCTATCTGACCTCCATTACCCAGTTATTGGGTAAAACGATACCCCCTGGTAGAACTGGTCGTCAGACTTTCGGGCTTCTCACTACTACCCGTAACGACTGTCAAAGATGTACAAATAACAGCTGAGACCAACGGCTTAACGTGCTTTCCGAGGCACGGAGGAGTCTCGATATGCTGTAGATGGTCACCCATCCACTAACCGACCGCGGCAAGTGACGCTTACCTTCGATCGACCCGTACGGCTGTTATTATTTAGTCACGCGCTCCTCCTAAATATTTACTTAAATTGTCTCTTCTCTCACCTCATACACCGTACTCTTGAGATTGTGGATTTGTTTCAGAATATCTTGGGAAACGACAAGAGGCCAACCTTCATGGTTCAGCGGATTTGACAGCAGAGGAACGAAAACTTCATCTACTAACGCTGCTAGTTCATCTATTAGTCTTGGTGCCAGGTCACCTACAGGAAAAATAAAAGTTGATATTGCATAATTGGTAAGAGTGACAAGTGAACAAAAATTAGGTAAAGAAGACTTACCAAATATGACCATCTGCGCACAGTCCTCTTTCGGAATAGCATCGGGCTTTTTCTTGACATAGTAAACAGCTTTGTTCTTTAGGTAACATGGAAACGATATGACCGGTACCAACTGCAGTGCATTCGTCAGGACCACCACCAGAAGCATGGGAAAGGGTTTGTCCACAAAGTCTTTCAATGTTGACCTGTGTTCTTCCACACCCAGCACCCTCATCCATTTTTCCGGCTTTAATTTTAAAGATTTTACTGCGTAAGACCCTATAAAGTCGAAGCGAGGGTCCTGGTTGGACGAAGATGGAGCAGCTTGCTCCATGAGTGGAGAAAGTCAACGTTTCTAAGTCATTTTGTGTAGTTCCTTCTGCCACGCCGGTTGGAACGGCTTTGACAAAGTAAGGACTGCGAAAGGTAGAGGCAAAAGCCAAGTCACGCGAGTCCCAACGGCTTGCCATTATGGAACGATGTCTCCTTTGTAACGAGCATCGGCATCGCTATACTAAAATAGATTAAGAGTAGGATGTGCAGAAAAAAAGGTCTGATGTTCAGGTATTAAGTTGTATATTCTTTTCGGAATAATTCGTTGTGGCTGCGTTAGTATTCGTAATACGTATGTATTCAATAAAGCATCAATTAAAGGTCTATAATCGCCGTCAAAATTGATCCATTCTAATCCGGGAACATGACTAGTGGTATCCCTATTTTAGACAACAGCCGTGCGATTCTGTAACCATCTCACCGTGAAAACTTGGGTGAAGTGAGCGTGGAGTGAGCTGTCATTAGGGATTAACACTATTGACACTGCTCACTTCAAGCTCACTTCACTTTTGATTTCACGGTGAGATTTTTACAGAATCGCAATTCACAACAATCCACTATGATTGTAATAGGCCTAGCTTTTAGCCATATTATCTAGGAACTAAAGTCATATCCTAGGTCTGCCGTGAAATGATTGGTCAATATTACGTTAGTCAACCAATCACTATATTACAGCTAGCAGATTTAAGGCCAGCGCACCTCGGCGGACGGCAGAGCAGTGCATCAAAGGGGATTTCTCTCTACGGTATTAAAGAGCGCGCTGGAAGATACCGCGGCAAGATCCGAAGTCATGCGATGGCATGCACCGAAGTCCGCTAGCATACGAGGGCGGGGAGAGGAAGTGCAAGCGGGAGTGCAATCCTTATTTCCGCCCTCACTTCATCACACAGCCAACTCGTTCACTGTTCAGAAGCAACTATATGACTGCGTAGCGTAGTCGCTAAACTATCGAGCTTTCTTAGCGACTACGCGGAGCAACCGGGCACGTTCAATTTGCCAGTAAGCAGGCAGCAGGTTATTTTTAAAGTATGGCTCTGTATGGCACTTAACTCCATTTCGCAAAAATTGTGGCTTAGCTCCATTGGCCTCCAAGGCGAGGATTTGTGCAGAATGAACAATTTTTCTTTTTCTTTTTTCGTTTATCAAGATTTCTGAAAGTCAGTCTTGGCTTGATCACCTTTGTCATCAATCTTAAAGTAAATTGATTTCCCAATAACATTAACTGCTTCTGCCACCAGTACACCTACCTAAGTGGGCAGAAGCGCGTACCAGGCAGCCAGCGCGCCGCCCCACGCCGCCCGCCAGCAAGATGACACTCGCGCGACGTCGCCCAAGAATAAGGTCAACTGTCGCTGTTACAACCTTCGTGTGGTGCCAGTGATAAGCGGTAGCGAGTTTTAGAAAGTCTTGGTTGAAAATGGGGTGATTCTAACCGATATACTGATTAATTTTTGCTAAGAAACTCATACACCTAATTGGCATGTCCAACACGACCCATATCAAAACAAGAAAGTGTCTGGACTTTAAAAGGGACCTCTGAGGAAACACTGACCTCATCTAGTTAACCTCTCAAACGTCGAATGTACACCATGTGTACAGATAACAATAAAATTTCTATTGTCTGCTAATTAGCGCGCGATGGGTTAAAAAAAGTTGATATGTACTACAAACGCCAGCACATCAAGCTGCCACAAACTGTCAAATTTTCCCAGTCCACTTTGAACCTTATGCTTCAGCGATAAACTTGAAAATCTATTAAAGAAATTTGACAGATTGTACGAGTAGTAGCTTGATGTGCAGGCGACTGTAACTAATAGTGTTTGTTAAAACCATAGATCCCAATGGTTATAACTAATTTACAGATTAAACATCTTATATCATTTTATGAATCATAAACTAGGGTTCTTTCTTCTTCTCTAGTTTAGGAACCGGACATTGTTTATGTATGTACTGCTCGACACCAGTGTCAGTCATTCTTGGCTGTCTATGCCTCTAAGGATATACCTAACGTAACCACCATTAGAAAATATGACCTGCAGTAAGCCTATGGCTTGTTTCATTGTCTGCGCAGCCATACTGGGTTAATCGTTACATAAAATCATAGCTTTACCTGAGTTATAAACTGGCATGAAATGCTTTTTAATTTATTTACCTTTCATTAAATTCCTCGAATCAACCTTACTTTTACTTGCATTTAGATACTTACCTAATGGCGCCGATTAACTTGTTCACAATCTAAACTAAATTTAAGTTCAGTGCATCTTTTTCTATCTACGAAAAGGACATCACTACATAGTATAAAACAAAGTCACTTCCCTGTCTGTCTGTCCCTATATATGCTTAGATCTTTAAAACTACGCAACGGATTTTGATGCGGTTTTTTTTTAATAGATAGAGTGATTTAAGAAGAAGGTTTATATGTATAATACATGCATAATATAGTAGACAAACACTGATAATTTTAGAGGTTTCTAATGTAATGTCGTAAATAAACACGTTTTTTTGCGCTTACATTGTAAACACTGGCTGAACCCTTCGAGATAGATCAAAATAATGCACTACAGTATTGTACACCTTAAAAAGGTCTACAAAAAAGTCCGCGATGGTATATGTCTATCTCTTAGGGATAACCCACAATAACCATTTTTTATCCTATACTTTTTACGAGAAATAATGGCTCTAAAATTATCAGTGTTTCTCCATTGCACCCGTGCGAAGCCGGGGCGGGTCGCTAGTAATATGATAAATATTAGTTTAGTACTGTCAAATTAAGGTTCTCCATAGAAAGTTTAGACGTGATTAAAAAATTGGCTACTAAAAATACGTCAATTTACGTCAGGCGCTGACTAATTTGACAGGACTAAACTAATATTTGTCTTCTGTCCTTCTATTAATGAAATAGAAAGAAAAAGATGCACTGAACTTAAAAGTTTAGTTTTTGAACAAGGGGATCGGCGCCATAGTATATTAATTTAGTTCGTTACGTAGTCTTCATATCCCTCGATGATAGGTATATTTTATTTTTATTTAAATATTCCTACATTATTTTGTAAAAAATAAATTATTAGTTTCCTTTTCATATTCACGGTACCTTTTGGCGCCGATTTTTGAATGTAATTTTTTTTTTAGTTTTCACTTTTCATCATGATCTGGTAACAGTGAAAACGTATTTAGCCAATTTCTTTTTTTTTTTTTTGTAAAAAGTTTTATTGATTCTGTTTTCTACAGCGTTTCTCAAATATTACCATATACTATCCTCTAATACTAAATACTACTTACTGCATATATTATTTACTAGGTATATAAAGTTCTTAAGAAACTTTAATGTATCTACACTTCATTACAAATTTCATAGAGATAGATGTATCAATGACAAAACTGGTGGTAAAGTGGTAATATTGAATGTACGAAACCATATACATTTTGTTAGGCAAGACAGGCTATTCGTGTCAATATTATTTTAATTATGTTAAAATAATATTTCCTTTACTATCTCATCACCCCTTTTTGAACAGCATGCGAGGCCTAGGCTGGATTTTTTCTGTCCAACTAATCGTTTTTCCAGAAAACATAATACCTTTTATGGGCTTAATTCTGTAACAGCTTATGTGAAGTGAGCTACAACCATCTAAATGTGTACTGGATTCTATCTATTTAGGGGTATCTACTAACTACAGGAATAAAATACAAAAATAATATTTTATAATACATTTATTGATAATGACAGCGATGGTTGACTCGAACTTGCTACTTGGCAAAAATATTTCCACTAGAAGTGAACTATTTTTGTATTTAAATATTAAAATCTCTTTATTATGCATTATGTGTATAGTAATGAAAATGCAACCATCTATGCTACAAAGTAGCTGCCTATTTATCACAAAAAGAATTAGAAATACATACATTACTTTGTCATTTATTTATTTTACACTTTCCAACTCTGGCAAATTAATTTACTTAACAGTATCTACGCTAAAATAAAATCCATGCAAGTCACAATTTCATAAAATAATAATAATTACATTCACATTCGTAAAAGCGTGTGATATCTTGAATTGACTGCGAATAATACACACAATTTTCTAAAATGAAATAATAATTAACAACAAATTATTTCAATTACCTAAAAACTATTTGTTTAAAACAAAAGCACAGCACATGGTCAGCTTAATTTCTAAAAATTAAATTAGGACCTACGAGACGCTGCTTTTAAGGTCACTATTTGCCTAAACCTAGGAGCCCTAGTGCACACTCCGAGACACCTGACCCGACCTGGCCTCTCCAAGGCGTCGTACCTGCTTCGCTTGACAGCTAGTCCTTTGCCCGTGTTCTACCAAACTACTGGACATAAGCACATCAAGAGTTTCAAAGACAAATCCTACTATATTTGAAAATACGTATATTTCATTTTTAGATTTTTTTAACGTCGACTACACATTGAGCTGTCCTAGTTAGGGCCAGATTTATTTATTATATTGGTAAATATACTTTTACATTCAAAGTTAAAAATCGTAAAATGCAAAATAAACGCCATATAAGTCGCATTCTGTAGTTCAAAATCTAACTAATCACTGATAAATACTACTGAACGCTTGCTAGAACGATAAATGTATAGAAAAATGGAATGTTTAAGTACGACAGTCTAATAAGCATTCGATAAAATGTAAATCGTGATAACTCTATGTATGTGTGACAAATATGATGTCAGTCAATGCTTACAAATTATTTGAGCCGCAGTCCCATGGCGAGGTGTCGAGTGACGTCATGGCATCACCGCTGACAATACAAACGAGATGAAAGTGATCGTAGCGAAGAACATCACGCAACGGAAGGCTCGCTATGGAATCGCGGCCCACTAAAAGTTGGCATTAAATTCTCGAGTGCATACTTTTGAAACAGCTGTTTTAATATTTTTGAATAACATTTTATATTAATAACTTACATTTAAATGTAAATATACATATGTTTACAGAGGTATTCGTTGACGTCACACGTTGGTATGCAACTCAACGATGTATGCGACACAAAACACATTCGATGATACGTTCGGCGCGTGACGTGAACTACAATGCTCTACGATGTGACGTCACAGAATGGCCCTCGAGGAATGGAGGCAAGTGGCGGACTATGAATGAACGCTGAAAGTGGGACTTACAAACACTAGTAGATAACCAGGCGTGTTACTCTATTTTGTGTACTCGTTTAGTGTACTTACGAACGATTACGTTACTAAAAGGATGGAATATACATTAGGTGATCTAAGACTATTGCCCCGTATTACCACGGAGCGAACAATGTGGACATTACCTAATACGATTACACGCGCACTATCCGCTACAATACATCTTGATAATTTATCCAAATTAGGCTTTATTCAAAAAATTAAACTTTAACTCTTCATATTACTATAATGGAGAGAACATCGATTAAGATTTTTGTTTCACTAATTACAGATAGATACCTCATCGATTTATTGTTCGAATGTGGATGGAGATAATAAATTGAGGACATTTTTTT
The DNA here is from genome assembly GCA_949629135.1 of Eremobia ochroleuca. NCBI lineage: Eukaryota > Metazoa > Arthropoda > Insecta > Lepidoptera > Noctuidae > Eremobia > Eremobia ochroleuca. The sequence goes on along the minus strand of OX451386.1, from coordinate 5,633,393 downwards.
TAGTACTGACACTTTAATTTACAGAATGCCGATTAACGACTACATTTATATAAATTTTCGAATATACACAACCTAAACGATATAATGTGAGTGGCGCAAGAGATGAGTGAATCTATGACGTCACATCTGTCAGAGTTGACAGCATCTACTTGGCAAGAGGACCTCGTCGCCACAAAAATGACGATGGGTGCTTATTCGATATTTAAAATTTAATATTAGAATAGAAACGATTACAAGTACTTTTTATCGAATAACAAGCATTTAAATGGCAGTATCGATTGCATGTTGGTTCGCTCACCGCTTGCGCCGTACATCGGTGCGTCAATGTCTGGACTGGAGTTTTCCGTCAGTGGCTGTGTGTACTAAGTACAAAGTCTTTTACAAGGACGAAGATGTAATATTGGACGATTTCATAAACTACTTGAGATACACCTTTAACTAAAAGGGGCAAAAGCAGGCGTCGAAATAAAAAAATAATGTTTTTATTAATAGTTAGGTGGCAAGATACTATCACAATCGAAACTGGCAATCGTGTGTCGAACACAAAATGCACGTGAGCAGTATGAAGTATAGGTTAGAATATGATTATAAGTGGTAGGGTGAAGCACACAATTAATAGCACTATGTATCGGCACGTGAAACACTCACAGGTATCGAACGGAGTTCCGAAATAACGTTCTTTATTTATTTTGAAAATCCGTTCGATTCTAATTTTAATAAAGTTTAACGACCACACACAAACGCGGACAACAATCGCAAACTTCACCCTAACATTAAAAATGTCATATAAAATGTAACCGTGGAGAGAAACAGTAAAATGTCAAAATCACAGAAGTTATATTCCCTGTGCAGAATATAAAACTGTGCGAGCCACACGAGGGTAAGCATATACAGTGGTCGATGAGCTACACATACATAAATAAGTATACATTACCGTAATATCTATCACCACAAACTATACATTAGAAAGAATTTATACAAATAACTTAATAAACGATATTCAATCACCGATGATCATTACAAATAATAATACACACGCAAATCCACATATTTACAGGAATTTCTCAAAAATGATAAAATTAAATCACATTGTAATTCCATATTTATATTTACAAATATTTGAAAATAATTTCATTTAATTCATTAATACAATAAAAACAAAACGACTAGTAGAGTCGGCTACAAAAGTGATACTGTTCAAAATAAACACCAAATATTACATGCGATTGGATCTTATTAATAGTATATTTGACTACATTTCCTTATTAATATTAAATTTTATTAAATATCACGACAAAAAGTGAAGAACCTCTTAATTTTTATAGAGGCAAAGATATTAAATACATTTCCATTTCATACAAAGTTACCAATTACGTGTAACATTTGTTGAAAACTGACATAATCACTTCTGTAATAAACTGTACTCACATCTACAGGGCGGTCAAAACTCCCGATGACTTCGTCCTTTAGGACATCGAAAGTTGCACATTCCGGAAACATCACGACATCTTCATATTTTATTGAAATGTTCAATAAAACCGAGATAACAGTTTCCCCGTTTTCTGTCCCCGACATAATGAAAACGAAAAGGCGAACAATATTGCTTCAAGGGTAGTAAATAAAAATTTACAATACATATAAGCACCATACAAGTTACATGACTGCAACGAAAAAATGCGGATTCTATGATACAAGTAGTTGTGGGACGTTAGTATAAATTCGGTCCGATACATTGCCGGCTGTGTCCGCGTTCTGTCAGAGTGTTGCTGGGTGGAGGCGCGATGTACGCCGCGCGCCGGTGTGTCGTCTATTTGCTATTCCTAGTTTTGGTGCCGACGGCGTTTATGCTGTCGCCGCGACTCCGCGATCTGTGTAAGTTGTGTAGGCCTTCTCCTGAAACAAAGCGGATTCCCTCTAAAACCTGAACAATACAATTTTGTGTTCTCTTATGATAACAGCAAGAAATAGTTTTGCTTTTAAGCACATGGGCCTTATCGGCCACTTTATACCTCGTAGAGAGTCATTTCATCAATCAGCCAATAATCTGACGTAATGTTTAGAAGTGTTATAGTAGTACCCACCCTTGCTCTGCGCACGCTTGAGCTCATTCTCGCGGAAGGCCCGCGCGCTGCGGCCGCGCCGGTCCTGCGTGATCTTGTCGGGTCGCACGAAGATCCCGTGCCGCGCTCGACACTCGAAGTACCGCTGCCCACCGACTGAGCCGTCGTTTTTGCCTGATGAAAAACAAAGAAGTATTGTGGATCAATATTGAAAGAAAAAAAAGCATTTTTTTTTGCTGTAAACATATTTTAGGAACTCCCAACTCCCATATAAACTTTTAAGGTTTTAGGTGACGCTTTTTCAAAATTCCTTCCTTAATGCTTTCGTTACATACCTACTCTGAACTTCGGAACACTTCTGCAAAATTGCGTACTTCTAGACACAGCGATTTAGGCAGTGCGTTATCTGACAGTGAATTTAAGTAGATTATTATTTTATTTTTCGAATACCCTCATTAAAGGGCTTTGTTGAAGAGAAACTATGTTTCGCAACAATTGTGCCGCTGATTTAGTGATGTTGATGTTGCGAGATGTTCTTTTCTTTACCCTGCAGAACATTCGCTTATTGCCACATGTTTCCCGCAACACAAAAACATGTTGTTGAAATAATGTTGCGCAAATTTGTTTCTCAATGAATACGCGGCTTCAATAAATAATATATTATATTATATTAAAAGCCCGTGATGTGCCTCCATACTCTCTTTCCACTTCTATCTGTTTAAAGCTTCTAAGGACCAGTTCTTGTTGAAGGAGACCAGCCATCTCCGTCTGCGCCTGCCGCGATGTTGCTTGCCATTAACACGTTCAACGCCACGGAATAAAATGATAAAATTCCATTCAGGCCATGTCGGACACTGTTGGGCGACACCAGTATGTTCCGTTCGGGCCGTGGGGGACAATGTTGTCCGACAGTCAGACCTATATCTAAACGTCTCTTCTGAGCCGTCGGTCAAGAATACAAGGCAATATTGTACACAGCATGACCTGCGCGACCTCCTAAAACAGTGCAATCACATCAGCACTCTAAAAAAAATATATTTTAGAAAGTTATGTTTGTTTTTCTGATAATTTTCTTGCATTAATAAAACAAAAAGTCGTTTTTTTTGGCAATTTTAAATATTTCGTGTTGCTTATAGGGAAAGTTAAGTGTCGCCCAGCAACGTCCGACATGGCGTTGAACGTGTTAAGAGGGACCAATCCGGTTGTAAGTCAAAAGGTAATAAAAAAGAAAATATAACATACCAGTAGGAGCATCAAGTTCGATGCCGATCCACGTGCCGTGCGCGAAGTGCGTGGGCCCGGCGTACGCGATGACGCCGGTGCTACTGCTCAGTCGCAGCTGCACGCTCTCGCCGACTGT